>OX596075.1:88222040-88584540 GCA_951394005.1 Protophormia terraenovae
AGAATCCATGAGAGGGATCTTTGTGGTACTTTTCCGTTCCTCTAATGGTACTTTTTGAATTTTCTATAATTATGAACTTAGAAACATGAAATTAAGGACATGTAGTCCTAAATGAATAAGAATCCAGAAGAGTGTACTTTGTGGTACTTTTTTTTATTCCAATGGTACTTTTTGAATTTTCGTTAATATTTAACCGAGAAACATGAAATTAAAGATTTATGGTCCTAAATGAATGAGAATCCACCATGTTTGATTTGTGGTACTTTTTTTGTTCTTCTAATGGTATTTTTTGAATTTTCTATAATTATGAATCCAGAAACATGATATTAAGGACATGTGATGCTAAGTGAATGAGAATCCATAAGAGGGGACTTTGTGGTACTTTTTTGTTCTTCTAATGGTACTTTTTGAATTTTCTATAATTATGAACCTAGAAACATGAAATTAAGGACATGTGTTTTTTTTTTTAATTTTCTTTGATATTTAACCTAGAAGCATGAAGTTAAAGTTATGTGGCCCTAAGTTAGTGAGTATACATAAGAATGGGATTTTGTGGTACTTTTTCGATCTTCTAACAATACTTTTTGAATATTCTTTAATATACATCCTAGCAACATAAAATTGAAGATGTAAGGTCCTAAGTGAATCAGAATCCTCAAAAGTGATTTTGTGGTTCTTAATTCCTTATTCTAAAATACTTTTTCGTTATTCTAATATTTTTCGTTATTCTAAAAATCTAATATCAAAGATATATTGTTATTTATGAATGAGAATTCTCAAGCTCTATGTACTTTTCAAAAATCCTATTTTAAATTTATTTTATAGTATGGTTTTTAAAAAGAAAAAATTTCCGCTAACGAAGTAGCGGGTTAACAGCTCGTCTTATATAAGGTTTGTTTGTATTGAAAATGGGTAAAATCGGTTAATAAACAAAAAAGTTATGGGCTAAGAACTAGAAACACAGGGTGTCCGTTTCGTACTTTTCTGCTGATATTTCTGAAACAAAAGCATGTACGACAACGAAATTTGGTACGTATAGTTTGGGGTCGGTATAAACTCTGAAACCAAAAATGGACGTGGTCCGCCCACCTCCCATATAAGGTGAAATTGTGTTCAAATAGTTTAAGGACCAATGTAAACTCGGAAACAAAAAATGGGCGTGGTCCGCCCACTTTACCGCTCCCTCCCATATGGTTAATGGTGCGTATATAGATTCGGCCGGGCCGAATTGACATTCGCGCTTGTTATTAATAAATATTTTTTTTTTTTTTTTATACCCTTCACCAAAGGTGTAAAGGGTATATATAAGTTTGTCATTCCGTTTGTAATTCTCACATTTTTCGTCGGAGAGCAAAAAAGTTTACATTTTCGGGATCCTTGTAAGAAATGATGACGATAGGACCATGTCCGTCCGTCCGTTTGTCCGTCCGTGTGTCGGTTGAAATGGCGTTTATGAAGCCCACCGATAACTGACATATATAATATATATATATATATATATCAAACGATCGGAAATGCTTTCCAGAATTTTGCTATTGGAATTCAGCAAGATCGGTTCATACAAAGCGGAGATATGGTAAAAAAACCGGTTTTTAGAACCGGTTTTACAGTTTCTGAAGCCTCTGTATATACTAGGGACTTTGTTTTTACAAAGAGGTCTCGGGCATTTTTTTCTAAATTTTTGTTCTGAAAAAATGAAATAAATCGGTTCAATAATAACTGAGATATCGGACAAAACGCATTTTTTATTTTTTGAAGCCCTGGTTTAAGCTATAGATTTTTATTTTTATAGAGATCGGTCACAAATATTTTTATAAAATTTCGGTTTTTTGAATCAGCAGGATCGGTTTATAAATGGCGAAGATATGCTTTAAAAACCGGTTTTTGGAACCGGTTTTTCAGTTTCTGAAGCCTCTGTATATACCAGGGACTTCGAATTTTTAAAGGGGGCTCGGAAATTATTTTCTGAATTTTTGTTCTGAAAAAATGAAATAAATCGGTTCACTAATAACTGAGATATCGGGGAAAACGAATTTTTTATTTTTGAAGCCCTTGTTCAAGCTACAGATTTTTATTTTTATATAGATCGGCCACAAATGTTTTTATAAAATTTAGTTTTTTTTTATTAAACCAAATTCCTTCATAATCAACAGAGTTATGGCCCAAAAACAAATCTGTTAAGAATATAAATACACACACAAACATGTATATTAAGCATTGTAATGACTATTAGTGACGTTTTTTGTTTTTTGTATATACAAGTAGTTTAGTTAGAAACAGCAGTCATATAATGAATAACAGTGTTGTTGTTGTTCTTTGTATATGCAGTCTGTACAAAAATAAATAGATATGGAATTGTTGTTGTTTATTTTTTAAAACTAAAACATATCTGTTAAGAATATACATAAATACATACACAAACATGTATATTAACCATTGTAATGACTATTAGTGACGTTTTTGCCTATAAGACAAAAAGTTTAGTTAGCAACAGAAGTAATATAATGAATAACAGTGTTGTTGTTGTTCTTTGTATATGCAGTCAGTTTGTATATACACACATAAAAAAATAAATAAATATGGAATTGTTGTTGTTTATTTTTTAAAAACAAAGCCTGCTATGATTGTTTTTTTTTTTTCATATTCAAATTTTCGTAGTTTGAAAAAAATTTAGATTTATATATGTGAAAATATGAAAGCATACGTTAAGGCGAAAATTTTATTATTTGTCGGTAATATGGTAATATGATGTCGATAAGATAGTAAGATGGTAATATGGTAATATGGTGAAGGGTATCAAAGATTCGGCACAGCCAAATCTTTTTTCAATTTCATTTATTTTGGATTTTTTATTATTATGTTTTTTTTGCGTTTATTTCATAGTGATTTTGTTTTGTGGAAAAAATCACAAAATAGCTTTAATTTCTGCTCGAAAAAATCAAAATCCAAAAAAAACTCTTATTATTTGATTTTTAAGATGAAATTAAAAAAGATTGTGCTGAGCCGAATCTTTAATACCCTTCACCATCTTACCAACAAATAATACAATTTTCGCCATAACGTATGCTTTCATACCTTTATATTTATAAATCTACATTTTTTCCAAACTCCGAAAATTTCAACACAAGAAAAAAAAATTAATAAACATAGCAAGCAAGTTAATCCTTATATTACTGCTGTTGCTAACTAATCTACTTGGCAATACAAAAAACGACAATATCACTAATAGTCATTACAATGCTTAACAGATTTTTTTTAATTTTTGGCCCATAACTCGGTTATTTATAAACGAATTTGGTTGATTTAAAAAATCGAAATTTTATAAAAATATTTATGACCAATCTGTTCAATAGCGAAACCCGTAGGATATTCAAAAAGTCTAAAAATGCATATTAGCCGATATCTCGGATACTAATGGACCGATTTTACCAAAAAAAAAAAAAATTAAAAAAAGATTTTGAATTTTTCGTGCAAAAACAAAGTTGCTAACTTATATAGGAGCCTAAAAAAGTCGACAACAGATACGATTTTTGGGAGTATCTTCCGAAAAAGTGCTTTTATGCTATTGGTATATTCTAAAGGTAAATAGCTTTAAGTTTGAACGAAAAAATTTTCAAAATGTTCAGACAAATTTTCCGGGTCCAAAAATGGTCCGATTTCTGAAATTTTTAAGGCCCTGTATTTCGGAATGAAAAATATCTAGGCGTTCAAATCTTCTTAATTTGTTATCGCAATCACAAAAACAAACTTTGTGCCAATTTTCGTAAAGTTATCTCATCCCTCATCCCTACAATTTGATGTATAAAACATATATATCCGATAACTGGGGCTTTCTAAAAACTGATTTCAACAGAAAGTTTTAAATGTTTTATTACGATGATCATCTTCTTTACTGATTAAATGTATTTTTTGTGTATTTCAAGTTTGATATATTTTGGCCAAAAAAGTTTTGGCCAAAGTTTTCGCCACTAAGATTTTTACTTTAAAAAATCCTGGAAAGTGGAAGCAACCAAAACCTTTGTTTCGGATTGGATATTTTTTTTTTATTTTTGTATAAACTGAAAGTTATATCATTTCGAGAAACACGTTGAAGTTGTATTTTTTTTATGTTTCAGTTTGTAGGAATATGTTTAGTTACTTCGTAGTTCTCAATTTGTAACGTCTCAATTGGATCGTGAACTAAGTGCTTGTAAGAGAACAGCTGATCTATATTTTTAACTGAGCTTTTTCCAGCTTTTTCCATAGAATTTCGTTCAGAATCCTGCTTTTTAGTCGCGTTTAATTACATCAGAAAAGTATGTAATTTAAACATTTTTGAAAATTAAAATGTTAGAAATTTTAAAGCAATTTTAATATATTTTAGTAAGGCTAAAAGTGAATTTTTGTTAAAAAATCGTATAAACATAGTTTTAAAAAAAGTACTTCAAAAGAAATGAACAAGAAGTATAAAAGAAGAATATACTTCTTTCTTTAACAAATGACAACCATGTGTTAAAGAAAAAAATCTGCAGCTCTATTTCACCACTAGGTACTTCCTTCCTATGACAATACAATGTTAAATTCATGATATTTTCAGTATTTACATACATATTTACATGCATACATAAATATGCACACTCAATTAACTACTGCCATAATCATTGTGTTGTTGTTTTATTTTAAACAATTCAGCAGTAACAAAAACAAAACTGCAGCTTTCTTAAACACACAAGCTCATGTACAAATGTTTTAAACATCCACACATCTTTCATTCAATATTAATTCGTTTCGGGTTAATTCCTGAATAATATTTTTATTTTCGAAAATAAAATTTTTGATGCATAAGTTTTGTCAAAAAATTTACGAAAATACTTATTTAAAATATAGAAAAATTAAAAAAATTACACTATTTTTTTATGTTTTTACTTTGTCTATGTAACTTATTAATGGATATTTTCACTAAATTATGAAAAAATTAAAACTTATGCACTTGTGACACTTGCGATTTTTTTCGCAATAAAAAAAAAATATATAAGTTTTTTTTCTAAAAAAATTGGCTTAATATGTTCATAACTGTTGACCTTGTTAAAAACTAATGTAAGAATTAGCTGAAAATAATTTTTATTAGAATTTCTTGTTTATTTTTTTAATAAAATCAGACAAGTAGTTTTTCAATGAATTAGAGGCTCAGTATTTATTATTACCGTATATCCCAATTGGCTGAGAAACCCCGTGCTGCAGAGTTTGTGCGTCCCCGTGTAATCAAAAAATAAGGAAAAAGTGTAACTAACATTAATGTCATTGTAAAATATTTAGAAATTTCCACTAAAAATTTTTATGTTTGATGTTATATTCCACCTTTCGTAGCATATCCCCTGAGAAACAACTGGATATACCCTATACCGTTTTGAAATCTACTCCTCTAGAGCTTTCATCCGATGTATCACAACCAAATTCAGGTCTGCTCTAAATGCCCCTCCCACACCTTGGAATATAAATCATTGAAAAATATTGATATTATATTCCACCCCTCGTAGCATATCTCCTGAGAAACAATTGGGTACACCCTTTATAGTTTTGAGATGTACTCCTCTAGAGCTTTCATCCGATGTATCACAACCCCATTCAGGTCTGCTCTAAATGCCCCTCCCACAACTTGGAATATAAATCATTGAAAAGTATTGATGTTATATTCCACCCCTCGTAGCATATCCCCTGAGAAACAACTGGGTATACCCTATATAGTTTTGAGATCTACTCCTCTAGAGCTTTCATCCGATGTATCACAACCCCATTCAGGTCTGCTCTAAATGCCCCTCCCACAACTTGGGATATAAATCATTGAAAAGTATTGATGTTATATTCCACCCCTCGTAGCATATCCCCTGAGAAACAACTGGGTATACCCTATATAGTTTTGAGATGTACTCCTCTAGAGCTTTCATCCGATGTATCACAACCCCATTCAGGTCTGCTCTAAATGCCCCTCCCACAACTTGGAATATAAATCATTGAAAAGTATTGATGTTATATTCCACCCCTCGTAGCATATCCCCTGAGAAACAACTGGGTACACCCTATATAGTTTTGAGATCTACTCCTCTAGAGCTTTCATCCGATGTATCACAACCCCATTCAGGTCTGCTCTAAATGCCCCTCCCACAACTTGGGATATAAATCATTGAAAAGTATTGATGTTATATTCCACCCCTCGTAGCATATCCCCTGAGAAACAACTGGGTATACCCTATATAGTTTTGAGATGTACTCCTCCAGAGCTTTCATCCGATGTATCACAACCCCATTCAGGTCTGCTCTAAATGCCCCTCCCACAACTTGGGATATAAACCATTGAAAAGTATTGATGTTATATTCCACCCCTCGTAGCATATCCCCTGAGAAACAACTGGGTATACCCTATATAGTTTTGAGATCTACTCCTCTAGAGCTTTCATCCGATGTATCACAACCCCATTCAGGTCTGCTCTAAATGCCCCTCCCACAACTTGGAATATAAATCATTGAAAAGTATTGATGTTATATTCCACCCCTCGTAGCATATCCCCTGAGAAACAACTGGGTATACCCTATATAGTTTTGAGATGTACTCCTCTAGAGCTTTCATCCGATGTATCACAACCCCATTCAGGTCTGCTCTAAATGCCCCTCCCACAACTTGGAATATAAATCATTGAAAAGTATTGATATTATATTCCACCCCTCGTAGCATATCCCCTGAGAAACAACTGGATATACCCTATATATTTTTGAAATCTACTGCTCCAGAGCTTTCATCCGATGTATCACAACCCCATTCAGGTCTGCTCTAAATGCCCCTCCCACAACTTGGAATATAAATCATTGAAAAATATTGATATTATATTCCACCCCTCGTAGCATATCTCCTGAGAAACAACTGGGTACACCCTTTATAGTTTTGAGATGTACTCCTCTAGAGCTTTCATCCGATGTATCACAACCCCATTCAGGTCTGCTCTAAATTCCCCTCCCACAACTTGGAATATAAATCATTGAAAAGTATTGATGTTATATTCCACCCCTCGTAGCATATCCCCTGAGAAACAACTGGGTATACCCTATATAGTTTTGAGATGTACTCCTCCAGAGCTTTCATCCGATGTATCACAACCCCATTCAGGTCTGCTCTAAATGCCCCTCCCACAACTTGGAATATAAATCATTGAAAAATATTGATATTATATTCCACCCCTCGTAGCATATCTCCTGAGAAACAACTGGGTACACCCTTTATAGTTTTGAGATGTACTCCTCTAGAGCTTTCATCCGATGTATCACAACCCCATTCAGGTCTGCTCTAAATGCCCCTCCCACAACTTGGAATATAAATCATTGAAAAGTATTGATGTTATATTCCACCCCTCGTAGCATATCCCCTGAGAAACAACTGGGTATACCCTATATAGTTTTGAGATGTACTCCTCTAGAGCTTTCATCCGATGTATCACAACCCCATTCAGGTCTGCTCTAAATTCCCCTCCCACAACTTGGAATATAAATCATTGAAAAGTATTGATGTTATATTCCACCCCTCGTAGCATATCCCCTGAGAAACAACTGGGTATACCCTATATAGTTTTGAGATGTACTCCTCTAGGGCTTTCATCCGATGTATCACAACCCCATTCAGGTCTGCTCTAAATGCCCCTCCCACAACTTGGAATATAAATCATTGAAAAGTATTGATGTTATATTCCACCCCTCGTAGCATATCCCCTGAGAAACAACTGGGTACACCCTTTATAGTTTTGAGATGTACTCCTCTAGAGCTTTCATCCGATGTATCACAACCCCATTCAGGTCTGCTCTAAATGCCCCTCCCACAACTTGGAATATAAATCATTGAAAAGTATTGATGTTATATTCCACCCCTCGTAGCATATCCCCTGAGAAACAACTGGGTATACCCTATATAGTTTTGAGATGTACTCCTCTAGAGCTTTCATCCGATGTATCACAACCCCATTCAGGTCTGCTCTAAATTCCCCTCCCACAACTTGGAATATAAATCATTGAAAAGTATTGATGTTATATTCCACCCCTCGTAGCATATCCCCTGAGAAACAACTGGGTATACCCTATATAGTTTTGAGATGTACTCCTCTAGGGCTTTCATCCGATGTATCACAACCCCATTCAGGTCTGCTCTAAATGCCCCTCCCACAACTTGGAATATAAATCATTTAAAAGTATTGATGTTATATTCCACCCCTCGTAGCATATCCCCTGAGAAACAACTGGGTATACCCTATATAGTTTTGAGATGTACTCCTCCAGAGCTTTCATCCGATGTATCACAACCCCATTCAGGTCTGCTCTAAATGCCCCTCCCACAACTTGGAATATAAATTATTGAAAAATATTGATATTATATTCCACCCCTCGTAGCATATCTCCTGAGAAACAACTGGGTACACCCTTTATAGTTTTGAGATGTACTCCTCTAGAGCTTTCATCCGATGTATCACAACCCCATTCAGGTCTGCTCTAAATGCCCCTCCCACAACTTGGAATATAAATCATTGAAAAATATTGATATTATATTCCACCCCTCGTAGCATATCTCCTGAGAAACAACTTTATAGTTTTGAGATGTACTCCTCTAGAGCTTTCATCCGATGTATCACAACCCCATTCAGGTCTGCTCTAAATTCCCCTCCCACAACTTGGAATATAAATCATTGAAAAGTATTGATGTTATATTCCACCCCTCGTAGCATATCCCCTGAGAAACAACTGGGTATACCCTATATAGTTTTGAGATGTACTCCTCCAGAGCTTTCATCCGATGTATCACAACCCCATTCAGGTCTGCTATAAATGCCCCTCCCACAACTCGGAATATAAATCATAGAGAAGTATTGATGTTATATTCCACCCCTCGTAGCATATCCCCTGAGAAACAACTGGGTACACCCTTTATAGTTTTGAGATCTACTCCTCCAGAGCTTTCATCCGATGTATCACAACCTCGTTCAGGTCTGTCCAAATGGCCCCTTGTTCGAGTGTGAAATTGTAAGAATTTGCGCAAAGTTTAGACTCTCGTAGTATCTTCCCATGGAAACAGGTGAACATTTTCTAAACAGTTTTGAGTTCTACTCCACCAGACCTTTAATATAGTGTGCCATAACCCATTTCAGGTATGCCCAAAATCAAAATATGGCCCCCTTTTTCTTAGACTTACGTTAATATTGCCAAACTTCAGCACCTCATAGCATGTCGCCTGAGAAACAACTGAATATATCCTGTGCAGTTTTAAGTTCTACTCCTTTATAGCTTTCAAGTGATATATCACAACCTCATTCAGGTCTGTCCAAACTGGCCCGCAATGTGACTTGAATATGGGTTTTTTTGATGCACCATATTCTGATGCTATATATGTTTTTTTGGTTAGTTTTTTTCCAAAAATGTTCAATTGTGATGTTTTTTCAATAAAACAATAAAAATAAATTTAAAAAATTTTGTTTTTTTAGTTTAAAAATATTTTTTTAAATGCACAAAATGTGGATCGTATTTAGCAGAGCGTGGAACGTATTTAACAGTGTGTGGAACGTATTTAACAGAGGTGTGGAACGTATTTAACTTACGTATTTATCTTCACACACATTTAAATATTTTATGTTTAAATTTTAATATTACCATTTTCTCTAAGAATATTAATAATATTAACTTGTATGAAAAATTATGTACATAGGTAATTTTGTTGGAGCATTTTATATATGGTTTTACATAGGTAATTTGGAAATCCTAAACTAGTAGAGATATCGACAAATGCTTTGGTGGTCATATGTATAATTAGTAGAGGATCTAAATGCAGCAATAAAAAAAATTTCCAAAATTTTTACATAGGTAATTCAGTCAGCGCAGGGACGATTTGTTGTTTGTAGTAACGATTGTATGATTCACTAAGAATTCTTAAACAATTGTATTTAACTATTGTTGTCATGTGGCATCTCCCTACAAGGAAATACTAAAAAAAAGTAAAGTTCCAAACCAAATAAAAAACAAAAACAAAAAAATTGAAGACAAATCGAAATTTTTTAACAATTTAAAGACGGCGATTGATTAAATTATGCCTTTGATATAGATTAATATATGCTTCAGTTAATGGTTTTCTTAAAAATGATTACTACTTAAAAAAAACGTGAAAGCATGGACTATAACCTTGGAAGTACATATTACATCCGCAAAAGAGCGACTTAGTCATAGGGTTGACTTCTTGGCTACTTTTTGTTTTTAATATAACAACAAAAACATTTTTGTCTTTAAGTGAACCCAAACAAGTATCGTTAAAAGTGTTACAGAATAACGAAATCGACAATTTTGTTGTTTACTATTTTTAACAATTCGATTATCGTTAAAACAAGTTACTGAATCGCACTACAGGTCCAATATTAACTGTCATGACTCATTTTGATTATTTTACTATTATTACGCATGGTTATTACAAATAAAAATAACTTGCAAATAATTAACTCACTGTTTATACACAAATTGCCAGATGGGAAAAATACTACTTTGGTCAAAGAGATGTCGATGAACGTAAAAGGAAGTAGCAACGCTGTTCGCTTTATTTGCAATTAGTATCACAAATCATGATTAGTGTTCGTGAGTTGCTTACTCCTAAATAAAATACTAACTCACCGTTTATATGGCAAAATTTTCACATCGCAATATTTTTAATTGCGAGTAAGACGTACGAATGGCTTTCAAGAGCTTTATATAACCAGGAATATTGATTCTAGAAATGAACATATGATTAACTTTCTAGAAAGTTATTTAACACTAGGAAATATAAAATAAAAAATCTTTATAAAATATATGAACAACATTTTGATGCTTTTCCTCTCTTTATTCGAAACTAAATGATTTGAACCTTTTAGAATTTATAATTCAAGTATTAAATTAAGCCTTGTTCAGACCGGCGCGAAATTACGAATGAAATATAAACTATAATTTGATGTAATTTCATGAACAGCTGATACTTTTTGCTTGTACCAATTTGTTATGTATATTGTTTAAAAATTATTGTTTTTATCAGTTAAATATATTTTTTGATTGTAAAGTTATTTTATTTAAGTTCAAGTTAACATTTTAAAAAGATCGAAATACTCAATTATATTCCAATAGAATTTGGAGAGAAAATACTGACCATAGCAAATTTAAACTTCTTAAAACTGAAACCGACTTTAAACAATATTACATACATCAAAAATAAATCTTTGTATTTCCACTCAGTGATAGAAATTTCAAAATCTGGATGAATAAGTATAAGAATACGTTTATTTTATATTTCAGAAGGAAAATAATCTAAGAAAATTCTAATTAAATCCGCTTATTTGATTTCCCTGATAGAAATTTCATAAACTGTCTCCGTTAGGATTTTTAGTACAAATAGTTTTATAATTAAAACGAATTTTAGTTTACTATGTCATCTTTGAGTAAGCTCTGGAAAGGCAAGACACACTTAGGAAATTAAATTAAAAATCCAAGTAAATTTGTAAGACAATTTATCTTATAAGTAAGACGAATTTTAATTTTCAAGTACTCTGGTAGCTTCAGAGAGCTCTGTATAAGGAAAAAAAAAAAAAACTGTATACGTTTTCTTAATTTTTATATTGAATCTGCCTCTTTTTAAGGCCTCATAATATGTATTGAAATCTTAAAACTAAAAACTACTTTAACCAGAGCATGGCTAAGTGAATATCTTGTCCTCTTAATAACGGGGATGAAAAATCGGTTCTACGAATCCGATCAAGCTTCAGTAAGAAGTCTTGCGAGCGGGTTGGGGTGAGTCTGCACTTTACTAATGTATTTTTCTCTGTGCTTTTTAAACTCATCTTTTACCAATGGAACCTCTAAATCTGATCAAGCTTCAGTAAGAAGTCTTGCGAGCGGGTTGGGGTGAGTCTGTACTTTACTAATGTATTTTTCTCTGTGCTTTTTAAACTCATCTTTTACCAATGGAACCTCTAAATCTGATCAAGCTTCAGTAAGAAGTCTTGCGAGCGGGTTGGGGTGAGTCTGCACTTTACTAATGTATTTTTCTCTGTGCTTTTTAAACTCATCTTTTACCAATGGAACCTCTAAATCTCTATGGATATTATAATTTCTTGTATGCCATGGTGTACTCGTCATGGTTCTAAGAATTTTTTATTGGTAGCTCTGTATAATACCGATACTCGTTATACTGGCTGTATTCCATAATTGGATGCCATATGTCCAAATTGGTTTTAAATCGGTTTTATACAGGATGACTTTATTATCAAGGTTTAGTTTTGATTGACTGTTTAACAGCATATAAAGTCTTTTGGTTTCTATATCTCGAAACCAAGTTAGTCGCCTATCTAGCAGCAGAGAAACAAGACGAGGAAAAATTTTCGGCGTCTAATAAAATAAGTTATTAAAAACAATAATAGGTGGAGCCACTACATTAACTACTTTTTGCATCGAATTTAAAAAAAAAAACTTAAAAATGTCCATGGCTGATTTTAAGCCAACCAAATCGGCGGCGGCTGATAAAGTTGACAATTGATCGGAGGCAGCACGCCGTCGACTTTGAGCCAGTCGGCTTGTATCTCTTGTAACAAGGTATGTTACATGATCTAACTGGCGTATAATTATGTCATTAAGTTTAACAGGAGGACAATTTCCTTGTTTACTTTTCAATTCATTTACTCGTATACGCCAGTTTTTCAAACATGTATCCACACGTCGGAGGTAAATGTCAAGTTGGCTAGATGCTAAGTGTGGGTTTTCGTGGGAACTGTGTATTGCCGTATTATCAGCAAACGTAGAAACAGTCAGTCCATCACATACTGGTAAGTCAGAAGTGTAAATTAAGTACAAGGTAGGTCCAAGAACACATCCCCGTGCAACAAATGCTTTTATTTCAAATTCTTCCGTTACAAATTATATAAATAAACAGTCAGATAAATAGGACTCCAGCACTAATTGGTGGTACCAAAAATTTAATTTTATATATTAGGCCCTTGTGCCTTATCTCTCTAGTAAGACGATTCATTTGTTTTATGGATGCATATTTTTATTTCTATCGTTCAAGAATGGCATAATTTTCTTTGGAAATACTTTCTCGAACAGCTTCGATAAACAAGATAGTAGGCTAATAGGTCTATAAGAAGATGGTATAGTAGAATCCTTTCCTAGCTTTGGTATCATTTGGATCTGAGCAGTTTTCCACATTTTTGAAAAAGCACGGTAGTTGCCACATTTTTGGCGTTATTGAATCATATATAGGTAATTTTCTAACATTCATATTTTCCTTGATAACTGTATTAATATCCTTTTGGGCTAACAGCAATTATATCATCATTATTTAGTATAGTGTCCGGTGTCTCTACCAATACAAAATTATTTCTTTGCAGATTTGGTTGAAATGCTGAGCTTAAATAGCATACAAATAAATTGGTCTTATCTTCTGAACTACGGGCCCAGGTACCGGCAGCTTTTCTTAAAGGATTTTCTGCCTCTATCGGTGGCTTAATATCTTTCATTGCATTCCATAGGGAAAAATTGGTATATTTATTATTTGTTAAACTTTCAATGAAATTTCTTCTCTGGCGATCCTCTTCTAATTGAAGGTCTTTTCTTAGTTTTTTAATTGCTGTGGACAGTCTCTGAGACTACCATCACATCAATATTTTGCTGTTTCATGAAGTATGATATTACCAAATTATGTTGGTTTAAACCATTTGCATTCCAAAAACATACTCCCAAATAACTAATTTTTTTGTTAAGAGGATTTAAATCATTTGGTAGAAAAAAATGCTTAGAAAATAAATCCGCTTGTTTCCGTTGTCTCTCATTAGAATTTGCAGGACAAATAGTTTTAGAAGTTAACTCAATTTTAATTTTCCACGCCGTTGGCTTTGAAACTTACATATATATACAGTAGCGAGCATAAAAAATGCAACGCTAGGCTATATTATTTTTGTGCGTATTGATTAGGGCTAGAACGTCATTAAATTAACCAATTCTGTTGTGATTTTATTCTTTGCGGTCTTAGCCAACTATTGTATGTCATTTTGTTCAAAATTGTTACGCATACGAACACTTAATACATTTTTTTTTTTTTTTTTTAAGTTGTAAATTTAAGGGAGCAAAAAAAAATGCAACTCCTAAAAAATCATCGGATTTTTTTAAATTTTGATAAAAATAATTATTGAAAAATGCTGAAAACTATGATTTGGTAGTTTTACCACTAATTACTACCAATACATATAAATTTAAGGTAATTTTAACTACAAAGGATATTAATAATATTAAAAAAAAACACTATTTTCTCCATACTTTTTAAGAATTTTAGAAAATTTTTGAATAACATTCTGAAAATGGCAGTGAAATAATATTAATATGTAGTTCTAATATGAAGATTCTTAAAAATTATCTTAAAGAAACAATATTGAAACGATCATGCCTGTAACAATTGATACAAGTCATTTAACAGTAGATATTTTATATTAACTGAATGACCATATTTGGCCATTCAAAGCTACTATTGCCAGCAATCGTTGATGTAAATATGGAAACTGGATATCCTTCTAACATAACACATATTATTTACTTATATAAATCTACCACCTTTACTTTAAGAGGCAGCTCCTTTTTATTTTTACGAGTACTGTATAATGGAAATAAGAGCCTATTACGATAACTTGAATTAATTTGACTCTAAACACATATATTTCAATTTTCGACGGTTTAGGTAGACATACTTACTTAAATATTAATTTCCAATAGTAAACAAGTCCAATAGTCCAATCATCACGAAGGATGTACTTTTAATTTTCCAGCATATGAAGAGTTCAAAATAGGTATATCTCTTAAATGTTTTTCCTTGTGTTAGAATTTGTTCCAGGACCAAAATCAAGGGATATTTGAAGATTATAGCGATACCGGGCATTCGATAATGTCATATCATTGTGAAAAAAATATTTTAAGCTGTTGATTCCTTCTCAATAACGATCGAAAGTGGTTACGTTATTTCGGTCGAAAGGTCATACTCAATTATAAATTATGAAGTTAAGCTAAACTATCATAAATATTTGATCGCTTATTTATAGAAAATGTTTGTTGGTTTTAAAACAACTAACAATATAAATAATAATTTCAAAAATATCAATCTCTATTGAAAAATGTCCAAAATAGTTCAGAAAAATATCAAAATTTAATAAAATTGAAATTTATTGCTAATATTTATATTATTTGTAGATTTCATGTATCTTAGACAATATGCAACGATAGAAAATCATGTTTTTTAACAACACTATAGTTTCCAACCATTTCCAATCAAAATTTGTATCAAAATTTAAAAATCATGTTTATTTGTTTAGAGTTACATTTTTTTTGCTCGCTCACATTTTCAACTGCTTTTACTAAACGTTCAATAATTTTCGTTATGCACAAAAATATTCAACAAAATTATATGCAGCAGGTATCTATTACCACAAAATAATAAAATCACATTAGTACTGTTACATTAGGACTTGCTATAAGCAAAATATATGCGTACAAAGATCATATCACATAGCGTTGCATTTTTAATGCTCGCTACTGCATATATATCTACGTATTTCAGCTCCCTGATAGGAATTTCAAAATCTGGCTCCAAATTTCAATTCAGAAAGCTTCAGAAAGCTCTGTAAAGGGAAAAACGCTTAACTCCGCTCCCTGATAGAAATTTTAAATCAAAATCTGACTCCGTTAGAATTTGTAGAGCGAACAGTTTTATAAGTAAGCCAAATTTTAGTTTATTTTAGTCGTCTGACAGCTTCAGAAAGCTCTGGAAATAGACACAATTTTTGTAGTGGTTGGAAACTCACTAGATTTCTTGATAGAAAAACCTTTTAAAATGGCGTTATACAAATTGCAATTTTCTTTCTCTTCTAAATTTTAACAAAAATCTAATTTTTAAATGCCAAATCTAAAATTTAAATCATAAATTCTTCTAACAAAAGAAGAAATTTAATAAAAAAAAAATAATAATAAATCTCTCAACTTATATTTAGTCCTTCAATCAGGATGTCTTTCGAGGTTAGAAAAACAGAGCAACCAAAATATTCCAGAACTTTTAAGAGCTTTCTGATAGGAAAAAAAAACGAGGATTCCAGCCTAGAATGGATGATCTACTTTCTGGGCATTTATTAAGCAGAAAAACCTTTTTATATATAGTTGTACAAGCATTTTTCTTTCTTCTAAATTTAATTCAACATAAAATTTTGAAGTGTCCAAAAAAAAAAAAAAAAAAATTGCCTCACTTCTTACGACACCCTTTCGACAAAAATATAAATAAATATATTTACATTTAACTAAAAACAAACTCTGACACTTATTGCCTGGCACCTAATGTCAAACACAACTCCATAATAATAAAAAAAAAATAAAAAATCACACAGAAAAAAGAAAATCTCTAGAACATTAAAAGCAATAAAAAACGAATAGAATAGAAAATTAAAAGAAATAGAAACAAAATGAATGAAGCAAAAAATACAATACAAAAAATAAAGAAGCCCTATTAATGTCAAGTTCATTGGCATAATCCGTCATTTTTCATTCACTTTACTCTTTGCTCTCTTTTCCCGTTTTTTGTCCTCAAGTATTTTTCCCTTTAGTTACTTATGTTTATGAGGTCCATTAAGTTGTACATTAATGCCCCACCTTATAACTAACAACATCAACTGATGATGTTGATGATGATGACAACGATAATATTGTTGACTATGTACAAAAATAGATTTTCATTTTTAAGATGAGATGAGAAATATGTAGTAATATGTTATGATATGAATTTAAAAGTTGGCTTCTGAAAAACAATAAACTTAAATTACTTAAACAACAAAATCATTTCATGATGATACTTAGAAAACTATTTTATGCTTTTAAAAATACGATCTGTTGTTTAAGTACCATTACAAATGCCAAACAGATTGTTTGAAATATCCAATACCAATAGTCAGCCTTGTAACACACCTAAGGATGTTTAAGTAGCCTAGAACATATTTTTGTTGTATTTTTCTCATA
The DNA here is from genome assembly GCA_951394005.1 of Protophormia terraenovae. Classification (NCBI taxonomy): domain Eukaryota; kingdom Metazoa; phylum Arthropoda; class Insecta; order Diptera; family Calliphoridae; genus Protophormia; species Protophormia terraenovae. The sequence goes on from OX596075.1 coordinate 88,239,099, forward strand.
AAGTTTTTTTTATCATAATTTACTAAGTATTTTATGACTTTAAGCTTAATAGCTAAGCAGACAACAGACTAAATTCTTTTACGAAACATATTTAAAGTTAAACTGCTAAAACAGTTTTTGCTGATGAGCAAAACGTATTGCTATGTTTCCTATTTCCAATGAAATTACAAATGTATTGAGCTTCAATCCTAAAAAAAAGGGAATTAAAAAAAAGGAATTCAGTATAAAAAATAAAGAAAACTTTTTATATAGCAAATATTTATTTTCACAAATAAGCATTTACTATATGACTACGACTCTCTGATTTTTAACTAAGTGTATCATTAACTAAATTTAAAATCAACTGTGTCTTTTGACTTTCTATAAAATATTTTACCACTTAGCAAGAGACAGATTTACTATTTAGGTTTCAAACTTGTTTATGGTCCTTCGAACCGAATGTCGACATATGACACTATGTACCACATCTTTAACATAATTTACGACGTTAGGTTCAACGTAGCTTTTATTTGTCCTAAATGCCTGGCGCTGCTGAGTACTTAAAAATTGCACCCAGAGCAAGGCGGGCGCAATATTTGAGTGTCAACGAAACCGATAAGACAGAACACAAAGACATTTACAGCAATTTTTCAAAAATATTTTAAAAATCGATTACTTAGATAAGAATGTTATGTTTTGATTTTTAAAATACAAATGAATATCTTTAATTGAAATATGTATACAAAATATAGTTATTTTTTCCTCACTTTTAAAATCCCGAAAAATCTCTAGATCCCGGAATTTGAAATTATTTGCAAAAACCAGTCCCGTTTGTCATCTCTAGTACCGTCGCTCTTTGATAGAAAATTCAAAATCTGGCTCCGGCTAAAGATTTGAAGTATAAATAGTTTTATAAATAAGCCAAATTTTAATTCTCTACCACGGGGAGCTTCAGAAATCTCTGGAAAGAAAAAAAACTGCTTAAAAATTGACAATTGATACGTCGCACAGTGGCTCAGAAATTAATTTCAATGGCCAAAAATCCTTTTGTTTTTTTTTCAAAATTGTAATGCCATTCAATAGCAAACATATTGAAGCAAAGGTGGCAAAACAATTAGATCAAAATATTGGTAATTATGGGCGTGGAGTGCTGTTATTTTATAAAAGAAAAAAATGATTTTTGTAAATTTAAATAAAAAATTTTTTATAGAAAATAAATCGAAGAACAAACGTCTACAGAAAGTTAGTCGCACGAAAATGTCTTTGAAAGTTATTCGAAAACAATTTTTTTTTTTTTTTTTTTTTTAAAGAAAATTAATCGAATAAAAATTTTCTATAGAAAATTCATCGAATAGAAATTTTCTATGTAAAATTAATTAAATGAAAATTGTCAATATGGAATTAATGGAATAAAAGTTGTATAAAAAACCGAATAAAAAATTTCTTTACAAAATAATTTAATAAAAATTTTCTACAAAAAGTTATTCGAATAAAAATTAATCGAACAAAAATTTTCTGCAGAGGTAATCGAATAAAAAATTTATTTGAAAACTAAAATTAACAAAAATTATTTTTGGAAAATTAATCGAATAAAAGTGTTATTTAAATAAAAAACAAAACAAACATCATCTTTTTTTTCCAGTTGAACCTGTTATAGAATTGATAAACTGGAAACCGTTCACAAAATTATCCTGGATATTATTAAATTTTTCTTTTTTCGTTATAACTATTTTTAATTAAATTATTAAATTATTTTGGGAAAATTAATCGAATAAAAGTTTTCTAAAAAAAATTAAACGAATAGAAATCTTCTATCGAAAATTTATCGAATAAAAATTGTCTATAGAAAATTATTTGAATTTAATTTTTTTAATAAAATTAATCGAATGAAAGTTCGGCAAAAAATTAATCGAATAAAATTTTGTTTGAAAATTAATCAAATTTATTGAATAACAATTTTCTATACAAAATTATTTAAATGAAAATTTTCTTTATAAAATTAATGAATGAAAGTTCTACAGAAAAATAATCGAATACAATTTTTTTTTTTTAATTAATCGAATCAAAATTGTATATAAAAAATAAGTCGAATAATAGATTTCTTTAGAAAATTAACCGAATAAAATTTTCCTACGAAAAGTTAAGTAATAAAAATTGTATATAAAAATTTAATCAAACAAAAATTTTCTATTTTTAAGAAAATAATTGGATAAATATTTTCTACAGGAAGTTAATCGAATAAAAATTTCTTTGCAAATTATTTGAATAAACATTTTTTTGAAAATTATTTAAATAAAAATTGTGTATGCAAAATTATTCGAGTAAAAATTTTCTATAGAAAATTAAACCAATAAAAATTTTAACTAAAAAATTAATCAAAAAAAATTTTTCTATAGAAAATGAATCCAAAAATGTTTGTCCATAATGTTATTTAAATAAAAAACCAAATAAACATTAAAAAATCTTTTTTTTTCCAGTGGAACCTGTTCTAGAATTGATAAACTGGAAACCGTTCACAAAATTATCCTGGATATTATTAAATTTTTATTTTTTTCCTTATAACTATTTTTAATTAAATTATTTTGGAAAAATTAATCGAATAACAGTTTTCTAAAAAAAATAACCAAATAGAAATTTTCTATAGAAAATTTTTCGAATAAAAATTGTCTATAGAAAATTATTTGAATGAAAATTTTCTTTATAAAATTAATCGAATGAAAGTTTTACAGAAAATTAATCGATTTTTTTTTATTATTATTATTTAATCGAATAAAAATTGTATGCAAAAAATTTGTCGAATAAGTCTTTGTTATAAAATTAATAGAATAGAATTTGTCTACGAAAAATTAAAGAAATAAAAATTTTTATAAAATAATTGGATAAACATTTTTGGAAGTTAATCAAATAAAAATTTCTTTGAAAATTATTTGAATAAAAATTTCCTTAGAAAATTATTTGAATAAAAATTTCCTTAGAAAATTATTCAGATAAAAATTGTTTATACACAATTATTCGAATAAAAAAATTAATTGAATAAATATTGTATATAAAAAATTAATCGAATAAAAACACTTTAAATCCGGAAATTTAAAAAAAAAAACGTAAGTAAAATATGCACTTTGCTCAAAAGTTACAAAATATTTGTATTACTTTTATTTTATCAGATTTATTAGTCGATAGAATCCCTAATGATTGAATCAAATAACTATTTTAATTTTATAATTACAATCAATATCACAAAAGTGTAGCTGCAGATCTGGGCAGCATTTCAAATACAGTATAAACTCGATAATCCGAATAATTTATTGCATTTTTAAAACACCTCTGAAATTACGTATTTATTTCAATATTATTATCAAAATTTTAGTTATAAGAAAATTAACTTCAAATTATAATAGATGCATACTACTACTTTCAATATTCATTTAAATAATTATTATGTCTCTTCTCAGTGGCGGAATATTAAGATTTTACTAACATTTTTTATCATATTTTCATTGTACAAATATATTAATTTTATATATTTCGGAAATTTTTCAAAATATATTAGGTTTTAATGTACCATAGAAATGATATATTCTGTTACTATTGAAGATAACACGTAATTAACCCATTATGAGCCAGAGGGTCAATTTTATGCATTTAGTTCCCAAATGCTTAAATTAGCAATTTTTGCAAATAAATCGCATGGAAGTACTTATTACACTTAAACTTTGATAAATTTATGAAAAGCATAATAAGTTCATTTAAAACCGCGACAATAATCGAATAAAAAGGAGTTTTTTAATTTTAACCGCCATTTTACACCAATTCGCCGCTTTTTGATAAATTTATGCTTTTGGGGACATGTATGTTCTTAACTAACCATTTATTTGGTATAAAAATTAACTTAACCAATTATGGACCAGAAATCTCAAAATATTATTTGTGCAACTAAAGGGTTAAATAAATCCACATATCAATAGTACTTAATGAGAGCTTTCCAATGATGCGCTAAAATATAATTTACGATGAAAAGTGTCCAAAATATTCCAACTTTAATCAAATACTATTTAAAATAAAATCATTGAAAATTTTACTAAAATTTGAATTTCGCGAGAATGAAAACAATTATTTTTTTTAAAATCATTTTTTGTTCAATATGTATTGGACGTCGTTTTTCTATCATATGCTGTAATTTTTTGAGAAAAAGTTAAAAACTGTGTATACTGTCGATCGAAAACTATATTTTTGGAGGTATTTTAAAAATGGTCCAGCTCACGTAAATTAAATAATTGAACCGAAATATTTTGGGAATTAGTTTAGAACATATCAAACTTTAATTTTAGGGGGGTACATTTGCAACTTTTTTTGTTCCCATACAAATCAAGGCACTGTAATGTATAATGGTTACTTAATATTAGTTACAGTAAAATTAATAAAATTTTTCTCCCCAAATACAATTTATATTTAAAAAATTTCAACAATATTAACTTCGCCTTATACAAATATGGTTGTATGTACTGAAAAATATGTATGATGGAACAAAATTTAACTAAAAACGTAGGCATTGAACAACAATAAGCTCAGTACGCATAAATTTTTATTATAAATTTCAATTCATATTATTTTTTAAATAAGAATTACTATTTTCTCACTAAATCCGGATTAAAATATACAATCAATGCGGATGAGATAGAAAATGGCATCCGGATCACAGAAGAATACGAATTATAGACATTCGGATTATCGAGTTTATACTGTATAAGAAAATAAGTATTAGAGCGTCTGTGTGTGCTAATATATTTTGTGTACTTCAATCCATAAAATAAGAACGCTCTTAATAAATTTATTTTTAAAAAATGTAATAAAACTACAACTAAAGATTTGTATTAAATATATTAAGAAATTGCTTAGCCTTTACCTTCGAATTTGTGAATTAGATATATAAATAATAAATTTTATAAAATCGTAGTTTTTAACTATTTAAAAGTAAATAAAAATATACATTACAGGAATACTTCCTTTAAGTCCTTTCTTTGGCTACCTAGAGATTCAATGATCCATAAAAAAAAAATATATATGTAAATTTTTAAAATAAAAAATTTTACAATCAAAGAAAAATGCATTCTATCACTTTAAGGTTGCTTTGCTTGACATATTTTTTTTTTTCTACATGCTTCATTATTCACTCAATCATAACAAAATAAAAGACTAAAGAAATATTTATATAAAATGAAATAAAAAAAATAAAACAAACTAAAGACAGAAAAACAAAAAAACACAATGTATCTTTTACGACCAACTCTTAAATTGTCATCATTGTAAAAAATATAGTATGTAGTAGTGTTTTTATTATATACCCAGCCAAGTGTCCTTACAATGTCTGGCCTCGTATGGGTGTGAAATGCAAACACCAGCCATCAAAGATACAGAGACAAAGATTGTAGCCAAGTGGTTTGGTTGGTTGCAAAAAATACTATTCTTACTCATCATCCTCATGGTTGTCATAATATTCATCTTATTATATGAGTTGGGATCATTTACCAGAAGTGTTTTGTGTAAATCTTTGTTTCCAACATAATGAAAGATATAAAAAACTAAAGAGTTTTATAAAGGGGTAAAATTTTATTTTTTAGTGTTAAAAGGAATTGAAACATCTTATGTTTATTACTTTTTTTAAATTGGTATGGTATTACCATCAATGTCCTGAAATTCTAGTTACAATTGGGTCTTTTGGTTATGACAGCCAGGAATTGTTGTTTTAGATTTTGATATTGTGCTACTATTAACATACAAAAGATTAATTTAATATTTTATTTCCTTTTAATATCTGATAACGTTTACTTATAGGTAAATTCCTTTTTAAACTTGTGAACGTTATATATTTTAAGAAGTATTTATTTTGTAAAGAGAATTTTTTTTAGAATTATTAATAGTTTTATGAACATGTTTACTAATTTAAATTTAAAGTAGAAATAAATAAAACATCGATATATTGCTACCATTTAAATAAATTTTAAAACTTTGTTTGCTTACCTTTACAATTATTTTCTGAAAATAAAGAAAAAAAAAAACGGATTATTATTTTAGAACGTTTATTTATACTATAAATAAGGACTGCGCAAGAAAAAATCAGTGCATGCAAATCTGCTTATAGAAACTAAACCAGTGGGCGAATTTTTTTAAAGTGATATTTTTATTAATGACTGTTATGTTCAAGTTCTAAACATAAAATAATAAATTAGTTTCTATTGGTTTTTAAGGAAATATCTGATATTTTCCGGAATTAGTCTAATTAAAGGTTTTATTGTGTTTCGTTCACTTTTTTGCTCGAATAAGTCAACTTATTTTTAAATTTTTAAAGAAAAGCATGTACGATAACATAATTTTGTACAGATAGTTCGAAGGTCGATATAAACTTGGAGACCAAAAATGAGCATGGTCCGCCCTCCTTACCGCCTACCTCCCATATAAAGTAAAATTTGAAGAAGTTAATGATGGGCCAAATATAACATTCTCGCTTGTTATGTTACTGATTTGGAAATTAATATGCAATACAGAAAATTATATAAAATAATTTTATATTTAATTGAATCAATAAAAGTTGTGTGAAGTAATTGTATGATTTTAATCTTACTAAGAAAAAAAACATAGGATGAGTTAGATCGAAAGTATTATTTTTAATCTGTCTAAACAGAAAACTTTTTAATACCTTTTAACAAAAAAAAAAGTGTCAAACGTTTTTAATATTTATGAAACATTTTTAAATTTTGAATTGATTTCTTTAAAAAAAAAAAAAAAAACTGAAAAATAATGAAAATTCTCAAATCAATCTATTCTAAATAACAATATGGAATAAGCTATCTGAAGGCCCCAAATAACTTAGGTGACATTTGACATACATACATCAAAATATGTCCCTGAGAATTTTGTAACGATATTTATTATTTTTTTTTTTTTAATCGGGTATAAATTATAAAGAACAGTTTTGAGAAAATAGTATAATATTAACGAATTTTTTATTTGAGCAATGGCCTAAGGATTATATCAGCAGACCCAACAAAAAAGATCTCTGAAATGGGCAACTCATGTCCATTACACGACGGATAACCGAGTAGTGCAAATAGTGTATCTCCACACCAATATAATTTAATTCCTACTCTTGAGTTCGGTGAATGATCGACCACTTCGAATTCTCCTGCACACATTTACGAATAGGCCGATTAGGCACACACGTGCTGTTGTCGGAAAAAGTCGAAAAAAATTTTTATTTCAACAACATCATCCAACTATTGGAAATAGTATCGTAAAATTATATTTCTGAGTGCAAACCATCAATTTCATTATATCTTAAGAACATTTAAAAGACAAATTAATTTATAAGCCTGCTTATATAAAAAAATATAAAAAATAAGCCTGCGCTTATATAAAAAATCCTTAACATCTTTTACACCATTCTCCGCTCCCTGATTAAAATACATAATCTGTTTCCAATCGGATTTGAACACAAAGCAAATTTAAACTTAAAAAAAAAACGACTTTAAGAGATATTAAATAAAATAAATAAATTCGTGAAACTCCGCTCCCTGATATAAATTTCAAAATCTGGCCCAGTTAGGATTTTCAGGGCGAATAGTTTAATAGACAAGTGGAATTTTAATTGTGGTCTGCTGTAATTCGCTCCGAAGAACCATAAGGAAGTTACAAAAGATAATTTACTTTGTGATTTATGTTTAACTTTAATGTGTCTTTGTATTTTAAACAATACGACGTGAACCAACCTATTAAAGCAAGGAAAGGCACCCATAGCACTCAGGAGCCGAGTGTTTTCGGCATTTTCACATACACAACACGAAGTTTAGCGAACATAAACAATTGAGAGCGAATAATAAACATAAAATCATTTAGTTTTGTTCTAGCTCTCAGCAAGGCAGGTTCATGGTTAAGCAAAAACAAAACACATAAGAAAGAGCGCAAGAAAAAATTATTATTTTTTTGTGGGCTAAATACAACAAACACATACTTAACAAAGAGCGTAATAAAATACATTTAAGTTTTTATGTTTCTCTTTCTGTCTTTCATTGTATTAAAGCAAAATTAATATTTTTCCACTCCCTCTGAGATAAGTTTTGTTGACGCTCGTATAATGCATTGGAAAATGGCAAATTACACTAGTCCCCTAAATAGAGTTTTTAGAGTGAAAAAAGAAATATTTCATAATAAAATTTATAAGAATTTAGTGCAGTAATAACAATAAGCTTTTAAGTTCGAAATAAGCTTTTAAAAATGTATACCAAGTATATATGGAACATAATTTTCGATAGCTAAAAATTTAATAACAATTTCATAACATAATCATTATTTACTTATACATAAATCTCAATTCTGCATAATTTCTCAATAAATTTATTTCTTATAGTTGCACAATCTCTTAAAAATTAATCAAAAATAAAAGCAAAACATTTTAATCCAACTGAAAAAAAAAAAAAATAATAATAAAATATAATGCACGACCTTTTTCTAGACGACCTACAGCAATATTTTTGTCTTTAAGTAAGTCCAACAGTAAAACAAAACTATACAATTGCATGACATCAATATTGATGTCTGAGGATAGTGTGACAAAAGAGGGCATATTTATATACTAGACTTTTTATGTACACATAAAAAAATATGTATAAAAAAAACTATTTACAAAAAAAAAAAAACTAGGTATCAAACAGTCACGATTGTCGGTCATTAAACCGCTTAAAATAAAGCAAAAAAATATAAAAAATAAGTAACAAAAAAATAATCAAAACTGCAATATCATGTCAAGTGATGTTTTTGTATGGTGTGCTCAGGTTGATTATAACGACAATGGTTAAGAAACGGACGGACGTGGTTTTTGTGTGTCGTCACCACGGAAAAAACAAATTAAACTGCGACAAAAAATTAACACCATAACGCCATATAAATTAAGAACAGTTGTGAGCAAAACAGTAGTTGGAAAAAAATATCCTATGAGAACACATTTAACTATCTAACGTTATAATTACCTAGGGTCCAGACTAGCAAATGTTTTAAGAAGATAAATTTTAAATTTTTGTCTAAATTACTGAACTTTTTTTTTTTCAATTGTAGGTGAAAACTCATGTCTAGGGCAACCAAAAATTAGATCTTAAAAGTGTTTTATTCACATAAAAAAATTTTTCTTAAAAACAGAAAATATACCTTAAAATAAAAAAGAAAATATACTCTTGAAAAAGTTATGATTATTCATGCTCAAATGACCTTATTTTTATTAGCAACTGCTCAAAATTATTTTGTTTTTGCACTTAAAAACATTATAAGCTAAAAAGGCCGTAAACAGCTTCAGTTCTTATAAATCCCCAGGACCTGACGGTATAATACCTGCTGACCTACAACACAATCTTGACTTGGTCATACCTGGTGAATATATTTATCAGACCTTCCTCTCTTGATCATTTTTATCCCGAAAGGAGGAAAAACATCACATACTAAGCCTAAAGACTACAGACCTATAAGCTTATCATCTTTTCTGCTTAAAACACTGGAGCGGCTAATTGAGCTACACGTAAGACCATCAATTAGTGTTAGTCTTCTATCTCCCTCTCAACATGCATACACAAAATGTAAGTCTATTGAGACGGCTCTTCACTCGCTCGGATATATTGAGAAATCACTTGAATATAAGAATTTTACATTAGCGGCCTTTCTGGATATAGTAGGATCCTTCAATAATACCCAACCGATTTGATTTATCTCTGATCTACTTGAATATAGAATAATAAAATCCACTATTGGCTCAGCCCTAACTTACTGACTAGCACCTCACCCTCAATAAACTACTTCTGAAGATAGACTCCCTAGGTCTTAAAACCGTAGCCTATGCTGATATCGCAGTTGTGGCCATTTCAGGAATCCATCTTAACACGCTATCTCGAAGAAGATAGCGCATAAAGCACTCAAAGAATGGAGCGTTGCCAGTGGACTTAGTGTAAATACCTCTAAGACGGAACTTGTCATCTTTAAGAAGAAATATAAAATTCCACATTTTAAACCCCCCAGCCTAAATGGAACGGAATTGGCAATATCCAACAGTGGCAAATACCTGGGCATCATTCTAGATAATAGAAAGCAACAATATATGTATACAGAAAATATATTGGAGGCACATGGGGAATAAACCCTAAGAATGTAAATTGGATTCACGAAGCTGTGATTATACCAATTCTCTTTTATGGAGCAAGAGTGTGGTGGAAGTCGCTTGAAGCGACTTCAAATTGCTCTAGTTTTGAAGGGGTGATGCACAGAATAGAACTCCTCATTACAGATGCCATGCGCACTACGTCAACCAAGGCATTATTAGCAATACTCAATTGGATCCCAGCTGATCTTCAAGCGAAGAAATATTCACTAAACACGGCGATGAGCTTAAACGCCAACTGTTGCTGGTAGCACAGGCCATATGGTCACGCTAGCATTCTGGGAACTACAACTGTAATTCCCGAACTTGTGGATTACTGTAATCCTAAACTACTATCATCAAGGCTCTTTATATTCTCTATCTCGGTTCACCCAGGAACCCTGGATCACACCTACTCATCTAATAGAATCCTTCGTGTCTACACAGATGGTTCCAAGATAAATAATGGTATTGGAGCTGGAGTCTACTTCGAAGAATTTGGAAAGCGGTTGTCGTTCAAACTACCAAACGAATGTAGCATTCTACAGACTGAAATAACTGGCTAAGGTATTATAAGCTATACGATAAAGATATAATGATATTTACTGATAGCCAAGCTGCTATAAAGTCCCTGACAGGTGTGTTTTCCACCTCCATTATACTCCACGAATGTCGGACATCCCTTAATGAGATGGCGAAACATTCGAACATCGCACTTATATGGGTGCACAGACACGGGACGAGTCGAAGCAATTATATTGCAGATGAACTGGCAAAGAAGGGTGATCTACTGCAGGATGAAAGCATAGATCATTTCTGTGGCATCCCTCTCACCTCTGTAAGCAGTGTATTGCAATGTATGAACAGCAAAGGTGGGCAAATGAACCCACGTGCATGACAACGAGAATTATATTGTCTAAGTTGGATAAGCGTAGGTCGGCGTTTCTTTTAAAACTGTCTAGGACACTTCTAGGTAATATAATAGCAGCAATTTCCGGTCACTGCAAATTTAGAACTCATGCCACAAGATTGGTACTTCAGTCCAATGATTTCTGCAGAAGCCTTCATAATGAAGAGGAGGAGGAATCCATTCAACAACTCTTCTGTAACTGCCCTGCACTGTAAGATCTCCGTTTATGACATCTAGGACAGAGATACTACAACAGCCTCACTGAACTATCCAGTATCAGAATAGAGAGCATTATTGCCTTTGTAAGGGATTGTGGTTGGTTCTAACCACCATACTCATCGGAGACGACTGCTCTATTCAAACAACCTCGCTACTCATTATCACTTTTCATCATCCTATTGCTTGACAACTTCCTCTATAAAACACATTTCTACTTTCTTATCTTAATAGATTCATATTTCTCTTTCCCTCTTCTCCACCTCACCTATTTTTCCCTTCTTCTCTCCTTTTCTCTCTCTCTTCTTCTACTTACACGTACCACAAGGGGACCCGAAGGATCCAAGTGAGCCAAAAACAACCATGTTGAAGGTCACCTGTTTAACCATTCGTGGTGTCTTACCCATTTCGGTTTCGTTGAAACCTAAACGGTAGCATTATAAACGTATGTGACAGTAAAAAATCACTAATGGCCAATTATATATACAAAAAAAGCTAAATTTTTTTCGCACGTATGTAACAATGCAAAATCGATTCATTAAATTGTTAGAAATTAATAAATAATTAAACTGTTAGTTCATATAAAGCGTAGAAAAAAAAAGGATTTTTATGGCTGCTTATATCATAATAAAAATTTTCAAATGTTCTAACAAGCAACGAAAATTGCGTCTTTTATCAAGACAAAGTTATTAGAGTTCGAGCGCAGGTAACGTTTTCTTGACGCTGCAATAATACTAATAAATTATGTCTACACTGGATTTTTATCTTGTTAAAATTTGACCGTTTGCTTTAATAACAATTTGTCTTGTCTAGACAATACATTTACTTTATTTAAAAAGACTCAGGATATAAATATTTTGTCACTAGGAGTGACTAATTAAGCACAATATTTTTCATATTATAAAATATTTTTAATTTGCATATATAATAGGGTGATCCATTATTCGATTTTTTTTTTTTTGAGAAACCGGTTTTCGAATAGATGGTATTTTAAAAAAACCGGTTGCACTTTTTGAAATTCAGAAAAAACCGGTTAACCGGTTTTTTGCAGAAGTTAATAATTATATTAAAAGACTACATTTCTTTAAAAAAAATCAAAAATTCTTATAATATTAAAGTTAAAAATTATTAAATACAAGCGTATAAGACTGACAATGCCAGAAAAATTATATAATAATGAAAATATGCACAAACAAATCCGAAAATTAAAAGAAAAAAATATGAACAACATATGGACACCTTCATCTCCCTAATCGAAGTCAATTATTTGAAGCCGTTAGAATTTATTGGGATAATATTGATTAATGTTTTAAATTCGTAAACCTTTCAAAACCCAAAAATCGTCGTAAATGCGCTCCCTAGCCGAAATGCAGAATCAGTTTATGATAGGATTTGGAGTGCAAACAATAAGTATAGCAACTCAAAAGTTCTTAATACCAAAACAGACTTTTCGGTCCCTGATAGAAACATCTGGCTAGGTTAGAATTTGTAGAACGAATAGTAGATTTTTAGTTTCTTACGTCGTCTGGGAGCTTCAGAAAGCTCTGGAGAGAAAACAATGCTTAGGAATGATATATTTAAATATATATATATATATAGATCCACGTATTTTCGCTCCCTGATAGATTTAAAAATCTGGCTCCGTTAGAATTTGTAGGACGAATAGGGTTATAAGTAATTTTCTACGTCTTCTGAGAGCTTTAGAAAGCTCTGAAAAGAGAAAAAATTCTTAGAAAAAGACACACAAAATCCTCTTATATCCGCTCCCTGATAAAAATTTCAAAATATGGCTCCGTTAGAATTTGTTGGACGAAACGTTTTATAATTAAGCCAAATTTTAATTTTCTACGTCGTTTGGGAGCTTCAGAAAGCTCTGGAAAGAGAAAAAATGCTACACTGAACAGAAAAGGTACATAAATACAATTAAAAAGTTCATTGTTATAATGAATTTGTGCACTAATTTTGACCCTATGTACAGGTTCATTGAAACAATGAATTGTCATACTTTAATATTATAATTCAATGTACAAGTTCATTGATTAAATTTATTCTTACATTGAATCATTCATTAAATAAAATAAATAATTTCAGTGACCAGTACATTGGTTTCAATGAACTTATATTTTGTCCCAATGAAACTATACATTAAAAATGTATTATAATAATAGGCGTGTTCTGTATTTCTTGTTTCTATTTTATTTTATATTAAATGATTAAAGTATATGATATTGAGTTAATATAAGCAAAAATTAAATATAAATATAAAAATAAAATTATTACATTTCACTAAAAAATTTAAATAAAATAATGCATGTTACAGATGTTATCGAGTTTGCTTTGTCATTTATAATAATATAGTAATTCCTGTTGTCCTCTATATTGCTCAATGATGGTATGGAATATTCATTTAGATGCCACATTAATATAACTACAGCATTATCCTTAACAAAGAAAGTTTATAAATAAAATTTTTAAAATTCGTTCAATTGCTTAAAATATTTGAACTAGTTACCTTTAAATCTTTTTGGTCTATAGAAATTTCCTTATTTTGACGATCACCAGATGTAACATTCAAATCTTGATTAGTCTGTAATATATTTTTATTAAGAATTCAATTAAAATATTTCATATATTTATGTATACTTACGAATCGAATCCTCTTGATTTTGAAATCGCAATATTTTTTGAAAACCTGGTATTTGAGACTAATAACACATTCTTCTGCATCTTAGTGTTTTTATCTACATAAATATAAATGAAATGTAATATTTAAGAACTGTTTAAAATCATAAACATTATTAAACTTACGTGTTATGAAGGCAAGTCTCCAAATTCCTTCTTTTGGGTAATTAATTTAATTTGGTGTATTCAATTATGCTGCTCGACTTCTCCTTTGCAAATAAATTATATTTATGTACTTTAATAATAAAATTTATCTTATTTAGTTTTTAATTATTTTCGTTTTTAATATAACACTCATTTTTTTACTTTTTGCTTTTGTTTAAAACGCGTCATTTCTTGTTAAAAGATAAAAGAAAACTGAGTTATATTTGTTTTCAGTTTACTTTATTTCCCGTTAGAAATCATTTATTTTAATATAATTTAATGAAATTTATCATTGGTTCAATGCTTATGTTCATTGTGTAATGCTTCTTTTTTTTTAAATCAATGTATTAGTATATTGAATAAATTAATTCAATGAACTAATACATTAAATCAATTAACTAATTTACCTATTGTAATAAGAAATAAATTTAATGAATGGTTTCAATGTAATGTTCATAATAGCGTTAATAATTTCATTGAATACTTTCATTGAAGCAAATAATTTTTTGGAAAAAAATTAAGGAATTTCATTTAATGTACTTCATTCATTGAAATTACTTTTTTCAGTGTAAGTAAATTATATATCTAGATGACTAAAAGATAATTATGTTACAAAATTGTAGAAAAAAATCATCAAAAAATAGACTAAATTTTAATTAGCATAAACAGAAACCATGGCTTAATATGGACGCCTGTCTCAATAGAAACGATTCTGCAGGTGGAACTTTTTTAACACAACATCTTTAAAAAATAAAGGAAATATTGGATCAAAAAAAATCAAATTGGGTGCAAAAATATTACAGATATTACAATAGATTAACAAAATTCATACAGGATAATTATTACTTATTTATTTGTTTAATATTAGAGAATAAATTCCAATTTAGACTTAAACTATATTTTAAAACATAAAAAATCAGTCTTTATGAATATTTAAAAAATTATTCCTAACATGTACTAATGTTTTCTAAAATAAAATGCTAATTTTAAACCCGGTTTTTCTGTTTAAAAAAACCGGTCTATTCGACATTCGAAAAATGAACATTTTGAAAAAACCGACAGCACATTGACTGAAAAGACCGATTTTAAAACCGGTTAAAAAACCGCGTCGATCACCCTAATATATAACTCCAAAAGCATATTTTTGCATATTAATCATATTAATCCTATTTTAAAGAATATTTTTAATATTTTTTTCCTTTTTTCATTAAAATTCTTTGATGTGATATAAAGTGTATCTCTGCTCTTTTTTAACTCTTCACTATTAATGCTACTACTAAAATGCCCACAAAATTTGTACGTGTCGTCATACAATTTTGCACTCACTTGAATGTACATTAAAAAAAAAAATTATTTTTAGTGACTAGAAATAACAACAATAATAAACTAAATAATGGAAAGTGTCTAAAAAACATAAATTAAGATGTACGAATACGACGACTACACCGATTAAGTATTATTTTTTTAATGCGAAATAATCCAATTTTTATTTCTTATGCGAAGGAGAAATTTATGACTAATGTCATTATAATTTACATATTGGTAAATTGTAGAAATGTTACAAGAATTGCTAAAGAATTTCAAATATTGGCAAAATTGTGCATGAAGTTTTAAAATGAAATTCATGAAGTAAAGAAAAAACAGAGCTATTTAACACTTATGATTTTTATAATAAAAATGTTTTTAATCATTTGTAGCCAATATTTATAATTAAAAAAATCCTTTTTAAGGTGTATATCTTACCAAAGTCCTCTGTCTAGCAAATATTGCTATACCATTCGATATTTTTCAATTCAAATTGAATAAACTGGAGAACTATTGATTGAAACTTCTATATATAAGAAACAAATGTCTTGCTTTTTGCATCCTAATGGGAAATCTATACTGATCTTTAGTTTTGTAGAAATTTATATGCAAAAGCTCATCAACCGTCGCCTGCTAAAATTTATTAAATTATATTACAATCAAATTATAATTATAGCAAATAATTTAATCTTTAACCTTTAAAAATATAATGTTGCAAAATTTTTAAATCTTATTTTCTATTCCCCTGTTTTGTATTCATAGTGTCATAATTTTCCGCTTGTCATTTTCTACATAAATATTTTAAATAGCTATAATTCTAACTAGTTAGCTATTAACAGTGTGACCATGAATAAAATGCACTAAATAATAATATATTTCTGAAAAATGGAATTAATATTCTTATTCTATATTTCTAAAAATTGTCGGAAAATAATAAAATATTGAAGTAGAATGCTTCCCTTCTAGCATTGCAATAGGGGCACATCTGCCATTGTTAATTATTTTGGAAACGAAGCAATAATTATGATGGCACTTGTTAATTTTCGTTTCCTTTATCACAAATCAATAAATTTAAAGTGTGAACAAAATTATTATTGGTGCATAAGACTCCTCCAGACTCCTGGTAGGTAGGACCCAACTCATTTTCCAGGAACGTTGCAATTAGCTACAAGCTACATACTACTATACATTTTTCAAATTATTAAAACAAAAAATCATTTATTGATTACCACAGTGCATAGATTTTGAATCTGTACACAGAAAAAAATAAAAATGGACTTCAATTACGAAATTTGTAATATTAATTAATTTTTAATTGATTTTGCTCCAATCATCAAAATGGTAATATTGATAACCAGAATAATTGATATTATTATTACTTCTTTTCTTAAATAGATGCAATGAGCTGAAAATTTTTGAAAATTTACTTAAATTTATTTTATTTCTGTACTTTTATAGACAAATATTTATTTTATCTTTATATTTTATTAACAGCTGTGAATTTTATAAAAAGCAAATCTGAAAACCAATTAGAAAATTAATTATATTAATAAATCATATAATTAAATTCCAATATAAAATTAATTAATAATTTTATTAAAAAATTATTTGAAATATTTTTTTCTGTGTATTGTTAATTGAGTTTTTATTTATTGTAAATAAAGGACATAAATTAATAAAAAAAAAAAAAGGGCTTAAATTAAAAAATCAAGAAATGCTGTTATGAGAGCACAGAAATAGGTGACTTGATCCTCCTTCTACCCAACTCCTTAACGAGATATTATCATTGACTTTCAGTTAATTAGCTATATTCATGGTTTATTATGTAGTTTAGATTAGATTAAATCATTTTAAGTTATTTATCGTAGGTCTTTAAATATTTTCAAATTTGCTTAAATCAAAAACATTAATATAAATAAAGGTGGTTCCGTTCATATAAAAAAAAATCGTTGCTAAGTTCACCACTGATAACGGCAACCAATACCGATCAAAAAACTAATTTATTTCATCAATAATAGAATTATGAGTATGTGAACGACATGTGGTTCCAGAGAGTGGCACCAACATCCACAATTGACATTCCTCAAGAACGATTTATGGGTTGGGTAATCTTAGGCAGAATTAAAGCCAATTGGATCTATGTGGCAAAGTTATTGACAAATTAAAATCTCAGACTCGTGACGGGACATTTGTATAATATTCGATACATAAGGAGTGAGATCGAAAAATTCTTAACACACATTTTGCCTCATAACTTTTTTCGGAATCAATATTTAAAATTTTTTTTGATTTAGTTGTCATGGAAAAATACTTCAGTTATTATTTTTAATAACAACCATGTTAATTTGTCCATATTTTCATCAAAATAAGTGACGAAAAAGATTTACGTCCTACAAGTTATTAAAAAATTTCAAAAAATCCAAATAGGTCTTACAAATAATTGCCCACAGAATTAAATGTCGTCCGTAAAACCATTTCTAATGTTATTAAACAGTATCAGGAGAATTTGACTATTGATGTGAAACCTAGTTCGGTAAGAAAAAAGGATCACATGATATTGGGAAGGCCACAAAATTGAAAGCATATTGAAAGGAACTCCAAACATATCTGGTAGAAAATCAGCTCAGTTTTCTCAGTGCTTCGACTATTTGGTGCGAAAATTTAAAGCTAATGGGAAAGTTGATAACATGTAAAGTTCAAAAAATTCCAAACTGGAATTCTGCAAAAAAAATTACAAGCCAAAAATAGGACTGGGAATTTAAAACCAAATTTCATACAAAAATACTCAAGCTGTATAATTGACGAAGAAACGTAGGTGCTGGCAGAATCTTCGCAGCTTGTGTCTCAAAAATTGTTATTGCTAATGCTCGAAGCAATGTTAGAGATAAGTTTAAGACCCAAAAGCAGCAAAAATTTCTTACAAAATTCATGGTATGACAAGCTTTTTGCAGTTTCGGCAAAACAGGAAAGTCATTTGATACATTCGGATCTATAAATACCAAAATATGCATAAAGGAATATTTGCAAAGATTCTTCTTTTCTTAAGAAAGTACAATGTGTCCACATATTTTTGGACCCATTTGGTATCATGTCACTTCGGTAAGAAAGCTCTGGAGTGGTACCAAAACAATAACATAGTTTTAGTACCAAGAGAGGTCAATTTTCAAAATTGTCCATAGCTTAGACCAGTGGAGAGATATTGAGCTCTTGTGAAAAGTGAATTCAATAGCACAAAAAAGGTGTTCCTAAATACCGAAGATTTTAACAACAGATATGCACACTGTTCCAAAAAAGTGACTGAAGCAACTATCAAATCTGCAAAGAAAGGGTTTTCAAAAATGGTCAACAATTTTATAATTAGTGGTTAGAACCATGAAAATTAAATATTTCTGTGATCTGTGCTAAATTATCAAATGATTAAAAAAATAATGTAAACTCAAAGATCAACCGTTTCCAAGTTATTGAATATTATGTATGTTAAGAATTTTTCGATTTCACTCCTTAATACCTTGCACATATCTTGTTCTATTTAAAAATCAATCCACTATCTTCGGAACATATTTTTCTGCGGTCTTCGAAAAACGACACAATGATAAACTTCTTGTTTAATTAGACTCGTTCTATTTATTTTCTATTCCAAAATACAATATAGTTTTTAAGTTGTATTATATAATAATGGTGTGGGGTAAAGGTATATATTTCCGGTTTCATTGAAATAATCAGAGACCGTGCTAATAATTTGTATTTAAATGTTTCTACAGATGTGGTTACCATTATATTGGATACCGACACTGATTCGAAGGATCTTAAACAGGTTTAAGGCGGTGCTAAAGCAGAATTTTTAGACTATAGTTAGACATCACCACAATGTAATACAAATGTATTTGACAGTTTGACTTTTAATTATATTCTTCAGGTCGGAAAAATAAGGCATTCGCACGAAAAAATCCGTGCATGCAAATCTGCTTATAGAAACTAAACGAGTGGGCGAAGTTTTTTAAAATGATATTTTTTTAACGACTGTTATGTTCAAGTTCTAAACATAAAAAAATAAATTAGTTCGTGCTGGTTTTTAAGGAAATATCTGATCTTTCCAGAATTATTCTAATTAAAGGTTTTATTGTGTTTCGGCCACTTTTTTGCTCAAACAAGTCCACTTATTTTTAAACTCCGCTTTATTTTAAGCTGAGCTTTTAATGTTCTTTATATATCTTTCAATTGCTCGGAGTTACGGAAAATTTATATATTAGCATCTTTCGGTACAAACAGTAATAATTTCTTTATTACCACTCTATTATATATTAAACTGTAATTTCTTAGGAAAGGGAGAAGTATTTTCCAAAGGCACTCATTCACGTATATTTCTGTGTTCTTTTCCGCATATGAATATGGCTTCCGAAAACAAAAACTTTCTTGGGAATATTGATTTCTTTGATACACGATATTTTTCTGCCATATTCGGTCTAGCATCTGCAACATAGAATTCTTGGCCAGGTAGTTAAAAAAAGTTAGCCTGTACGAACGTTTCATCGTCTATTATTCATTAATCATAATTATGAAAAAATTCGTCGGTAGAACTTTCACGTTATTTTCTTATCTCCAAATTCATGTTTTGCGTTCCTGTAAGGATTCGTGCGCAGTCCTTAATAAACTGTTTAAATTTTTGTGGTAACGCTTTAGTTTCAATGATTTATCTTATTTGCAGAAAACCAATTTAGTTGCAAAATTATTAAACCCTCAACCGTATCCAATATAAGATATACAAGTTGGGTATTAAAATAAACTCCAAAATGTTCATACATTGTATGAATTATTCCTTGTCGAACTGTTATAATGATAATAAATATATAACCAAGTCTGACAAAGTGTTTTTTCTTTCCAACTCCTGACAATGGCAATAACGATGAAAATCGTGCGAAAAATTCTAATATATTTTTTTAAAACTTTGGCTGCAACAACATGGATTAAAGCCAGAAAGTATAAAAAAAACATGGATACAAAGTAAAATATACATGCTTATAAAAGCTAACAGATAGAGAAAAAGAAAATCCAAAGTTTTAAGAAAAAAATTTTAAAGAAAATCCCATGAAAGAAAATTTTTCTTTACTTTGCTATGTGTTTAAAATAAAATAAAAAAAGAAAAATTAAAACGTCTATTTAAGAAAACAA
Source organism: Protophormia terraenovae (assembly GCA_951394005.1). Classification (NCBI taxonomy): domain Eukaryota; kingdom Metazoa; phylum Arthropoda; class Insecta; order Diptera; family Calliphoridae; genus Protophormia; species Protophormia terraenovae. The sequence goes on from OX596075.1 coordinate 88,259,675, forward strand.
TATTAAAAAAAAAACATTATTAAGGTAAATAAACTAAGAAAAAAAAAAGCTAAAGAACGAGAACAGAAGAAAAGGGCCACAATGAAAATAGACAGCCAACCAAAGAAGAGAAGATCTACCTAACAGGCATAAACGTGACCAAGAAGAAGATTTTGGCTAAAGCCAAAGTAACTCAAAGTAGTGTGAAGCAGCAAAGAATTTCATGCTTTAGCTAGGGTTCTCTAAAAAGAATAGGCTTAAGTTGTTGATGGTTTGTCCATCTGTCCGTCCGTCCGTCTGATTTTCTGTTGTGTCTTTCTACTTTTCTGTCTGTCTGTCTTTCTGTCTATCTATCGTTAGTTTGTTCTCTTATACATACAAAAGGCCAAATATTGTAAAATTGTTAAATAAATTTTCTGAATGTTGACAGGTAAAATGAAAACACAAAGACTGCAAAATATGTTGCAATATTAAGGTGTAAAATGATATCCAACTATTTTATACCATGCCAAGACAGACCATTATCATCATCAACATTAACAACATATAACATGTTGTCGTCTTCTAGGTACAAACTTCTTGGTTCATGTTTATCTTTAATATATGAAGTGTTTGTATGTTAGGACAAGATTATAAGAATTAAATACAACAATTCTATTTGAAGCCAAAAGTGAAAAAAAGACCTAAAAGACTATGAAAAAAAATAATAAAAAAAAATTTATTTTTTAAAGAAGAAAAAATAAAGATTATACTAACTGAATTTATAATGTAATAAATATGAATGAATAAATACTTATACATACATAAATGTATATGACTATATTTATGTGTGTGGGTTCATAACTGTGTGCATCCATATTCAGTAGTAGTGTGAGTAGTTTTTTTTCAAATTTATTTTATTATTATTTTTTTTTTTACCACAAACTTCCGTTACTTTACACCTGTGAGTCAAATATTAAAAGGGAAAATTTTGGCATTAGTCGACTTTATGTATATGCTGCACAGTGGGTATTATAAATAAATATTTGGAAAATAAATCGACCTTTTAAAAATAGACCCAGCTGGAAAATATGTTAGTGCTTCCTGCCTGAACAAATTTTACACAGATTCCACTTTTCCTTCTATGTATAACATTTCCTCAAAGAATGCCTCTGGTTCATTTAAAAAAAAATGTCTTGTTTTCCTTTCATTAGATGTTTAATAGAAGGTACATCACTTATTTACTTTCTCATTACAAACAGGAAAAAAATGTAGTTGCGAGACTTAAAAGGAACAAAATCATTTAGTCTTATTTTAAGTGTCGATAAAGAAGGTAGTCCACATGCCCTTTTTTTAAAAAATCTATTTCAGATTCTTTTATTGCACATAAAATTCCATATTTATTTATTTAAAAGTCCTTACCTTCATACTCCTTTTTGGAAGGGAGAAGGGAAGGACTTGCCTTCAATGACTCACCGTGTAAAAAGAAATAATGTTGTAATACATTTTAGAATGTCTCTTGTTTTTCCGACTGGGGAATGGTTCGATTGTCACGTAAAAGGGAGAATATGCGAATTTTAATTTTGAAGTCCAACACCCACCGATCTCCTAGGAGAGACATCAAGTGGTAAAACATCACTGACATAAGAAATTATTCGTCCTATTTTATGAAATATAAGTCGTTTTGTTTGTTACACATTCCAATTTATTATAAAGTAAAAAAAAATGTCGTTGTAAATTTTTAAATTTTTTAAAAAATAAAATTTTCGAAAGTATTGATCAGATTAAAAGAATGTCTTTTTTTTATTTTATTTTAATATTTATATTGGATTATCATGTCAATTAGAGTCTATTCAAGGAAAGTGATTTATAAACTTAAAACTCAATGATCATGTAGGGTAGAATGGGTAACATTTTCACTTTTTTGTTTAAAGTGCTCTATTCTCATAACCGTAAACGATATTTGCAATCTTTCTTTTGTACTAATGACTTTAATGTGTTGACTTTAAGTCCCTTTGAGTTTAACTATCCCTCCGATACGTTAAATTTTTATGAATTTCTGAAGTAGCTAAAAATGGTGAAACAATTCATCCCATGAGATAAATTCACCAAGTAATGGGGGCAGCATCGCCTGACTATATATGTGTTTTTTAATGCTACAATTCAAAGTAACAAAAAGGCAGAATCTCATGGATTAAAATCTTTTTAAAATCCCCAAAACTAAAAGAAGTTATCACAGAAAATATCCACAGCGAAATATTTAGGAGAATATTGAAAAAATTTTATACCATTATTGTGTCAATTCCACTGGTCGACAAAAAAAATTTTTTGAGCTCCTTCAAAAAAAATATGTAGACTAGATGGAATTCCGCATGCTAAACTCGAATCTGCTTTCAGTTTTTTTCCATCTGGTCGGGATTTTTTTTTTTTATGGGCGTGTCTAATATTGTACATTAAATATGCCGATTACTCGAGTAGATTTCACTATTACTTGAGAACGTTATGCACGATTTATATAAATGATATACCAAGATATGCGGAGTAAAATTAGCTTGATTAAATCGCTCTACTATCAAATTTTTATCCGCTCAATAGGTTAGGAGATATTTCGAAAAAAGTGTCGAAAAAAATTTTTTTTATGCTAAAATTCAAGATTTCTTTTTTTTAGTAAAACTTTTTTTAAAGTGAAAACATCAAAAATATTTAAGTTTACCACCTTTATCTCAAAGCTGGCAAAACTACGAGTAAATAAAGCCACGTATCATAAAAACTAATGCACAAATCTTGATTGGATTCACAGTTAAGTTTGGATACCCATGCATACCTATAGATAAGTGGAAATACACTTAAATAAAAAAATAGGTGAATTAGATGGAATTCAACGTGATAAATAAGAATCAGCATTTACTTTTTTTCTATCACGCATTGATTTTTTTATGGGCATGACTACTATGACCCCGCCTTTAGGCAGTCACACTTGTATAACTCGAGAACAGTTTGTCCAATTAAGATAAATTGAACTTTAATATGTAGCGACATAAATTGCCTTTGAGCTGAATTTATAAAATTTTTTTTCCAGTTAATATTTCCGTAGTAATTCGGTAATTAGTACCGAAAATTTAAAAATTTATTTTTTTGAAAAGTGGTGAAAATTTTGATCCATAACTCTGAAATTATTGAGCGTCAAAATCCATCTAGTCCACCTATTTTTGTTTCAAGAAAAAACTAATTTTTTTTGGTCACCACTGTATTTAACATGGTATTTTTACTTAACTGTGAATAAAATTTAGTTTTGAACATCAATTTTGAAGATACATGCCTTGTTTTATTCGCAGCATTACCAGCTTTAAGATACATAAAGATGGTAAACTGCAACATTTTAGATGTTTTCATTTATTAAAAGAAATTTTAGTAACAAAAAAATCTAAAATTTTGCATGAAAATGATTTTTGTCAAACTCTTATTTCAAAATAACTCTGAAACTATTGAGCACATAAAATTTGAGGAATTTGAAGATATTTTTAGTACGCATCTTTTGGTGTATCACTTTGATCAATCGTACACACTGTTCTTGAGTTATGAGGAAATATACTAGAGTAATGGCCTTACTATGGGCGAAATATTAGACATAAAAAAAATCCAGACCTGATGAAAAAAAACTGAAAGCAGATTCGTGTTTAGCACATCAAAATACATTAAGTCCAACTATTCGTCTATGGGGGAGGATTTTTTTGTTGACCAGTGTTATTAAATTGCATTATGTTTTCTAAATATTAACTTTAACAAAAAGCCGACCACAACCGTGGTGGATTTTGAATTGATTTTTTCTCTCAGTGTATAATTATAAAAATCTCTAATAAAAAAAGAGAAAAAGGATATGATACCATACACCATTGTGTGCATTATAATTTGGGGAGGCGTCTTTTATTAGACTATTGTGGAGCAATATGTACTCATATTAAGTGCAAAATAAAACATATGAATACAGAATATTACGTCGATACTAACACTTATATGAATTTATACGCTTTTGGGTTATTCCCGAAAGAGAGCCTAATATTGAAGCTATGGTCAATTATGGACCGATCTTCCTGAAATTCGGCACACTTATTTGGACTTGTACGAATGAAACTTATGTGTAGAAAAATTCATTTAATTTAATTCATTCCTTAAAGCCTTATCCGGGAGGACATTTGTATGGGGGCTAAGTGAAATAATAGGTCGATCATAACCAATTTCAAAAGGCTTCGTCTCTGGATTGTAAGACAGCTGTGTGTCAAATTTCATTAATTTCTGTTCAAAATTGCAACCTGCAGTTTTATTATAAAGTTTACATGGAATGATGGACGGACATCGTTAAATCGACTCAGAAAGTGATTCTAAGCCGATTGGTATAAATTAAGGTGAATCTTAGACCAATATGTTTGGGTGTCACAAACATCAGCCCAAACGCATAATACCCTCCCCTCCTATGGTGGTGTAGGGTATGAAAACACCCAGCTTAAACGTGATTAGTTAAAACAATATAATCATAATCAATAAGCACTAAATGATTAATAACACTTATTACATTTTAGGACCTTCTACAAAAAAGTAATAATAATACATTTTAACAACTTCTTTAAAGTGAATTATTAAATATTTATATTTAAAAAAAAGGATAATTTATTCAATCTTTAAATAATTTTCTACTTTCATTCAAACAACCAGCCATAAAACATTTTCATTAGTAACTCTTAACAAAATAAGTAGAGGTAGGGTACATTTACCAAAAGAAATTAAAAATTCACATCACGTTCACTGTCAGGTCGTTAACTTATTGTGGTGTTTTCATTTAAACTTGTACATGCTGCACGTTAATTTCGGCACATCTACATAGAAATAGAAATAAATAATAAAATAACAAATGTCATACATTGACAACATTGCTCTCTGTCTTGCAATTCTAACAAAAGTGTCATATCAAATACTTGCAAGTGTCACTGTGAAAAATCGAACAGAATATTGGAAATGAAATTGTATACGATCAAGGTCGACAAGGTGAAGCTCTGTAGAGGCAAAATTAAATAAATATAAGTAGTTTGGAGTTTTAAATAAAAGTTCAATAAGTAAAAGTTTATGTATGACAAAAAAAAAAAACAAACATTTAAAGTTCAAATGTTTAAATAGATCAATATATGAATTTAAAGTTCATTTCAATTTGTAATACACTTAATTTGCTCTGAAAGAGACATTTTTTTTTTTTTTTTAATATCTGTATACAAAAATATATTTGTCAGTTCCTTATCTAACATTTAAAAAATAATTGATTTTTGGTTCAAGATAAATATTTTAAGCAATTTTTCAAATTCAGAACCTATCAGTTCTCAGTCACAAGTCCAAGCAGTACACAGTGGGGCAGAATCGAAAATTTTTAGAAATAAATCTGTAACTTCTGATCAGCTGGTTGAATTTTCGTAAAATTTGGTTTAGGCGTAGCAGAGGAGTGTACAATGTTAAGTTTGGAAGGTGGTCCCAACAGACCCTCAGGGCGAAGCTAAGGGAGCTCAAAGTACCGAAATAAAAATTTTTTAATCACTTGCGAAATTTTTGTTTCTCGTCCGATTTCAAATGTTTTTATATATTATTGTGGACCCTGTTAAGACCTACAAAAACATGCTTGCACGTTCTATTTGTCTCCGACCGATTTTTCCTTAACTAATTAAAGAACAAAATTATCTATTGAATAAAAAAAATAAACGATTTTGCATTTGAAAATTTCAAAAATAACGATTTTTTTTTTTTTTTTTGCCGAAAAAATCAAATTTTCTTTAACAACATATAACAAATTTATACTTTTCTGAAAGGTATCTTCACAGAGATGACTTTAAAATAAAAAAAACAAGTCCAATGATTCAAGTGGTCAAGGTACTCTCTTTCCAGAATTTGAACCATTTTATATGAAAGTTTTGACTTTAGTCTATATTTTCTAAAATACCAAAGCACGACTCAGCAAACGGAATGCAGTATAGAAATCTATAATATGTTAAAAATTTCCAATCAAAATCTACGGGACTTGGGAAAAATGTGGATTTTATAGCCAATAATGTAAAAAAAATACATTTTTTTTTTTTTTTTTTTTTTTTTTTTTGGAATTATGGGATTTTTTAACAACAATCTTAAAATTTTTTACACTTTTTCATTTTATATGATAAATTTACATTCACAGAAAATTTCGTTAAGATATCTTTATTTTATAGTTACTCAAAAAAATTACAAAAATTTTACTTCAATTTCAAAAATCGGAAAAAGTATAAACTCAATTTTTTTCATCGAAATTGCTTTGCTTAGCTGACATAATTCTTCATTATATAGAAAAAGATTGAAATCAATATCTTTTATATAACCGAAAGTACGCCACTTTAAACTTTCATATAAAATTAAAAATTATAAAAAAAAAAAATATATTTAAAAACGAGTTATACCCCTATACCTGTATGACATTTATATGGGGACTAAGTAAAATAATGGACCGATCATAAACAATTTCAATAGGATTCGTCCTTGTGCCAAAATAACTACTCGTGCCAAATTTCATCGAGATATCTTCAAAATTGTACTTTGTTCAGAAGATTTACATTGAAAGACAGCCTGACGGATGGACGGACATCGTTAAATGGACTCAGAAAGTGATGGTATACTTTAAAGTGGGGGTCGGATGAGTTACAAACATCAGCTCAAACGCATAATACCCCAACCAACCATGGTGGTGTAGGATATATACTTTTAAGGAGGAAGGTACCATTTGAAATTGAATATCAATTAAATAACGAATTTTCGAAAAAAAAAAGTACTTCCAGGAACATTTAAAAAAAGTACTTCCAGGAACATTTAAAAAAAGTATAAAAAAAGCCTAAAAAGGAAATATTAAAATTTTTGAAAGCAGGATAGGGCTGGGACCGGATCTCCTAAGTGGAGGAAGTTTCGCTTAAACATTTCTCTCATACATGGTTGGTCTGGTATTGAAAATTAACATAAACTCGGAAACTACAAATGGGTCCACTTTACCGTCTACCTTACATATAAGCAAATATTCTTGTATAACTAGGCTTAAACATTTTTAACCTATAATCTTACTCTTAAACTATTATCTTAAATTTTTTCAAGAAACTTGTAAGAAAATATGTTTTTTTATTTTTCTTTTACTTATTAAATATTTAATTAAAATATTCTTTCTACCATCCCAACCATAACATGTCAAAATATATATATATATTTTTTTTTTTTTGTCATTATTTCCACTTCCAATACCACAACATATTAAATTACAAACATTGATTTGTTTAAAAAATATGCCCCCTCTTTAAGAAAACTTTAATAGTGCAAGTATTATGGTTACAGGATATTAAACTTTGTTTAAATATTTACACTTCAAGGATTTCATGTTAAATACGAAACTATTAGAGATTATATTCATATGTGAAACTAAAAATATCTATGTGTGAATATGTAGTAAAACTAAAATGCATTTTTGTTACCACAAAATGTGGGCGTATATTTTTTTCCACCTTCATTCTTTATGCTGATTATAATTTTTACTATACAAACGATTTGACAGTTAGGACAGGATGTTAAAACTAAAAGGAAACAATGATAATGACTTTTAAAACGGGTAAAAAGGATTAGAAAAGGATAAAACATCACGTTTTAAAAATATACACTTACATAAATGTAAAAGTTTGAGCTTAAATGGTTTAAAATTATGTTAGACTTGTTAGTTTCAAATAAAAAAATAAAGGAATTCTACGATTAGTTAACGGAAATGTCTTTGGTCGTTAAAAAAGATGAAGTTGATGTACATATTTTTTTTTTAAATATCTTAATATAAAAATACATTAAATTTAAGGCAAATTGAAATTTTTTAAATCCTTAAAGAAACCTAAATTCTATTATTTTCATTTATTACTATTATTTTTTTTTTTTTTTTTTTCATACATGTAACTTTCTAATTTTTTTAATTTCATAATCATTTACATTTTGTGAATATTTCACCCCAAAAACTTGACCTTATCAAATAAAGCACTTTTACTTTAAATAAATAATGTCTTCGGATATGCATTAATTTATTAAAAATTTATAAATTTCCCTTTAAAATACTTATGTAAATGTTTTTAATAATTGCCAACTAGCACAAAGAAATTTGCATTAATTATTAACAAACAAATTACACAAAATGTTTATAAATAGCTATACCATACAAATAATAAATTTGAATATAACAAATTTATTTCAGTCAAAGGAAAAAAAAGATTAGAAACAAATAAAAAAAAAACCTCTTTTGCCAAAAAAAAATCGACCCACATATAAAACGTTAGCCAGAAAAAATAATCAAAAATAAAACCATACGAGTATAATAAATACAACTTGGATAACAATTAAATTTACATTTACAAAAAAATAATTTAAATGGAAAATATGTTATAAAACCGTTTAATAAAGAATTGTGTACGCGTTTGTGCTAAGAATGATAAAATCGATTGATATAAATGCTCTTCTCTTTTCGTAAATATAATTTAAAACTTAAAAGAATTAATTTAAAATTCTGTTACGGCCTACAGTGTTTTTTAATATAATCAGAAATAAATTAATTTTATCCAAAAATGCTAAAACAAAAATAGTATACTAAATCACCTGAGAACATCTTCAATTCACTCTAGAAGAAAAATAAAACTCACTAAAACTAAAAACTAAAATTTCAAGACCAGGGAAAAAATTATAATCGAGACGATCAAATAAAAAATAATTAATGCTAATCAAGACTATAGTTTACTAATAATTAATGCTAATCAAGGCTATAGTTTACGGCCGTGACTATGGTCAATTCAGTGCAGTAAATTATAGAATAGACTAAACTATAATTAAGACTATAGTCAAAACTATAGTCTAAACTATAGTCTAGACTATAGACTAAACTGTAGTCGAGACTATAGCATAATCTATAGTTCAATCTATAGAATAATCTATAGTTCAATCTATAGAATAATCTATAGTTCAAACTATATATTAAACTACAGTTCTGGCTATAGACTAAACTATAGTTCATTCTATAGACTAAACTATAGTCCAGACTAAACTATAGTACAGACTATGGACTAAACTGCACTCCAGACTATAGAATAATCTATAGAATAAACTATAGTCCAGACTATAGACTAAACTATAGTCCAGACTATAGACTAAACTATAGTCCCGACTATAGACTAAACTATAGTCCAGACTATAGACTAAACTATAGTCCAGACTACAGACTAAACTATAGCCCAGACTATAGACTAATCTATAGTCCAGACTATAGACTAAACTCTTATCCAGATTATAGACTAAACTGTAGTCCAAACTATAGACTAATCAATAATCCAAGCTATATACGAAATTATAGTCCAGACTATAGACTAAACTATAGACCTGACTATGGTAGGTAGGTAGGTAGATAGGTAGAGAATGGTTACACAGTACTCAGATAAGTGCCTGTGTATCCACTCATAGACCTAGAGGTCCATTGTGAGTCCCTTCGTAGAAGTGATAGAGAAGAAGTAGAAGTAATGGAAGAAAAGGAACGATAAGAAAGACGAGACCAATTTCGTTCGCTCTAAGCCAACGACATTCCCTTAGCCAGCCTATTCCCATGACGAATCCTATCAAGTTACCTAGATCGATCCTTGATATACTGTCCAATTCGTCGACGTATCGACTGCCTAGCTATTTCTGCCTACTTAGTTGTAGACATGGACAGTGACATATAATATGCTCCACCGTCTTTATTTCTTCATTATCTTCACACATTCTGCAAAGACCGGAGGAAACTATTTCCCAATTGCCTTTCATTTTCCCTATTGGGCAATTACCTGTCAAAATGCCTATTATGGTTTTCATGTTTCCCCTTTTTATGCCTAATAGTAGATTTGTATCTACCATATGAAGTTAAGGCCATAGGACCCGTGATATTTTGCAGCCCGTTCTACCATTCCATGCATGATTGGTTCTCTCCCGAATCCACTATCCAATCAACCTGAAGTAAAAGCCTGAAAGTGGACTCACACCACTTTCACTTACAGCTCCATTCAAAGCCGAGGCGTTCCTAGTTAGTTCATTAGCTATTTCATTGTCAGCTATCTCGCAATGACCCGGTACCCAGCAGAGTCTAATATGATAATTGCTCATCAATCTCCAAAGAGCCTTCTTACAACCGCTAACTAACCTAGACTTGACAAAATGTGCATTTAGGCCCTTTAGCGCCGCCTGGCTATCTATACATACAGTTACTTTTATATTATTTTCAATGTTCCTTGCTATCAATTCCGAGGGCTTTCCACTTGGAAATGCTACAACTATTCGAGAGCCTATACGATTCCCTGACGTTCTTAAAAGATAAATACCTGTTCCGGTGCCTATATCCATTTTGGATCCATCAGTGAATACCGATACTCCACTAATTAGTTTCTCCTTTCCTGACCATTGGAGCCTATTTGGGATAATTAGTGTAGGAGTTTCCTCGAAATCAATCTCAGTGCACATGTAATCCGTGGACCCAGAGGAAGCTAGAGCAGGTCCATTGAGGTTGATTTCGTCCTACTCTAATTGATCCCATTAGCCCTAGTTCACTAAGTCTAAGCAGACTCCTTGCAGCCATTCACTTCACAAGTGCCGCCTGAGGTGTGGTTGTTATGGCGACTGTGATGCCAATCGAAGCACATCTGTGGGCTTTACACAAAAGATTTCTACGGCTTCCTATTCTCATTGCCTCCCGCCAGACTAAGCATCCATACGTCAAAATTGGTCTCACTACCGATGTGTAAATCCAGTTTACTACCATCGGTTTAAGGTCCCAATTCTTACCTATAACTTGGAAAAAAAAGTCCTGGCTATAGAATAAACAAAAAATTAATTTAAAGCTGAAGTATCATCTCAGTTCCAAATGTTTTAAAGTATACAACTATTTAAGAGATTATATATTGTAGTTTCATGTAAAGCTTATAAATATTATTTATTATTTTTATTTAAACATTTTGTATAACAGATAACAATTAATATCATGTTCTAAAGCAAAAAAGCTGTAGTTTGCTATTTTTTGTTTTAGTTTCATTTTTATGTAAAGCAAAAGAAAAAAACTAAATAAGTTACCTTGAATATACAGACATATGTATTTTGACCATTGGCTTGATTCTTGATAGAATTAAACATAAATCTTAATATAATTGTCATGCAGTAATATAAATGCAAAACAACTTTTTTATTTGTGCTGGCAAGTTTTTGCAATTATTGCAAAAATCTAATTGCAGTAGTTAGTTTTTAAAGTTAATATTTATGACCTTTGGGATAATAGAAGCAAAAAGATAATTAAGGGTTGCCAATAAAATCTAGGTTTATTTAAGAGAAATTAATTTGTATAATGCTTAAGCTTGGAGAGAAAAAAAAAAAACAAGTATATTTCTCAAAGTTTTCTTTTTTCTGTAATATTTTGACATAAACAATTAAATCATTTCAAATAAATCTGTCAATTTGTTTTCTAGTTTAAAGAGTGTAAAGAAGAAAAGTATTTTTAATTTTTTGCTCGTTTGACAAAAAAATTTTATATTTTTGTATTTTGATTTTGTGTATTTAAGCTGTCAGACAATGTTGTGTAGCTGCCAACAGAAAATACAAACGAACTACCTGTCAAACAGGAAATATGGAGCAATTAGTGTATTAAAAGTGATTTAACAATTCTATTACAATAATAGGCAAACACAAATTAAAACGAGGGTTGTGAGATAAGGTAAAAAAAAACGTACAAAACTATTTATTAAGAGTTTAAAAGGTACACTTCATTTAAACCTTGATAAACATTTGGCGAAAGTTTATTGACAAAAAAACACACATTTAAAGATGAGTTTTAAAGGGTTAAAGTTTTTCTTTTTTTAAATAAAATAAAATAACATGAAACAGAATGGTCACTTAAGACAGAGTAATAAATAAGATAAGAACTTTTATCACTAGAATTAAACGAATACAAAGTCTTAAAAATTCTTAAAACATTTTAAATATTAATATTAACAAAATATCACTCAAAATTTTATGACCAAGTTAAAAGTGATCATAAAAATTTATAAATTTCTAAAAATAAATATTTTTACTGTTCTTTGAATTAAAGTTAAGTTAAGCGGTTATTAATTATATGCGAAATTCACCATATGTTGGTGATGTGTTTAAAACACAAAGACACTAATATGAACGCCTCCAATTCAGTTTTTGACATTAGGCTGGAATTATAAAGACAAAACTACCCAAACAAATGAGTAGCCACAACACAAAGAACACTATATGTAGAAATAAAAACAAAAATATATGAATATAAAATTTCAAAACAAAAGCATCAACAAAAAGAAATCAAAAAAAAATTATTATTTGGATAAACAAAGAAATTATAATTAAAAGCCAAAACATAAAGCATTCTGTGTGATACGAGGGTAATTATGAGCAGTAAGTTAGAATATTAAAATTAAATTACAACTGCAATGGAAATAAAAAACACAATTTCAAAATTTTCACTATATTTTACTTGCATAGAAAATTTTAGCTTCATTTTCGTCAAAACCGTTGTAGAAAATTGTCTCTAAATTTTTCCTTTTTTTAGAAATTTTTTGATAAATTTTATTTTTATCGGAATTTTTGCTAAATTTTCCTTTTATTGTAAATTTTTCCTATTTTTTAATCGGAATATTTAAATTTTATCGGAATTTTTTTTTTTAATTTTCTTTTTATAGAAAATTTTCTTTCAATTTTCTTTCTATAGAAATTTTTCTCTCAATTTTCTCTTTATAGAAAATTTTCCACAAATTTTCCTTTTATGAGAAATTTTCGCTAAACTTTATTTTTGTCGGAAATTTTTTCTATAGAACATTTTCGCTCATTTTTTTTTTATAGAAATTTTTTCTTTTTTTGTTAAAATTTCTTTTTTCGTTAAACTTTCTTTTTACAAAAAAAATATTTTTACAGAAAATTTTTCTGTAGAAAATTTTCGCTAAAATTTTGATAGTTTCATTTGATCGAAAATTTATTTTTGTTCGGTAATTTTTCGCTGAAATTTTATTGTGAATTTCTGCTAGTTTTTTTTTTTTTTTTTTTTTTTTGTTGAATTGAATTTTTGTTTAATTATCTTTTTATAGAAAATTTTCGTTAAAATTTCTTTTTATCGAAAATTTTTCGCTAGAATTTTATTTTATTGTAAATTTTTGCTTAAGTTTCTTTTTGTTGTATTTTCGCTAAAATTTCTTTTTATAGAAAATGATCTTTAAATTTTATTTTTATTAGAAAAATGTTCGTTAAAATTTCTTAATTTATTCTATTGTGAATTTTTTATTCTATTGTGAATTTTTCGCTAACATTTTATTTTATCGCTAAAATTTTATCGGCAATATTTCTCTAAAATTTTATTGTGGATTTTTCGCTAAAATTTTATTGTGAGTTTATGCTAAGGTTTCATTTTGTAGAAAATTTTCGTTTATTTTTTTTTTTTATAGAAAATTTTTACTAAAATTTCGCTAAAATTTTCGATTTTATTGTGAATTTTTGCTAAGGTTACATTTTGTAGAAAATTTTTGTTAAATTTTTTTAATTTTTTGCTAAAATTTTATTGGTATTTTTTTTTTTTTAATTTTATTTTATTGTGAATTTTTCGCTAAAACTTTATTGTGAATTTTTGCTAATGTTTTTTTTTTTTGTTGAATTGAATTTTCGTTTAATTCTCTTTTTATAGAAAATGTTCGCTAAAATTTCTTTTTATAGAAAATTATCGTTAAATTTTCTTTTTATTAGAAAAATTTTTGTTAAAATTTTTTTATAGAAAATTTTAGCAAGAATTTCTTTTGATCGAAAATTTTTCGCTAGAATTTTATTTTATTGTGAATTTTTCGCTAGAAATTTATTTTATTGGACATTTTTCACTGAAATTCCTTTTTTTGATAACATTTTATTCTATTGTGAATTTTTCGCTAACATTTTATTTTATATGTAATTTTTCGCTAAAATTTTACCGGCAATTTTTCGCTAAAATTTTGTTGTGAATTTTTCGCTAAAATTTTATTGTGAATTTTTGCTAAGGCTTCTTTTTGTAGAAAATTTTCATTTAATTTTCTTTTTATGGAAAATTTTCGCAAAAATTTCATTAAAATTTTTGATAAAATTTCTTTTTTAGAAAATTTTTGTTAAAATTTATTTTTATAGAAACTTCGCTAGAATTTCTTTTAATCGGAAATTTTTCGCTAGAATTCCTTTTGATCATAAATTTTTGCTAAAATTTTATTTTATTGTGAATTTTTCGCTAAAAATTTATTTTATTGAAAATTTTTTCTAAAATTGATTTTTATCGGTAATTTTAGAGAAAAATGTATTGTAAATTTTTCGCTAAAATTCCTTTTTATTGGTAATTTTTCGCTAAAATTTTATTGTAGAAGATTTTCGTTTAATTTTTTTTTTGTAGAAAATTTTTGCTAAAATTTTGCTAGAAAATTTTCGCTAGAATTTTTTTTTTTTTTTTTTTTTTTTTTTGTGAGTAATTTTTTGCTAAAATGTTATTTTATTATGAATTTTTCACTAACAATCCTTTTTATCGGTAATTTTCGCTAAAATTTTATTTTAATGTGAATTTTTCACTAAAGTTTCATTTTATCGCAAATTATTCACTATAATTATTTTTTTCAACGGGAATTTAGGGCTTCTTTTTCAAGAATTTTTCGCTAAATTTTCATTTTATTGAATATTTTTAGCTAAGTTTTTCTTAGCTAAAAATATATAATTTTTCTTGTGAGGAAGTCTTAATAGCATCAACATAAACTATATATGTACTTTCTCACCCCTCTTTAAGAATATACAAAAAATCAAAACTCATGTCAAAATAATAAAGATTGTATTTACTTTAGTGAATGTTGATGATCATTGAGCGAAACATGTCCACAAATAAACACCAAGAATCAAGCTGTTACAAAATTGAAAACAAAAAAATTTTTTTTCTCATGAACTTTTAAGAATTCGCAAGAATATAAAAATCAAAAGTTTAATGCGATGACTATGATGATGATGAGGAGAATGACGATATGATGGCATGTATTATTAACACCATGTGTTGTATGTAAGTATGTAGTATTATGTATAAATATTTAGATATAAGTACAAAGTAAATGTATTATTAGGTATTATATTATAATACAAATAAAATACGATATGCTTTATATGTTTATGGTAAGCTATAAACTAGTCTATGGCTATTTGAAGAGTTGAGTTTTAAATTCATGAAAGCTTAACTGACATGTTCGAACTCTGTGAAGATGTTGGATACTACACACAAACATACGTAGTTATATTAGTTTAAAAATGAAGCCAAACAAGAATGAGGAATATACATAGAGAACTTAGTAGAAGTTTATGTTGAAAATAGTTCATTACTATTAAGTTAGTTTAATTCAAGAAGGCAATAAAATGCTATGCGAAAGTTAAGAAATATACATGGATTAAAATTGTATATAGAAATACATAAGAATTCATAGTTGGTAATAGCTAATTTAAAATAAGGTACTAATAAAGAAAGGTATGATAATAAAATTCAAACTGTGTTGTTTCTCAATACAAATTTTGTTTAGAACCAAATATGTACTCATGATTAAAACTTGATCAAGCCAAATAAAAGGTATTTATTAAATAGAAAGTTAAATGTTATCAATTTATTTCTAAAGTATGAAATAACCTAAAAAATTTCCAAAATTGTACTTATCTTATTCGACTAAATTCATTGAATTCATTTCAAATACCAACTTAAATTTAAAAAAGACAAAACCTTTACCAAAATGCAAATACCATTCATTCATTTCGTGAACTTGTTTATATTCTTAGTCAGTTTCACAGCTGTTTTTTTGTTTTGGCCAAAATACCAGTGATGCAAAACCAAAAAAAAAAAAGTACACACATCCACAAAAGTTATAAGAACCGACCTAAACCAGCCCACATTTATTGCTAACCTACCTCACTCACTCTTGGTTGTCTTGTTGAATGAAATCGAATAAAACCAACAACAAATGTTGTTTATCTGCAAAAATTCAACATCTACATCAACAAAAAACCAACCAAGTAATTCCTAATAAATCCAACTATAGAACCAGTGCAGACAGTTACCAACAACAATTCCTCTTACGACTATAACTGGTATTGAGCTCATGAGTTAAAAAAAAAAAAACAAACATTTAATAGTGCCACTACCAAAAACTCAGTCACTACTAACAGTTCAAGTTTTTTCTTAAATTTTTAACTTATATTCTGATATCAAAGATCAATTTCAATGGTACACTGTTTTTTTTTTTTATTTCTGTATTGAATAAACTTCCATTTTCAAATAACAAAGCGAGTTTTTTGTAATATTTTGCAGTCAAAAAAAATTTTAATGTGCCTGGTTGTTAAACAAGTTGGGTTTAAACCACAATAACAGTTTTTTTTTTTTTTTTTTTTTTTTTGCATAAAATGTATTACGTGTCTTTTTGATTCAAAACAATTTGATTTGAAAATTAGCAGTTTAATAAGTTAGGAATTCTAAATACCCATTTATTTGTGAAAAACAAACAAGATCAAAACAATAAAAAATATTCATTGAAAGACTTAAAACTAATTCGGAACATTTCGTCGTCCTGTATCAAGCCAAGGTAATGTCAGAATACGTGCTCAGAAAATGCTCATCTTGGCAACCATGGGTGCCAATCCCGATCCCGAAAATCCCGGAATTTTTAGGATTACAAAATCCCGAATCCCGGGATTGTACGAAAAAAATCGCGGGATTTCATTTTCGGGATTTAAATACAATGCAAAAATTAACTCAAGGCAATACAGAATATTAAAATATTTACAGAAAATTTTCAAAAATATTTTAAAAATCTATTTCGAGGATAAGAGCGTTATAGGTCTGTTCGTTAGTATGCTATTTTTACAAGTTGTAATATTTTTGCAAGTATTTTACTCAAAAAGGGTTTCTGTGCACCAGGGATGGAAAATTAAAATATTTTTCAGTATCAAAATAAATTTCAAATAGTACTTTTTTCACCCTCAAAGTACTAAAATTCAAATATTTTGATAGTTAAGGAGTGAGATCGAAAAATTCTTAACATACATAATATTCAATAACTTGGAAACGGTTGATCTTAGAGTTTTCATTATTTTTTTAATCATTTGATAATTAGCACAGATCACAGAAATATATTTTATGGTTCTAACCACTAATTATAAAATTGTGGACCATTTTTTGAAACCCCTTTCTTTGGAGATTTGATAGTTGCTTCAGTCACTTTTTTGGAACAGTGTGCACATCTTCTGTTAAAATCTTCGGTATTTTGGGACACCTTTCTTGTGCTTTTGAATTCACTTTTCACAAGAGCTCAATATCTCTCCACTGGTCTAAGCTATGGACAATTTTGAAAATTGACCTCTCTTGGTACTAAAACTATGTTATTGATTTGGTACCACTCCAAAGCTTTCTTACCGTAGTAACATGATACCAAATGGGTCCAAAAATATGTGGACACGTTGTGCTTTCTTAAGAAAATAAGTCTTTTTTGCAAATATTTCTTTATGCATATTTTGGTATTTGTTTTGCCGCAACTGCAAAAAGCTTGTCATACCATGAATTTTGTAAGAAATTTTTGCTGCTTTTGGGTCTTAAACTTATCTTCAACATTGCTTCGAGCATTAGCAATAAACATTTTTGAGACACAAGCTGCGAAGATTCTGCCATAACCTACGTTTCTTCGTCAATTATACAGCTTGAGTATTTTTGTATGAAATTTGGTTTTAAATTCCGAGTCCTATTTTTGGCTTGTAATTTTTTTGCAGAATTCCAGTTTGGAATTTTTTGAACTTTATATGTTATCAACTTTCCCATTAGCTTTAAATTTTCGCACCAAATAGTCGAAGCACTGAGAAAACCAGATCTACCAGATGTGTTTGGAGTTCCTTTCAATATGCCTTCAATTTTCTTGCCTTTCTAATATCATGTAGTCCTTTTTACTTACCGAACTAGGTTTCACATCAATAGTCAAATTCTCCTGATACTGTTTAATAACATTAGAAATGGTTTTACGGACGACATTTAATTCTGTGGGCAATTATTTGTAAGACCTATTTGGATTTTTTTAAATCTTTTAATAAGTTGTAGGACTTAAATCACTTATTTTGATGAAAATAAGGACAAATTAACATGGTTGTTATTAAAAAGAATAACTGAAGTATTTTTCCATGATAACTAGATCAAAAAAAATTTTGAATATTGATTCCGAAAAAAGTTATGAGGCAAAATGTGTGTTAAGATTTTTTCGATCTCATTCCTTATTCATTATTTAATTAAAAATTCAAAGAATGTAATTTGTATATCTATAACGAAAAACTAAATACGATACCAAATCATTAAATAATTTTATTTAGGTTAAATATTATAGAGTAAATATAAGGATCTTAATAATATATGAGCTTACAATTAAAATAAACTTACGGAGTAAAAAGTCGTCCAAGATCAATTCCTTAAAATCGAGTACTTTAGCTTTATTTTTGTTAAAATATAATATTAGCTGATGTCTTTGAAATTCGGAAATTTTTTAAGTGTATCCTTCGAAACTTTGAAGTCCTTTTAAGAAGAAATTTGACGTAGTGGGAAAAAATTGAGTACACAGTTTTACTCCTTACACCCAGAGAAATATCAATTACATACGTGTTGAAAACAATACCATTCTGTGTCAATAGTGAATCTACACCGTATGTGTTTAAATTAAACACTGCGTGTTCAATTCTTATTGATATCGATACCTAATTGGCACCAAGTTAAAACTATTTCGGTATCAAATTGTTAAATTACATATGTTTTCTATTAAATTTGTTAACGAAAGGTATTAAAAAGCTGTTACCGTAATTTACCAATGTGAATACAGCCGTTGTTGATTTTGAATCGAATTTTTTCCCTTAGTGTAAGGTCTCTTCATGCATACATCCATTTTTCGTGTGTAAAAAGAACTGTTACACGGTGTTGTATATATATTTTAGAGTTCACAATTTTGTAAATTAAATCCTTATTCCGAATGTTTCTGTAATGTAGGTTGTTTGCTCTTTAAACTTATTTGAATCCTAAGTACGTGCCTAATTTTTTCGAAGAAGCATCATTTAATTAGAAATAGTGTACATTACAATTTCATTATTACTTTTGATCTTTAATTGCAAATTTCAATTAAAGGTGATAAGAAAAACATATCTCAAAAATATATTTTTGTTTAAACATTTTTATACGAATTGTGGAATATCGAGATAATTGACAGTATTAAATGACTCGAAGGAGTACTTCGGTACTTTTGAATAGTATCAAAAAAAGTACTATAGTATCAACTTTTCCATCCCTGCTGTGCACATAAAGGTAGTAAACATAGAAAACAACTAGAACTTCAACTTTCTCAGAAAAAACCTAACTCAATTGTCAAAAAAACCTAACTCTTTGTATGTGTTAGTAAAATTTTCTACAGAACAAGTTTATACGTGTGAAGAGAGCAATTTTTTGTTTCTGAGCGAATGAAAAGAGTTGGACTTCTAGTCATAGAGTAACACATAGAGACGAAATTCTCGATTGACAATTGAAAAAAATGTTTGTTTTGTAAACAAAAATGGGTTTTTATTTTCTTTTAGCAACAACAAAATGTATTTGATTTTTGACAATTAGTTTCGTTTTTGACAATTAGTTTCGTCTCTATGTGTTACTCTATGCTTCTAGTTGTTTTCTACAGTGTTGTCAACTTTTTTAAAGCAAAACGCGCTGGTCAACACTTAAAAACGCGCTAAAAAGCGCTAAATTACATTTGAATAAAATTTGTTTTTATCTTTTAGTTAAGTATGTATTTTTTATTAAGAGCAAAACAACTTATTACATATATATTTGTTTTTTTAAGTTCCTGTATTTGGTAGTAATATGCAATATTGAACATTAACGTTTTATAAAAACAATATTTAAGGGACAAAGAGAGGTTATACATTTGATAATAACTTTTAGTTAAAAGCTTTTAAAATTAAAAATATGTTAAATTAAAGTATGAAGGTCTTAGGCCCAGTATTATATTGCTCACTTAGTGGCCAAATCCTGTTTTAAAACTTTTTCTTTTTTTCATATCTTTTCCTATGTATGAAAACTGTGGCGTCTTTAAAAATATTTATTGAAAATAAAATAAATAGAAATACAAAATACATATCGATGGCTGCCCTTTTCGTAATTTTACAGGAGAAGGAAAATACTGAATAAAACCTAAGAAACTTTTAATTCAAAACAAGTACCGAAACTAATTCTAACTTTTATTTCTGGACTTTTCTACGCCTTAGTAAGTTATCTTAAATAGGAATTTTTTCAGTAATTTTTAATTTATAAAATTTAATAATTGGTGCTTGAAATAATAAAAATTAATGTTTCAATAGATTACTGAAAAAACTAAACTAAAAAAATTTCAAATTCAGGATTGTTTTTATATACTTAATTGGAAATTTGAGAAAATGATTTACTTTTAGAAATACTTAGATATTTAAATTTTTTATTTCCATTTTTATTCCATCCATCTTTGTTTGGAACATTTGTCAAAATTTCAAATAAGAAATTTCCAACACAATAACATATAGTATTTTGATATGTGAATGTTTCACAAAAATTATTTTTATAAAAAAATTCTAGAAAATAAATAAAATACGCCATTTTCTATATTAAGTACGCATTATAATATTAATTATAGATTTGAAGAAAAAAAATCAAAAATACTTAAAATCTGAATATTCCATGTATTGTTTATATTTTGCATAAAAAAATAAAGTTTATACATTTCAAATTCAGAAAAATTTAGAAAACATGATTAAAATCTGCAACTAAAACTAACCGAATACAAAACGCGCCAATTTAGCGCCTTTTCAAGAAAAAGCGCTGATGTAAAAAAATGCGACTTTTGGGTTGCTGAAAAGCGCTGAATATAGCGCGAAAAGCGCTAAAATGGCAACGCTGGTTTTCTATGGTAGTAAACATTACAAGAGAAAATAATTTTCTCTTTTGCTATATTTCACTTGAATATTTTGTACAAAAAAAAACTAGTAAAATATTTTATTTTCAAATTCTATTGAATTTTATGCTATGTTCATATATAAAGGTTTTTTGAAAAACGAGTCGTTTTCTAAAAAAATACAAACAAATGGCTTGTTTTTTCATATATTTTAAAGCCAGAAAACATCTATTTTGGAAGCTCTTGATCGTTTTTTTTTTTTCTGGTACATTAACGGGCACTTTTTATTGTCTTGTACCCTGAAACATGAGAAAAGTCAGCAATAACGCATGGATAATCGTATATAAATCTAGGCTAATAAGACATAATATAAAAGTTATTATCCATGTGACTTTTTTCACTATCAGTAGCGAAATTTCGCTTATGATCTAATATCAAATTTGTTCAAATTATTACTAGTTTCGATCAATTGTGCTAAAAAGACATAATCTTTAGATTTTAAAACTATAAATAAGTTTATACATATGATTAGAAAGATAATATGTGAAATGTTTTATTATATCACAAGGAATTATAAGGCTTTTAAAAAAACTTTTCCTGTAAAAGGAAAAAGTTGCTAAATTTCATTCTTTTATTAAAACACATTTCAATTTAACAATTTCTATTGCATTTTAAGAAAAATCTATAATAAAGTCGTAAAATTAGTATACTTTCTTTTTATGATTTTCTTTCATATTTTATATAATCCCTTTTTATATTTGGACAGCATCTTAGTTAGAATATCAATCCTCTATTTTTATTGCCTTAAAATTATGTAAATTTTGTAATAATAAAAGTAAAGATTGAAGAAAATATTTAGCTTCCTGTTTTGTTTGTCATATGTAATGCGCAAACTCAAAATATACATATATAGCTATAGATTCTATATCGCAATTTTTTTTTTCTTTATTTTTTTACATACATATTCCCCTTGCAGACAGGAAGATGTACTAGGAAAAACAGGATGAACTAGAGAGAAAAAAATATATGCAAAGATTTTTTTTTTTTTATAAAGTAAAAAAATGCCGATAGTAAAACAAGGAGACTACTAGAAATAAATAGAATTTCTTTTGTGTATATTTAGTTTGAAAATGTTGCAAAATTATACATTTTTAACTTTGTCATTTTATATATTTTTGAATAAAGTTATACATATAATATCAAAATGTACATAAATCTCAGGTAATACATATTATTTTTCCAAGTTGTCTCTAATATGTATATTTATAATTGTGTAAATGTATTAAAAAATTGAAAATTTTTAGCCTTATTTAATTTTTTCCGATATTAATTTAATTTACTTTTTTTAAAAAACCAAAAAGTACTGAGTTATGAGGATATTGAGGCATTTAAAAGCTGATGAATATGCTTGAGAAAGGATAGTGTTTGAATAGAGATAAGATTCTATCATCGATTCCCTAAAGTTGGCCTTATATTGCGGGTATAGTAAATTACGGACCGATCTTCGTAAAAATTGGCACTATCATTTATATTTATATAAAACTTATTTGTGTCGAATATTAACATGATACTAACATTTTAATTGGATTTATATCCGTTAATGTGATTTTCTGAAAAGGGGTTTATGAAATTTGGCTCACAGATTTAGACTTATGTGAAACTTATATTTGCCAAATTTCATTAAAATATTGCTATATTTTTTTCGGGGGGATATTTGTATGGGGCTAGGTGAGATAATGTAATGATTTCTATAGGCTTCGTCCTTGGACTATAAGAAACCTGTATGCTAAATTTCATTAATTTATGTTCAAAATTGCGACCTGTATTTTGGTTACAAGGTTTACATGGATGGACAGATGATCAGACGGACAGATGCATATCGTTAAATCGACTCAGAAAAAGTCGATTGGTATAAATTAAGGTGGGTCTTAGACCAATATTTTTTAGTATAACAAACATCATCACAAACGCATAATACCCTCCCCAACCATATATTAAATCAAAATTCAAATTTTCTACTATTTTTTAACAAAAATAAAACAATTTATCGGTTTTCCATTATTTTTCTGATTGTATTTGAAACTGTTTCTTTCGTAATTGAAATTGGATTTTAGATTAATTTGTTAGAATACTTTGATTTTGAGTAATTTATTTAATTATAAAAATATTTGAAAACATTTTGAAGTTCTGATTAACAATTAAATTGAAATTTTTTCGAAAATATTTACACCTTTTTAATGCTCTGGATAAGATATATGAAAAACATGATTTGCATGTGCTTTTTATCTCTTATAGTTTTTAAGTTATTTGCATTTAAAATTTTTAATCTCAATTTTGCAAAATCTTGGTCAATATTTTTCACTATATAGAATAGTTTCACTTAATTAAAGAACTCTTTTGTCTACTCTTTTTTCTCCAAAATACTAAAAGTATTCACCCCAGAAATTGCAACTTTCCTTGACCCTTGCAAAGTAGCAAAGTTGCATGGATTTCTATAGTTTTTAAGTTATTTACATTTAAAATTTTTAATCTCAATTTTGCAAAATCTTGGTCGATATTTTTCACTATATTGACCAGTTTCACTTAATTAACGAACTCTTTTGTCTACTCTTTTTTCTCCAAAATACTAAAGGTATTCACCCCAGAAATTGCAACTTTCCTTGACCCTTGCAAAGTAGCAAAGTTGCATGGATTTCTATAAACATAACAAGAACCACATAGAAAATTGTCAGAGTAGAAACAATTGCAAAATTATCAAAATTGTATCAATTTTCATAATGTTGCCACTATGTAAAAATATGTAAATAGTACTAAAAAATCCACTAAAAACTAGAGAGAAACTATAGTCGGTCAAGACCGACCATATGATACCCTAATCCATTGTGTATCAGCCAAAAATTAGACATGTGGACAATTATAGACAAATACTTTCACTAAATGTAAAATAAAATATGCAAATACAGAACAATGCATTGATACTAACATCTATATGACTTTGTGCACTTTAGGGCAATTCCCGGAAGTGGGTTTTATATGGGAGCTATGGTAAATTATGGACCGATTCTAATAAATTTTGGCAATGTTGTTTCTACTTGTATAAAATTTAATTGTGTCGAATATTAACTTGATACTATCATTTGTATGGGATTTATGCACGTTAAAGTCATTTTCAGAAGATGGGATTTATATGGGTGCTATGGTCAATTATGGACCGATCTTGATGAAATTTGCCACTTATACAAAACTCCTTTGTACCTAGTTTCATTGAAATATTGCTATATTTAAGGCATTTATGAAAGTGATTCTGAGTCGAACGGTATACTTTAAGGTGGTGGTCCGATAATTTTTTCTGTGCGTTACAAACATCAGCACAAACGCATTATACCCCAACCACCTTTGTTGGTGTAGGGTATAAACACCACTGAAAAAACAAAATCTTAAATTTGCTTACCCTTTATCATTTTATATGATAAAGTAAATTTTTCTATTAAGTGTAAAATTTGCAAAATTATGCTCTTAAGTATAAAATATTCAAAAACGTGTTATGTTAATCGATACAATATGATGTATGATAAGGATTATCTATTAAATAAGAGAAAATTCATTCAAAGTATGATTTTGCATATTTTTGGAAACACGAATAACTTGGCAATAGTAAAAAATAAATCACACACTAAATAGTTGATCTCATCTCATTGTACATATTATTTTACCCATTACTGTAGAATTGCGATATAATAAATTATAATTTACACTAATAAAATAAAATATAAATAATTTAATAAATACCTTTTATTTAATTCCTTGCTGACAAAATATGAAAATGTTTAATCCTGTTTTATTTGTTGATTTAAAATATTTCTCAACTAAATCCTTTTCAGTATTTAGCGAAAAGTTCGTTGTTTGTGGATAAACGGGTCCTTTGAAAAATTTATACGGGTGTTTTTTTTACTTATTTTTATTTTTTCAATATAATATTTTATATATTTTTTGTATATTCTTTCATTTTCGTTTTAATTTTGCAGAAACTGAGAAAACCACCACTATTATTGACAACAAGGATAAATACAAAATAAAAACAACAACAATATAAAATACAAATACAATGTGAATGAAACAAAAAAAAAAAATAAACAAGGATGAATATCAAACCAGGAAAAAAGCAAAGATAATAAGAAAAATAAAATAATCAAAGTAAAACAACCGATTTTGCAGACAAACGGGAAACACACAAACACATAGAAACAACAAAAACAACAACCAAAAAAGGAAAAAAGAAATAACTTTGCAAAAGGAGTGGCGCAGCGTCGCCTTTTTTTACGAAAATTTTCTTTAATTACACTCAAATTTAAATTATTTTTTGTTAATTACCGGCCTTTTTATTTATTGTTATGTTTGTTTTTATTGTTTATTTATAAAAAACGTTTTGTTTGAATTATTTTTTTTTTTCGTTTTAGCAAATTGCACACACTCACACAAACACACAAAAAAAGGCTGCTCCGTTTTTTTCACTTTTTGTCGTCGCTTCGTTAAAAAATCCAATTGGATTTTGTTATTTAGTATTTTGCACTAACTAGATTAAAAACTTTAGTTATATTTACATTCATAGATTAAACTTCGTTTTATTTTTCGTTCATACTTAGCAAACTTTAATTGTTGTAACAATTATTGTTTGATAGAAAAATTTACATATAGATTTTCTTGTATATAATTAAAAATTGTAATGTATGTGTGGTTTCTTTTATGCGGCATAATTAATATTATTTATCCGCTATAATCGTCTACACTCGGCGTTTTAAAAAACAAAACTGAAGAAAACAATGTTGTTTGCAGAGATCTGCGCCGAGTCAAGCCGCCGGAACTGGCTGAGTCGAGACGCCGAAGCTGCCGGCGGCAAAAATTTGCACCTCATGGTTATGAGATGTGCTACAACTGATTGACGGATGATACTGCGCCGCAGTATGAAACGACTAAAATTAATTTTTTGATATTTATGTATTTACTTTTTATGTAGAGCATAACTCAAAGAATGTTATTTATATATTTAAAACGGAGATTTAAATTAGGTTTTTTAAATATTTATTCAGATTAAATATTACAGTGATTAAAATAAACTTAAGAAGAACAAAGTCCAAGATCTATTCCATAGTAAAATAATAAAGTACTCGCACATCTACAAAAACAAAAATTGCTTGTATTTTGTTATTGTAAAACGACTGCCCACAATGTCAGAATGCTTTGAACGGAAAAATGAGAGAACGAAAGAGAGCAAGAGAAAAAAACTCGAAAAATATTTTACATGTGAATACAAAAACAATTTGACAGTACCGCGAGGTTTGCCAATGAAAAAATTGTAAAACAGCTGGTCTTACGAGTATACTTTATTATTATACTATGATCTATTCCTTAAAATCGAGTACTGCGGCTTTAGCTTTGTTAAAACATAATTCATAACCCGATATCTTTAAAATTTCGACAATTTTCACTTCAATCACTACAGAGGATAAAAACTTGTAGTTTTCAGTAATGATTGTATATTTAAGAATTTGCAATGTTATAAATTAAACATACAGCTCAAATGTTTCTATAGTAGTTTGTTTGCCCTATAAACTTATTTGAATTATCCTAATTAAATGTCAAATTTTTTGGGAACTCGAAGCCCAAGCATTTAGTCAAAGATAGTGTTTATTACAAATTCATAATTACTTCTGAACATCAATTGTAAATACATATAAACTAAAAGGTTTTAAACACATGGGGTTATATTCGAAAATTATATACCTCTAAAATATATTTTCATTTTATTAAATTTTATTTATAATTCAAAATTTTATTTTTAATTCAAATTCTGCCATTTCCAGCTAATTATTTGATAGTACCAAATAACTCGAGGGAGTACTTCGGTATTTTTGAATGTAAAATAGCATAGCGTAATTAGAAAGTGCTCGCACATCTACAAAAACAACAATTGTTTGTATTTTGTTAATGTAAAACTACTGCACATGTCAAATTGCTATGAACAGAAATATAATTAATTATACTATGGTAAACAGTCGTAAAGTAGCTCTGGGTTGGGGAACAACTCTCGCGTCGCGGTAATTATTTCTTGAGTACAGTCAGGCGGGTTTTTGTTGTTCGGCCTTCGAGAATTTTGCGTCTCGCTAGCACCTGTGCAGTGTATTACCACGCATAACTGTAAAAGTTATGCGCCGTTTATATTGACCGCGTGTTTTTAATTGGATATACCCTGGTGAAGACCATTTAAACTCAAGATTATACTGAATGATCCAAGCATTCCAGCTTCCTATATGAAGATATAGGTCGACTAGGAATCCATTTGGACCAACGTGGGATACCCTGGCATTTTGGTTACGTACCTCTGCCATTAAAACTTTTGAGAAATAAAAAAAATATGGTAAAATAGTATCAAAAAAAGTACTTTAGTATCAACATTTCCATTACTGCCTAAAGCCCAAATTACAATAGCGCGTAGTCAGCAGCAGTGTGTGCTGCCATAATCAGCTGATTATTTAGAATGCACTGTTTGTTATGGTGTTGATTACATTTGGTCAGCAGCAGTTTGCAGTGCTGTTTCATTTAGCCCTGTTTCTAAATTCACTGCGCTGCATTCAGATTAGCAGCGAGACAAAGAAAGGCTAAAATACACAAGTAGAACAAAGCTAGATGGTGGTTGTAAATTGTGGCTGCCAACGCTGAATTGTAATTATAACGGCAGAAACATGTTGTGTTGACAGTGATCAGCTGATAATTTTTGCTGATGCTGACTACGCGCTATTGTAATTTGGGCTTAAGAATTAAAATTACATAGATATACAAAAAATATAGCATACGTATAGTGTATGTAACCGGGGCATGCAAGGTAGATAAAGAAGGTAACGACAACTCTACAACAACTACAACATCAAAAAAACCCATGTATTTTGATTTTGCTTTAGCATCTCTTATGTCAACTTTAATTTTGTCATTTCACATGTTTGTTTACAAAAAACATAAATACGTTTGACATTTCATGTAATAAAAAAGAGGAGGAAGACGTAACAACACAAAAGTAAACAACAAATGCCAAAAAAAACATAAACAACAATTTGACACTACAAATTTTAAAACACAAGCCGCCAAATTGATTTCAAAAAGAATAAAAATTCTCAGCTGTTTTAATGTCGTTACCTTCTTAATCTACCTTGGGGGTATGTTTTTCAATATTCCTTGGCTGATTCTTAAATATTTAAATTGCAGAGTGTAAAGGCGACCATAGACACATACTTCAAAGAGATACTGCCGATGAACTCTCCTATACGTGTGTGATTAGCGATTTTATTACACATTCATCAATCAAAATTTTATTTTTGTGAGAAAATTCAATTAAATATGAAAAAAAATTAAAATATTTGTTAATTGCTTGAACTTATGCAGTTAATACTGCATACATAAGACAATTTTCATTTACTAAAATTTTTTTCATGTGCGTATCTGTCAATTGTGGCCATTTTCTAATTTCACTCTGTACCAATACCAAAGTAGTTTACCCGTGGTCCTCACCTAACATATTTAACATTAACACTAATATCATGTTAATGGTAAATGTAGACCTTTCAACTTAATTAATTTTTTCGATGTTTAAACACGGTTGTTAAAGCAAATGTTAAAAGAACCATGTTTAAACACCAAGCATCACACACAATGTTTTTTACTAACACACACACACACACACACAAATTATTGCATGTACGTGCAATTCAACAACAAAACAGTTAGAAAACAAGAAACTAACATAACTGCATGTACGCTATATTAATAACATTGAAATGTGAGCATATAATTTTAACATGATGTTTTAACATCATCTCATCTCTAGTGGAGACTACCCGTTAAGGCTCAACTACATAGAATACTTTCGCTTTAACTGCGACTGACAGCTAAGTTAAATACATGCATTTATATTGAGCAGAACCAAATCAGTACGCCAAACTTCTGCGTGAAGTACTTCAAAGATGAAAAATGTTCAACTTTGATGTGCCGAAGTACGTAAATATATTTTGTCGGTTGTTTTATTCTTATTTTAATATTTGTTCGTTAAGTCGGAAATTTTAATTTGCAATTCTTTATTTCAACTGAGAACATAATAGAATTTTTACATCTTTATATTTTATTATATAACATTTTAATAACAAAGTAATGCAACGACTGGGTTAATATCATTTATGTGTTGCGTAGCTGTCAGTCGCAGTTGAAGCGAAAGTATTCTATGTAGTTGAGCCTTTACCCGTGGTCCTCACCTAACATAAAATATTTAACATTAACAATAACATCATGTTAATGGTAAATGTAGACCGTTCAACTTGATGTTAATTTTTTCGATGTTTAAACACTGTTGTTAAAGCAGATGTTAAAAGAACCATGTTTAAACACCAAGCTTTACATACAATGTTTTTACTAACACACACACAAAGAAATTATTGCATGTGCGAAAAATACAACAACAAAACAATGAGAAAAGAAGAAATTAACATGAATGCATGTACGTTATATTGAAAACATTGAAATTTGAGCAATGTTTTCTCATCTCTAACGTACCGTCTATACTAGTATTTTTCTTGTTCGAACAAAACGTCGGCAGAGCAACACACACAATTTTTTTCCTTTTGTTTTCAGTGGGCAGAACATTTGTCGAACAATTCATAATTTTTTGTTTGCCGTCAGTGTCGCTTCGATACTTTTATACATAGATAAGGCATAGATATGACACGACTATTGGCAGCACTAAAAAAACCGCGAAGTGGCTGCATAGTGGCAGCCTCAATTTACCACCATTATCTAAAAGGGATAGCAAATTGTACTGAAAAGTATGGCTATCCCTTTTATTTAATGGTGTTATTGCTTACATTTTATTTTAATATAGTTTTGCAAAAAATTTGGCGCAGAAATGAGAAAATTTAAGATTTTGGCGGAAAAATATATATTTTGCGCTAAATTTTCTCATTTCATTTGCGCCATTTCAAAGAGGAACATCAAAATTGTTCCTTTTTCTATTAAATCGGTGGAAGCAGAAGAAAAAAACTGGACAAAATTCAAGAAAAATGTAAGTAAATATTTTTTAATATTATTGTTTTCAGTTTGTTTAACTTGAAATTTTATATTTTTCAGGAGCCGCAAATGTGTTATGGGATGCCAAACGGGGGATAAACTACACAAGTCTCCAGAAGATCCGACCAGGTAAGTATTTTTGTATTTTTAAAAGTTTAATTATGCCGGAACAAGCAAAAGATTTCTATTGGATGGAAATTACTTTTTGTCCAATTTTAATCTTTTTGAATTATAATTTCCGCTTGAATTCCAATTGGTTATGTTATATGGCTCTAATATAACCAATTGGATTATTTTTGCTTTTAGTGTGTGTGTGACTTCTTGTGTTTTGTGACAGTAACCAATTTTCCAAGTATTCAAATTAGTGGCTAAAATCAAGATTACCAGCACAGTTGATTTATAAGAATTTTTGATAATGATTCTAAAGCATTTTTATTTGCGATTAAAGTGATGTATAAATTTTTGTCCGCTCGTTCTTAATTTAAGAGTTGTATGTTTCTAAAGTTTCGGTACCTAAAAATGTTTTAAATTCCAAAAATGTTTATTCAGCGAAGCCGATGTTCGACACACTCAAAGGAGAAAACTTTTAAGTCCTGTCGTAAGCCGGTTACATTGAGAAATCTTTATTAAGGAGGAAAAAATATGATAAATTTGTGTGGTAATCTTGATTTGCTATATACATATGTAGCAACTTTTTCGCTTTTCATATTAAAAACAAAATGTTATTGGAAGTTTAACTCTAGTTAGTTAGTAAAGTTTTTTTTCATTATCTCGTTTTATAAAATTTACCTCCAGCGAAATTATTTACAGGTGATCGTTAATGTATATAGTTAATATTTAAGATTTTATTACAGATAAAATATTTATAGTTCCTAAAAAAATAAAAATTACAAAAATGTTTATTAATTGCTAAAATTACAAAAGTTATAAACTTAATTTTTTCATCTAAATTGCATTGATGATAATTATTGAAATTAATATCTTTTACACAAGTTTATCAAGTAACGGAAAATTCCATTTTTGTGTACTTTTGTACAAACATTGGAATATTGGCTACGGGAACAAATTATGTTGTATTGGCTTTTTTACATCCACAATGTACAATGTTTTTGCTATCATAAAAAAGTTGCACCCTTAAAATATATTAAAAGACATAAAAAATTAATAGAATGTATATTATTTCTAGGCGATTTGAACTACTTGCAGTCTATTTAGATGGTATTCCATTATCCATTTGGTTTCATAGAAGTCCTATACAAGTTTCGAAAATTTTGCTGCCATCATAAAAAAGGTAGACCCTGAAAATATTTCAAAAAAGTTTAAAACATTAATAACAATTTATATTTCTTCATTTACAGACGATTTGGACTACTTACCTTTGATTTCGGAAGGATTACATCCAATTGTTTCTGTAGAAAGTGGCCTGTGTTTCGTTCTAATTTCGTATCGTCATCGAAAAGGTGCACCCTTAAAATTAATTAAAAAATGTTTAAAAATTTATTTAATTGTATATTTTCTTCTATTTCCAGGTGATTTGGACTACTTACCGTCAATTTGAGAAGGATTCCGTCCAATTGGTTCCACAGGAGTCGGCTAGTGTCCTGTACCAACTTCGAGTTTTTTGCTGCCATCATCAAAAAGGTGCACCCTTAAAATGAATTAAAAAATGTTTAAAAAATTTATTTAATTGTATATTTTCTTCTATTTCCAGGTGATTTGGACTACTTACCGTCAATTTGAGAAGGATTCCGTCCAATTGGTTCCACAAGAGTCGTCTAGTGTCCCGTACCAACTTCGAGTTTTTTGCTGCCATCATCAAAAAGGTGCACCCTGAATGAATGAATTAAAAAATGTTTAAACATTTATTTAAATGCATATCTCCTTCTATTTCTAGGCGATTTTTACTATTTGCCGTCGATTTCAAGATTTCTCCCTGTTGGTTCCTTGATGTGTGGTCTGTGACCAAGACAAATTTATCCCGCTACTGGTCGTCTTTATTAATAAGGTGATGCTGAAAATAAAACATTTGTGATCTCTATTCCTTTATCAACCTATTTATTTTTAGTTATTTTTCTTACCTGAAATATAATTTGGTGGTGGTTGCTCACTGTGTTTTTTGTTTGCTCCTCCGTCTGCCTGTAAGTAAATAAACACAATTTTTTTTTACTTACTAAACAAACAAATGTTTTGCTTTTCAGGAAGAACTCACTGGAAGAACAAGTGCTTGATCTTTTTTTAATATTTCTTACTTTTTGTAAACTTTTTTTTTACATAAATAAAAAATATTACTTTTTCCTAATTCTTAGATGATTTTTTTTATTTGTTTACTTTTCTTGTTATCATATGTTTTTATGGGTAATGTATAGTTGTTCATTTTTTCATGTTGCCACATGGATATTATGTTTTTTTCTTTCTCTTTTAAATTATGGTGGTAACCACATATGATAAGTAGACTTTGTAAACGTCACTTCTTACAAGTCTGGTTATTAGTCTGTGCTTTTATATGCAGCGCCTCTTCTTCCGCATACAAAATGACGTTTGATGGCAGACATGGTTGCTCGAACAATTGTGCGAACAACGGTGTGCGAACAAAACATGAACAACTTGGGTCCACACTATCCAAATGCATGTGCGCACAACATTTTGTTCAATGTGCGAGCATGAAAAATGCTCGTGTGGACGGCAAATGAGCGAAAAAATTAACATCAAGTTGAACGGTCTACATTTACTATTAACATGACGTTAGTGTTAATGTTAAATATTTTATGTTAGGTGTGGACCACGAGTTAAAGTAAAACCAAAAATTTTTTTTGTGTACTTTTATGATAGTGGGTACAAGTAGTAATTTTCAAAAAAATAGTACCCATTTTTAAGTATTTAAGGTTATCAATTTAGTTTGAATGACGAGATTAAAAATGAAGCAGAATTTGTTTACATTTTTTCTATGAAATAATTTTAATCATTACATTTCTCACAATTTTTTACAGTGCAAATGGAACAAAGGAATTGTATGTCTGTGAAAAGATTATTTTGATTAATACGTAGACTACAAAAATAACATTAAAATGTTTCTTAAAACAATAATAATATGTTCATTAATATTTCTGGTAAACGCTAAAGATAAATCTTGCCCAAAACTTTTGGGAGAATTGGCTAATGCACAAACTTTATTCATATATTGTGTTACTACTCACTCGGTTCCTGTGTCGATGTGCATGAGCTGCAATGAAGAACACCAAAATGTTTTGGAAGCATATGATATTTTGGCAGCAAATTGCTCCAAAATATATTTTGACAAGGATCGTATAAATTTAGTAACATCTACAGAATCAGTGCTTACAGGACTATGGACAAAGGCATATTGTGATGGTAATATCCATACATATTTGTTTTTCGTTTTGTGAACATCAATTAAGAACTATTTTTATTATTTTTCTGTTAATTCCTATGTACTACAGATTGTTTCAACAATAATAACAGTTTCGTTTTTAATGAGAAAAATTTAACCTTTTATGATTGTCTTCATCGAGCCAAGAACGATATTAATAAGTGTGAGAAATGCAAAGTACAATATATGGATTTGAATACTTTCTATATTCACTTAGATCAGCATAATAATGGAGAAGTTTGTTTTGATTTGCAAGATTCAGTAAGTATAGGTGTGATAATGAGGGGTTTCCCTTTTTTAATGTTGTTTTTGCAGATGAATCGTACACGTAACTTATGGTCGAAAGAATTACATTGTTGTCGACGTGAATATAATATGACATTATTTACTATTGCTTTGAGTTTATTATCCTGCATACCGGTGCTATTTTATTGTACAACATATTTCATCACCAAATACCAAGAACAACGCACTAGTCGAGTACTTTTTGATGATGGTAAGCAATTAAATTTCAATAGAGTTGTGTCCCTTAGTACTGTTTGTATGTACTTTTTCGGTTTAATTTTGTAATACCCAAAAGCAAGGAGTATGGTAACCTCCATAGAAAGTAAATATTTATTATTACACAACTCTACAACTATTACATATAATAACTATTATAAAATAATACTACATAATTTTAGGTATAAGGGAAGTGGTTAGGTTAATTTAAGTGGGCAGCTGTAACTATTGGATATGAAGCAGCTAATTTGGGTCCTATTGGTCCCGTTGTGTTACTCTGAGGATCATGTGGAGTTGTTTCACATGTTTGTAAAAAGGTTCCGATTCAACACCCAGATCAGCTCTAGGTTTGAATGTCTCGCCATCTCATTTAGAGATGTCCGGCATTCATTTACCAGTCTGGATGTCGAAAGGACACCAGAGAGATTTAATCGCCGTCTGACTATCGGTACAGATTTGAATATTCAGTCCGAATATACTATAGTACATTAGCCAATTTACCGTTCTCTTGATGGCCGAGATTTCCGCCTGAAGGGCGCTACAATGATCCGGCAATTTAATGGAAATATACTTTCCATATATAGGAATGTAAACACCGCCCCCTCAGCAGATTTGGACCCATCAGTGTAAACTTCATTCGATCCATCTCTTATGGTAGGATCAGCTAAAGTTGACACTGAGAAGCCTCTGTCCAGAAAGGGTTTAGGTATACAATAGTCAATATTGTCAGGGATGTCTACCAGAATTCCTAGGATGGTCGCATGGCCATAGTTCCTACCGTTCCATGCACCTATGGTGTTGAGCCTAGTCGCCGACATGTTGGCGATCTGTTTGGCCATTAGATCAACAGGCAACCAGTTCATTAAAACGAATAATGCCCTGGATGGTGTTGAACGAAGCGCGCCCGTAATTAATAGCGCTGAACTACGCAGAACCTTGTTAAATATTCTGCAAAAGGTGGGTTTCTCCATCGCCTTCCACCATACTAACGCTCCATACATAAGTAGGGAAGTGGTAGTCCTTATAAAAAAAAAAATTAAATAATGGGATAACTTAAATACTGTTAAAGCAAAAGTTTTAAAACTTTGCGGGAGTAACTTTCTCATTAACCACCACACTTAAAATGAATATGAAGATAGTAGCATGGGAAATGGTAATTTTTATATAAAATTTTGAAGCTCCCATATAAAATAAAGATTAGTTATTGCATCGAAAGGATAAGCTAGTAAGTTAAATAAATTTAAGCTACATAAAAAAAAATATTGAAAATTTTCTATAAAAAGAAAATTTGCCGATAAATTTTTTGTTGAAAAGAACATTTTCTACGATAAGAAAAATGTATTGAAAATTTTCCATTTAAAGAAAATTTATTTGTTTTAAAGAAAATTTACTATAAAAATAAAAAATAAAAATATTGAAAATTTTTCTATTTTCAAAATTTTCTTTAAAAATTTATTAAAAGTTTTCTATAAAATAGAACATCTATCCAAAATTTTTTATAAAAAGAAAATTTATCGAAAATATAAAATATATAAAATAAGAATTAGTTATTGCATCAAAAGGAGTAGCACAGTTCACCGGGATAAGCTAGTAAGTTATAAATTTTGCGTAAATTTTAAACAAAAAAATAAGATTAAAAAAAATAAATAAAAAAAAATCGAAAAATTTATATACAAGAAATTCTCTATAAAAATATGTTTTCTATAAAAAGAAAATTTACCGATAAATTTTTCATTGAAAAGAACTTTTTATGAAAAGAAAAATATATTGAAATTTTATTTTTTTATTATTTTATTTAAATATTTAATATAAAAATAAAAAAATATTGAAAATTTTTTGTAGAAATTTTTGGAAATTTTCTGTAAAAAGAAAATTTTCTATAAAAAGAAAATTCATCGAAAATTTGTATATACAAATAAAATTCATCGAAAATTTTCTATAAGAAATTTTTATTAAATTTATTAATTTTGTTTATTAAATTTATTAATTTCTTTCAGATCCCTCATACAATACAATATTACCATCAACATCTGGTCGAATTAACAATGTCAACAATCCCCCACCAACGGTGAACAACAATCTATCGACATCATCCAGCAAAGGCAACAACAATGTTTCTTCTGGTGCAAAACCCTCTCATACAAAAACTTATAATATTTTAGATGAAACTTTGGATAGTTCCGATGATGATATGGGAATTGTCGATAACAAAGCAAAATTAAAATAATCTTTTATTATTATTATTTTAATAAACTTTCATTATTAAATTATTATTTATATAATAAATTTTATTTTAGCTTATCGGTTTACATAAAATTTGTTGTATATAAAATTTGTATAACAATGTCCATTATAGATATATGAAACTGCGTCATCATCCATCACAATCAATTCAGTAACCATAAGTTTAATTTTTTAAGAGGTTTCCATTCCATGGTATTGAGATCTGTAAAGATAAAAAAATACAAAGAGAAAAAAAAATCCTATGTAACCAGTCTAGGTCTATTTAAATGGTTGGTAATAAACTAGATGGGACCAATTTAAGGAACAAATAAAAACGTTCTTGTCAAAAGTCCAACTGTCCATAGGCAATAAAACTGTAAAATGCATTTGATTTTAAAATGGTGAAATTGTAAGGAGAAATCATAAATTTTCTCAAGGGAGAAACCTTTTTTTTTAATTCATTACAAAGCTGATTAGAATCACAATACGCTACTACCGCATGAATGCCAGAATTGGTTGTAATAGTATTAGTTAAGGATGTTAAAAAAGAATCTAAAGTGATTCTGATTACACTACTTCTAGAATTAATGAATTTCGAATAAGGTCAAAAGTTTTTTCGTGATCGGTTATAGATAATATTTTTTTTTTTTTTAATACATATTTTCTAAATAATTTTTTTATAATCTTTTGATTGAAATGCAATATAAAGAAATCATAAAATTAGTTTTTATGTGTATAGATAATTCGAAAACTATTCATCATTGGTTAAAAAAAAAAAAATAATAATTTGTATGATTTGCAAGAAATATTCGTTAAAACAAAAATAGGTCGACTAAAAAGGAATCCGTTTTCAGTTTACTACTATCGTAAACTGATTTTTTATGGGAATGTTTAATATAACACACTTATGAGGCGGTCACACTAGTATAACTCGGTTTGTCTAATTTCATAGTTGTTCGGAAGTTAGTGGCATACAAATTTTTTATCGTAAAAATTGGCAAAATGACAAAACTCCTAATAAAATAAGTCCCATGAAATAAGTCCTAATGAAAAAGGACCTAAAAAAATTAATTAAATCCAAAATATTTTAAATGAAATAAATCCTAAAAGAAATGAAAATACTTCAAAAACAATAATGAAATAAAACCCAAATTTTAGATTTTATTTCATAATGAAATAACTCCCATACATACAAATAATTGCAAATAAAATAATTTCAAAAAGTAATGAAATAAGTCCCAAAGCTTTAATATTAATATTTAAGAGTACAGCGTTAATGCTTTCCTTTATAAAAATTTCTTGATTTCTATTAGAAATTTAATAAATTAATTGTTAAATAGAAAAAATTATAAAAATCTGTAGTGCTAAATGTTATTATTTTATTTTTTAGTTTTTTCAAGCTATTAATAAGATATGGTAAAATGAAAAAACTTTTCTATTGAAAATTTTTATAAAAAATCGCTCGATTTTTTAATAAAAATTTTTGCCTGTGGCGCTTTACCATACAGATTCTTTTTTTCCATATATTTATAACAAGTTTCAAAATAGTTATTTTTTGAAAAATTTTAATAAAAAATCGCTCTATTTTTTATTAAAATTTTTCGCCAGCGGCTCTTCATCGCCTCCAGCTATTATAATCATCTTCATTAATAGGTAAATTTAATATTACGATAGTATATCACTCACTTCCCGCAATAGTACTGATATCGGTTTAAAATCACTAATGAATAGCAAATAACGTTGTTTTATTAACTGAAAAAGTCTGGTGTGTTAACATTTCAGGTTTTAAGCAGGGCCGCGAAAAAATCATGTTGTTCTAATTACGTTACCTATTGCGTATTACTTGAAACAATATATTAAGTTATGCTTCGGCTTTTGTATAGTCATCATCACTATGATATCTAGAAAAACTACCTAATTGACAATATTATTATTTTTATTTAAGAGTTAAAAAAAATTACATAACTTTTAATAACTAAAACTACGTCTTCTGAAAAATTAGATTCTTGGAGTTATGAGTAACAAATGAGCGATATGCATTAAATAACATAAGATTTCAAGAAAACCCTCTTCAAACTTGCTGAAATAAATGACTTCTTGAAAGAATTGAAAATATAGTTCATAAATAAAGACTTAATTAGACTTTCATTCAGAAATTTTAAAATTAACCCAAATTTAAGAAAATGAAATAAATCCTTAAAAAATGAAATAATTTCTTACTTCTTTGAAAAATCAAACAAATCCCAAAATAAATTTTTGAAGGGACTTATTTCATTATTCGTATTTTTAAAAATGAAATAATTTCATAAGAAAATGAAGTTACTGCCTAAAAAATGCAATAATTTAAAAAAAATTTAGGAGTTATTTCATATGAAAGAACTTCCAAAATGTATGGAATTTTTTGGGATTTATTTCATTTTCGTTTTTTGAAGTTATTTCATTGGGAGCTATTTCAAAGAGGCGTAAAAATTATAAGCAAATTGTGAACATATATATACGTAATATATATTATGGATTATGTATGGGCTCCTTCGCTTTATATCGCATTGAAATGAAACGAGAAAGGAAGATATAGTCGGTCAAGCCCGACCTTATGATACCCTACACCATTTATAAAGTATGGGCCGATCTTTATAAAATTTATACTTATGTATATACAAATTATTTATGTCGATAATTAACTGTGATTTTCGAAAGAGGGGTTTATATGGGAACTATGGCCAATTGTGGACCGATTTTCATAAAATTTGGTACAAAGATTGATACCTATACAAAAACTCTTTACCGAATTTCATTAAAATATTCTTAATTTTGTGTGTTGTTTACTATGTTTTTACTTAACTAACATTTTAACATTGGGAGAAATTTCAAACAAAATCTATCTTACTTCATTTTCCATATCTAAACTTAATCTAAATTCCGATTTTATGAACTGTAGGGCAGAAAAACTAGTTTCGCATAAATATGTAGATACAAACATTAGCAAAAGTTTTAACGCTTCATCCCACCCATAGTGTAAACTTTGTAATACATTTTTAACAAAAATATTCAACCAACATAGATGCAAAGTCCGCTTCGACAAACATTTTATTGCTTATTTTTGAAAATTACTGGGAATGTTATAAATAAGTAAACTGGTTTGGCAATAATATCGGAAAAATTCATTCAACTTACACCACCAAAGGTGGTTGGGGTATTATGCGTTTGTGCTGATGTTTGTAACGCACAGAAAAAAATATCCCAACACCTACATTCCAATCGACTCAGAATCACCTTCTGATTTGATTTAACAATGTCCGTATGTCTGGCTGGTTGGCCATGTAAACCTTGTGCACAAAGTACAGTTCGCAATTTTGAAGATAATTTGAAATTTGGCTCATATATTTATTTTGGCATAACCACGAATGTTATTAAAATTGCTCATGATCGGTCCATTATTTTACTTCACCCCTATACAGATCTCCTCCCGGAATAGAGAATTAAAGCCCAAATTACATTTACGCGTAGTCAGCCACAGTATCAGCAAAAATTATCAGCTGATCATTGTCAGCACAACATGTTGCTGCCGTTATAATTACAATTCAGCGTAGGCAGCCACAATTTACAACCACCATCTAGCTTTATTCTACTTGTGTATTTTAGCCTCTCATTTATTTGCTCACTCTCTTTGTCTCGCTCTCAAACTGAATGCAGCGCAGTGAATTGAGAACAGGTCTAAATGAAACAGCACTGCAAACTGCCGCTGACCAAATGTAATCAACACCATAACAAACAGTGCATTCTAAATAATCAGATGATTATGGCAGCACACACCGCTGCTGACTACGCGCTATTGTAATTTGGGCTTAACACTTAGAACTAAGGACAGAAAATAATCATTATTCTTGAAAATTTAAACAAAAATATCAGATACAAGGAACGACCGGATAAAAGTGCTAATGCAGAAATGTAATCTTCAGAACAGACTCTATCAAAATCTGGAATGATTTTTATTAAAAAAATTAATATTAATGATTATTTTATTTTAGATTTTTATTTTTGCGCTCAACTCAAAATTATTATTTTTTAATTTTTTTATTTTTTCGCTCAACTTTTAATGATTATTTTTGATTTTTATATTTTTGCTCACAATATAAAACTTAACATGAAAAATTAAACTATTACGCAAGTTTTAATGAAAAAGATTTCTCATCGTAAATTTGATTTTTTACTAAAAGGCAAGTGTGATGATATCTTTTTCATCAAATTGTTTACGAAAAATTCGATTTTTTTTTTACTAAAAATCAATTTTTTTTTTTTTTATTAAAAATAAATTTTTTTATTAAGTGTGATGATATCTTTTTCATCAAATTGTTTACGAAAAATTCGATTTTTTTTTTACTAAAAATCAATTTTTTTTTTTTTATTAAAAATAAATTTTTTTATTAAAAATAAAATTATTTGCAATAAATCAAATTTTTTACTAAATAACAATTTTTTACTAGTTAATAGTTTCATTTCTCATGTTAAGTTTTATATTGTGAGCAAAAAAAGTTAAAATCAAAAATAATCATTCATTGAGCAAAAAAATAACAAGCGCAAATGTTATATTCGACTTTTTCAAATTTTACGTTATGTGGGAGGTGGGCGGTAAAGTGAGCGCACCATGCCCATTTTCTGTTTCCGAGTTTACATTGGTCCTTGAACTATTTGAACACAATTTCGTTGAAGTTTCACCTTATATGGGAGGTGAGCGGTAAAGTGGGCGGACCATGCCCATTGTTGGTTTTCAGGTTTACATCGACCCTCGAACTATCTGTACAAAATTTCGTTGTCGTACATGCTTTTGTTAAAGAGATATCAGCAGATGAAGCTAAAACGGACACCTTGTGTTTCTAGTATTTAGCCCATAACTTTTTTGTTTATTAACCGATTTTGCCCATTTTCAATCCCAAACAAACCTTACATAAGACAAATATTTGTGCCAAATCCCAAAATCCCAAACAAACCTTACATAAGACAAATATTTGTGCCAAATTTCGTCCCCCTACGTTGTCCCGTTCGAGCCCTATCGAGCCAGACGGACGGACAATAGCTAGATCGACTCAGAATTTAACCAGAACCCAGAAAATATATACTAAACATCTGCATCAATTCATTTGTAACTAGGGTTGCCAGACGGGCTTGAATGAGCTTGATTGTCAAGATATTTTAGGTTTTGTCAAGTTTCAAGTTAAAATACAATTTGTCAAGCTAAAAATACTCTATACTACTTTTAAATATTCTACAATTTACTTACAATTTCTTAAAAAATATAATAAATTGAGTCAAATATAAAAGGTATGGTTTTCTCCGTTACAGATTGTATGCATTTTTGCCCATCACTGACAATAAATGCAAGAAATGATTTAAAACTTTATTTTATTTTGTGAGTAGTTAATATCAAATATATTTGTGAGAAACAATTAAAATTAAAAAGCGGCATTGTCCCAAAAAAATTTCAAAATCCATTTAAAATTTTGTAGTTTTTGTAAAGGACGAATCACTTGATTCAAAGGCTGAATTATTACTTGTTTTTCATAATATAATACATGGACTTAGTTATAACAGTTTAGATTGCCATGTCAAATTATGTTCATATTTATTCTGCGATAGTAAAATTACTAACAAAATTACTTGTGGTCGTACTAAAGAAGCAGCAGTTGCAAGCAATGTATTGGCTCCATATTCAAAAGAAAAAGTTTCTAGTGCCTTAAAAGAAAGTTTATTTTTTGGAATCTGCAGTGACGCATCAAATATTTGAAATATTAAAAAGTATCCATATGCAGTACAATATTTTAGTATTAAAAAAAATGGTATTCGTAGACAAATTCTGGATTTCTATGAAGATCCGAATAAAACTTCAAAATATTAAAAGAATAACTATAGAAAATAAACTAGATCTTCAAAAAAATTACTTCAAACAGCGCCAATAATGCAGCTGTAAATTATGGTGTCCACAATTCCGTGTCTCAAAAATAAAAAAATGAAAACAATAAAATAATAAAAGCTAATTGCAACTGCCGTGTGATAAACAATTGTATAAAAGTGCGTTGAATGCTTTATCAGTCGACGTGGAAAATTTCGTAATAAAAACATTTATATAAAGAGTAATAAATATAAATATATAAAGAGTAATAAATGTTTAAATTAATTTTTTTGTTTCTAATAAAATTTCGTTGAAAAAATTAAAATTTTTTTGGATATAATTGATGCGTCTACAATTTTCTTCAGGTTTTATTTTTCTTAACATTTGTGGTTATGTCAAGTTGATTTGTTTAAAATCAAGTTGAATTTTTCGAAATGTCAAGTTAAACTACCAAACAATTCTGGCAACCCTATTTGTAACTCATTTTTAATTACTCTCTTTCTTGTTGACTTGTTGACTGTTATTGCCAAAGAATACTAAGAATGGAAGGCTTGTCAAAAAAACCTAACTCTGTTGTCAAAAAAACCTAACTTTAAGATTGTGTTAGTCAAATTTTATTTATATGTATTAGTGCTGAAACCACTTTCACCACACATCATAATCATACATAGTTGCACAAAAGAGTATTAACAAATTATTAAATATAATTCATCACAATTATATTCGCAGATTTTTATCTTTTTATGCGGGTTACATCCACAAATAGTAATATAATTACATTTCTTTGCTTTTTGTTGATGAATATAAAAATAATTTAAAATTATTTTAAAATCTGTTTTATTTTTAATACCAAAAGTAGCAACATTGTTCGTTCAATTTAAATTTCAACATACAAAAAAGGAATGTCAAAAATAAAATAAAAAAATATTTTTTCAGTTTGTGGAAAATATTCGTTTAACGGGAGTTAAAATACTATAAACGCGTGTGAAAAAATAATAAAAATAT
Source organism: Protophormia terraenovae (assembly GCA_951394005.1). NCBI lineage: Eukaryota > Metazoa > Arthropoda > Insecta > Diptera > Calliphoridae > Protophormia > Protophormia terraenovae. Next base: position 88,302,798 of record OX596075.1, read on the forward strand.
CGTGTGTTTGTTGAAAAATGTGTCGCGTGTGTAATTTTCCTTAAATTTTAAGGAAAATATTTGTTTGTGTTGTTTCTCTCTCTCACAAGTGTGTTGAATTCACACAGAACTTGTATGTGAAGAGAGAGAAATGTTGTTGTTGTAGGAAAGAGTACTATTTTCCCTTCTTAGTATTCTTTGGTTATTGCTTTTTAAACTTAAAATCAAATCTCTGTGTGTGCGTACGTAAGAAAAAGACAAAAAAATCAAAACAAAAATAAACAAAATCAATTGTGCAGAGAGTCATAAAAACACTTTAACATCAAATCCATAGATTAACAACTAGATATTTATGTGAGAGAAAAAAACCTAATTCAATTGTCAGAAACCTAATTCAAACAAAAACAAAATACATATAGTCACATATATTTTGTTTTTGTATTTTCAAAAAAATGAGTCAATTTTTTGAAAATTTAGTATAGGGCATAGATTAACAACTAGATATTTATGTGAGAGAAAAAAACCTAATTCAATTGTCAGAAACCTAATTCAAACAAAAACAAAATACATGTAGTCACATATATTTTGTTTTTGTATTTTCAAAAAATTGAGTAAATTTTTTTAAAATTTAGTATAGGGTGGCTCTCACATAAACTTCTAGTTCTATTCTATGGTATAGGGTGGCTCTCACATAAACTTCTAGTTCTATTCTATGATCAAATCATTTTCAACTGAATTGAATTGAATTAAATCTAAAAATGCAATACTGTCATTTGTTTGTTTTTTTTTATTTTTTTAATTTGATGTAAAGGAAATATTAAATTAAAAAAATTTAAATATTATAGGTACGTAATTAAAAGTAAATAAAAATATCACAAATAAAATAAATTTTATTTCATTTTAGATATAATTAAATATAATTAAAATAACAAATTATTACATTTTCTAAGCAAAAATATTGAAATCAAACGTAATTATTATCTGTTGTTTATTTAAAAATACATAATTGTTATGTTCCCTGCATTTTTTCATATTAGATGTAAGGGAATGACAGTAATTCACAGTTTTGTTTTGATCATAGAAAACAACTAGAAGTCCAACTCTTTTCATTCGCTCAGAAACAAAAAATGACTCTCTTCACACGTATAAATTTGTTCTGTAGAAAATTTTACTAACACATACAAAGAGTTAGGTTTTTTTGACAATTGAGTTAGGTTTTTTGTGAGCAAGTTGGAGTTCTAGTTGTTTTCTATGGTTTTGATGTTTTTTATTTAACATTATTGTTTTTCTAAAAATCTCTCATAAGCAGTAATTTCTCAAAGAGAACAGAACATGTTTTGTTTTTGCTTCATCGTTTCAATTCAATTCAACTCAATTCAAATATTTTTTTTTTTACAGAGTTTGTTTTGTATTGTTTTGTTTTTTATTTTCGCAGTAATGTAAGAGCATACATTAAAAAACATTACTGTGAATTGAAAAGCAAATGATTTGATGCAGATGTTTAATATATATTTTGTGGGGTCTTAAATGATTCTTTCGACATGTTACACACGGAATGACAAAATCAATATACCCCCCATCTTTTTGATGGTGGTTATAAAAATAATGATTATTTGTTGAGTTTTATTTTAAAACTCATAATCATTACGGTCCCTGCTTAGAACCAATTCAGTTCAAGTTACTACTTTGTTTACTTATTATAGACAGCAACTGTATCTAGCAGATATATTTTTATGACTTTTTCTTTACAATAAATTTTTCCCCATACATTTGGGAAACCTTGGTTTATACGGCCTTTTACGCATCTATGCTTCAATTGTTTTCAAAAAATATTTATAAAAGTATAAAAAATATGATTTATAAAATAAATAAAAAATAATAATAACAAACAACAAATATAAATCATTAACTGATTCGTTCAATTGAATCGATTCGTTCATGAACAACACCATTCTAATTGCAGCAACTGAGTGGTTTCACTCTTGGCTCAATTCGCATCATTTTTTATGGAGAATCTGTATTACTGTTTTATATATTTATAATCTTTTATGTAGATATAAATTATCACCCTTATTTTGTAAATCCCTTCACCTCACAATGATAAAATTTCCATACAAATTTTTTAAAAATAAAAACAAATTACATGAAAAATTTTTCATAGTGAGGGGAAATGTTTTACAAAATAAGGTCCTATATTTTGATAATTTGATGTTTTTAAAGCCAATGTATGTACATATATACATTAAAGTGCCTCACGAAAAAAAGTTGTAAATGTACCCCTCTAGAAATGAAGACTACTATGTTCTCATATGATTCCTAAAATATTACATCTGTTTAAATTTACGTGAGCTGAACCATTTTAAAACACCTCTAAAATTACGTATTTCTTTCAAATATCATAATCAAAATTTTAGTTATAAGAAAATTAACTTCAAATTATAATAGAGGCACACTATGACCTTGAATATTTATTTAAATAATTATTATGTCTCTTTCCAATCGCAGAATATTAAAATTTTACTAAGGTTTTTTGTCATATTTTCTTTATTGAAACATGTAATTTTATATATTTCGGAAACATTTCAATTTTGGATTTTAATGTACCATTAGAGTGGTCTACCCTGGCACTACTGAAGATTACACGCAATTAACCCTTTAAAAACAAGAGGGTAAATTTTATTTATTTAGTTCCCAAAAGGTTAAATTAGCAAATTTTGGAAATAAGTCGCATGAAAGTAAACATAATAAGTTATTCGAAAACCGCGATAATAATCGAATAAAGTTTTTGAAACTTAATCCCTATTTTGCGCTAATTTACATCTTTTTTTTTTTTTATCAATTTATGCTTTTGGGAACATTTATATCCTTAACTAACCATTTATTTGCCGTTAAAATTAACTTTACCAATTATGGACCGAAAATCCCAAAATATTGTTTGTGAAACTAAAGGGTTAAATGAATGGACATATCAATAGCATTTGATGAGAACTTTCCAATGATGTCCTAAAATATAATTTACGATAGAAAATGTCCAAAATATTCAAACTTTAATAAAATACAATTTAAAATAAAATCATTGAATATTTTACTAAAATTTTAATTTCGCAAGAATGAAAACAAATTTTAAAATATTTTTTGCACAATATGTATTAGACGTCGTTTTTGTATTATATATTGTAATTTTTTTGACAAAATGTTAAAAATTGTGTATACTGTTGACCGAAAACCACATTTTTGGAGGTATTTTAAAAATGGTCCAGTTCACGTAAATCAAAAAATTGAACTGAAATATTTTTGTAATCAGCTTAAAACATATCAATCTTTAATCTTAGGGGGTACATTTGCAACTTTTTTTGTTCCTATACAAATCAAGGCACTTTAATATACATACATCCATATGTATATTCTTAAGCAATAATTTAGTAATATTTTCTCCACTGAAACAAAGAATATAAATAAAGAAATCCCTTTAGAAAGATTTTACTTACACCAGGATTCCTAGTATACATATATACATGTATGATGCATTCAATTTTTCGTATTACAATTTCGCCATTTTACAATTGCATTTAACAGGTGAAGTGTTTTTTTCTTTTTTTGTGTAACCTTTGTTAATTGATTGGTTGGTTTGTTTTTAATTATATTTTGTTTATACAAAAGTTATATTGTATTGTATATGTATTTCCCCTGTGAACAGTAATGAGTCATTAATGGAAAACAGCATTCTTGACAACAGGCTAAGCAAACAAATATACACATGTATTGACTGCATGCTTGGAAGTGTTTTACTAAAGGTCTGAAAGACAATAATAAAATATTAGTTTAAAAATGTTTTTAAAAATAATTTTATGTTATGAGGAGGCAAAATAACAATTATTATTAATATTGTATTATTTTGCTGGTGTGAGATTTATGAAATTTATAATTAATTGTTTTGTTTTTCTGCGAAAAGAAAAGCTGGCAGGTTGGTTGGTTTATAGGTAGAAAGGACTCTAAAGTAAAACAAAATTTACTTGAATCCTTTGGAATTAATTGTAAACACTTGAATAAACTATTTATGAAAGTCCATTTCAAAGTCTATTTTATTGGGAAGACATTTTTTTGTAAGTCCGTTTAATTATTGTGAAGGTTGGGAGTTGGGAAATTTTTATAATTTCCTTTAACACTATTGCACTTATATGTTGTATTATTTACTTCTTTCAATGATTTTTTTTAGCACTTGTTTTATATTTTGCATGAAACATTTTTTGTTTAAGATTTCATTCAAACCAACACTTTTCTTGTGAGTGAATTTCTTTTTTTATGTTAAATTTTTAACTTTTCTTAAAATTTGTTTCTCCCTCATCTGTTTTTCTTGCAATAAACCAACAGTTCGTTTGTTTTTTTATAAGGTAAGGAGAGTAGTGAACGTCTTTTTAAAAATATTAATTTTTAATATATTTTTTTATTTTATTTATTTTTTTTTTTGGTTTAAATTAAGTCAGTCTTTTGTTTTCAAATTTGTTGCATTATAGTTTTGGTGTTTGAAACGTAACAAGTGGCTCTCCACCTTAATTTATTGCAATAAAAAAGTTCTTTTTATTCGTTTTATTTTTTCTTTTTATATGTATTTTTTTCAATATTTTTCTTTTTGTATTTTTTAATTCTTAAAAGTTTTATATATATATTTATATGTATAATTATTAGGTAGAAGGAGAAAGAAACTAAATTAAGGTTAAATACTAAATATTAAGTTTTGTTATACTTTTCATTTTTTTCTTCGTTTAAGCATCAAATTCAAATATTTTTCACACTTATTATTATTATTTTTTTTTTCCAAATTTTTTAAATTTAAGTTTTAATTTTTTTTCTTATCAATTGCTGGTAAAAGGTGTTGTTGTAATATATATATTAAATTAAAAAAAAAACTATATCGATTTTAAAACACTTTTAAAAAGTTGAGAATACTTCTTTTCATTTCAATTTTGTTTTCTTTTTTCCCCGAACACCTTTCAAATATATATTTTGTTTTCAAAATAAAAAGAAAAAATCACTAATTACATTGCATAGAGTAGAGTACAGTGGAGTGGAGGGAGGTGTCTAATGTCTGATGGTTGATTTGTTTAAATTAGAAGACATGTGTTTTATGAGTTATTACACTTTACGATTTTCAGTAAAAACACAAGAATTGCGTACGATTCGATAATTTTATAAAAATTAAAAAAAGGAGACGAGATAAATATGTAATTAATTTTTTTTCTGTTTTAACACTTAACGACGATTATCTCGGTAATTACGTCCACTATTGCGTTCATTACCACCACGGAAGTGGCGATCACGTTCTCCACCACCACCACTGCCTCCACTACGTGATGAACCACCTACACTACCACCACCACGATGGTGATAATCATTAGCACGACCTGGACGATCACGCGAACGATTTGCATTTGAATTAGAGTTGCTGTTGCGATTAACACGATAATTTGAGTTGGTGTTGCTACCGGGACCGCCGGCAGCACTGCTGCCACTACCACCGGTTGCTGCGGAACTACTACCGCCATTAGCACCAGCACCGCCAGGTAAACTGGGTGGGAAACCGGGTGGTAAAGTACCGGTGGGTAAACCAGCATGTTTCCAAGCTGCAAAATCTTCAAATGATGGTGCATTCTTATCATAACCTGGCGGTGGAGGGCGCATTGGCTGGGGTGGAGGATAATCAGGCAATGGAGGACCATCGTAATATCTTGCCGGTGGTGGCAATTGTTCATAAATAGAGCCTGGCATACCAGGTGGAGGTACAGCAGTACCACCCGGTGTAGGTGGGGGTATTTGACCAAATGGTGGTACAAACGGTAGTGGTGGTAGTTGGCCGTGCATGGTACGCATATAGTCAGCCAAATAAGCCTCGGCTGCAGCTGTGGGTGTCATATACCTTTCCCAAGGAGGTAACGATGAATCACCACCACCTGCTCTCGAGCCTCCACTACCACCAGCACCACCACCTGGTCCTCCGCGACCATAAGGAGAACCGCCACGTTTATACCCTGAACCTGGATGGCCCATATGGGGTAATTTGTACGGGCGATGAGGAGCACCATAGGATCTTTTATGACGCATAGGACCACCACCCTCACGACGATCACCGCCACCACCACTACGATAATGATGATTTCCTCGGCCCCCACCGCCGCCACGTGATGATAGACTTTTTGGTGCCTTATAGATCATTCGAATACCCTTTTCCCTCATCATTTTGGCGGTTTCCTTCGATTTACGTAAAATCGGTGTTAATTCTATTTTTTCATCTTCGGGAAAGAGACGACACAATTCAGCTCCAACTTTTGGTTCAATCTCTTGACCATCTCGTCCAATTTTTACCGGTTTACCTTCGTTCCATGAATTGTACAAATGGGAGGTACAATTAAATGATAGCTCTTTGCGACAAATCCAATCGATTTCGATGACACCACCCAATGCTTTAGCTGAAATACTTGGTGGCAAAACCCATGGTGGTTGAGGTAAATCACGACGTGATTGAGCGCTCATGCGAGCAAAGCCAGCAAATTTTCCTAAATTTAAGAAATTAAATTGAAAAAATAAAAAAATAGAAAAAATAAAGGTTTTAAATTTATATTTTTTAAATACAAATTTATTTATAAATGTAAATAAAGGTCTGATTCTTATCTTATTTTTATAAATTGTTAAGACTTAACTGAAAGCTCGAATTACAAAAGGAAAGAACTTATTGAATTAATTTAAATTAATATATTACCAACAAATTTATTAGTTTTAATGGATGACCAGGAGTGTTAAAATGTGGTGCTTGTTCTTAATTAAAAACTGAATTTATTGTCGAACAAAAACTACCTTTAAGCAAAACACAAATTTAATTCTTTCACGAAATGCAAAGACATTTCTCTAACTTAAAATTACATTAAGGAAAAATAAACGTTGATCTCTTTTATTAGTTATTAGTATGTAAACATTTTATACGTAACTCTTATGTATTTTTCTTTGAAATAATTAACCATATCTCAATTATTTATTAAAGTGGAAAAAAATAAAAATAGAGTATTTCATCTAAAATGCAAAAAGGCGGTAACCATACTTTTTCATTTTTTACTACAGAAACAAAAAACATTATGAAAATTATTCACTTAAAGCAAAAATAAATAAAATAAGTTTTTCTAAAATAGAACAAATTTTACGGCTGTTTCGATTATGATTTTTGATAAAATTGATGTTATTTTTGAAGATATGAAAATAATTTTTTTTTGTAGATGTACAGTGTCAGACATCTAAATAGGCCCACCAAACCACATTTTTTTATTAATATTTTTTTTTTTTTTTTGCCTTAATTTTATTTTTCTAGAAAAAAGTTTTCAATTATTTTATTAATTCAATATATTGACCATAGTGCAATGCAGCCAAAACTTGCAGTATAAACTAACAATTTATTCAAAAACATATTCCAATATCAAGGCACATCAAATTAGCCCGCTTTCATTATTTATTACAAAAAAATCTAAGTAAGCTTTGAAAAATTTCGAAGCATAAATTTATTTTAATTAATTTAATGTAATTTTCGTGATAATATTTAATGGAAACACGCCTTAAAATACAAATATTCGACAACAAACAAAAATTGGAAAAAATCGATTAAATCCATTAAGAAAGTTAGCCAAAAAGTTTCGATAATCATTAAATTATTGTCAATAATCATCCAAAGTATCATAAATAATTCAAAAATCTTAGCTCCTGAACAAAAGAACGATTTAGTTAAATCGCGAATTTCAAAATAGAATAAACACAAATTTCGCAAAAGAAACTCTGGACCAAGAGGTTTGTGACATATAGAAAATCCTTTAAAATGCATAAAATTGACCCTCTGGCTCATAATGGATTAATAACGTGTTATCTTCAATAGTAACAGGATATACAATTCCTATGGTACATTAAAACCTAAGATATTCTTAAAAATTTCAGAAATATATAAAATTACATGTTTGAAAAAAGAAAATATGATAAAAAATTTTAGTAAAATCTTAATATTCCGCGATTGAAAAGAATTTAATGAGGCTTATTGTATTGCTGTTAATGAATAAATAAATAAATATTCAAGTACTTATAACTAAAACTAAAACTCTTATAACTAAAAATTTGATAATGATATTGAATGAAATACGTCATTTTAGAGGTGTTTTGAAAATGGTCCAGCTCACGTAAATCTTAACATTGAGGTGTAATAATTTGGGAATCATATAAGAACATACTAATCTTCATTTCTAGAGAGGTACCTTTGCAACTTTTTTTCGTGAGGCCGTTTAATGTACATATTGAAAATGTAAAATACACCACTAAGTAGAAAAGAAACATAGTTTCTAAACTCTTTATCTTTTTAAGACAAATGTAAATAGAATATTTATTTATTTAGAAAATTTATGAAACATAATAAATTATGAATAAAAATTAACATTTTTTTGGCTATAACTACTGTGGTTTTTGGCCTGTATATGTAATTAGTATATTATTTTTAAATTAGGTGGAATATTTTACAGTATTTTAATAGTTTTTGTACTGCATTGATATTATCTATATTGATGGTGCTTAAAATATCTATAAAACATATTTTATTAAATGCATAAAATATTTGTCAATTTGTTACATCGACGAAAGATTTAAACAAATTTATTTTCAATTTTACAATGTTAAGCTAAGATTTTACACTCTTGTTTTAACTAGAATACTAATAAAACCTTTTAATACTTCTCATATGCAAATTACCAGCAATTTTCCGCACCAGATTGTATCGGATTAATATCTATTAAATATTATCAGATAGTTTATTAATTTTAAAATGATTTTTCAACTTTTATTCTTCTTTTGGAAACGATTTTTCTTACTTAAATGCTGATTATTTGATCTTCTAAATTCGCGGAGTAACTCAAAGCGTAATTTTTGTAAAGAAATTTAACTATTTGTATTGTTTTCTATGTTTAGATGATTGTTGACCATATTTAAAGGACTTTCAAGGTTTCTGTGACATTTGATAATACTTTTATTAAAATTTTTCGTGATTTTTATTAAATGTCGTATATTCGAAATTTAAGGCATTTTAACCAATTTTTATAGGGTCAGAACATAATAATCCAGTAAAAAAAATCAACATTTGATTTTTCAGTGATTACGACCTTTTACATTTTTGGTAACGATTTGTAATCCAAATGATATTCCTAACTTGTACCATTTAAATGTTTAGAAATGTATTAATAAAAAATATAAAAATAATTAAAAAATTATTAAAATCATTTTATAAATAACGACCTGTATAATTTTTTGTCCATTCTAATCGATTTAGAAAATTAGGTTGTGCTATTAGGTAGTGCTACGGTATTTTAATGTCCAAAAATAGTTATATCCCTAATGAACATACATTTTAAATAAAACAAATAAAAAAACTCACCACTCTCATTAACGGAATATATTAATAATACATTACGCGATTCCTTAAAAGCCTGATTCAGATTGGCATCGTTTTGCGGTAAAGTAGCCCAAACATTTTTACTCTTAGCTATGGCTACATTGTCAGCATTATTTGATTTAATTAGGAAGAAACGTGTATCACGGAATAAATAATTCAATTTAGTTTTATAGTCATATGATGAAACACTTTTACTACCGCCACCGCTGCTACCACCACCTGCAGAAGAACTAGTTTTCTTTTCGGGAGATACACTTTTAGAGGTATTTTTACGACCATTCCGTTTTATATTCGCTGCTGAATCAGAATCTTCCGATTCCGAATCACTATCAAAAGGCGATGTATTTTTCGGTTTACCAGTTTCATCATCACTGGCCTCACTCTTTGCACTGCCACTAATATTAGCATTGTTGGAGGAAGTATTTTGCGCGTTATCAATAGATTTTTTGCGTGAAGATTTAGACTCCATAGATGACTCCCCTTTTTTATTTTCAACCGATTCAGTGGAAGTATCAGCGGATTTGCTGGATTCAGTCTTTTTCTTCTTGGAAGAAGAAGACTTGCCATTAACTGTAGTTCCTCCACTAGACTCTTTAGACTTGGAACTAGAACGTTTTGAGGCTACCTTCTTGTCAGAATCCTTAGTAGGCTTTACAGATTTTTTAGTTTTTCTTTTCTCCTTCGATTTGTTCGAGTGTGTTGTACTAACTGAACTTATGCTGGGTTGAGAATCCGATGATTCCGAACCCGATTCGGAGGCTTCACTGCGCGTATCAAAAGAATCATCAAAATGCTGAAGTTCCTCAGCAATGTCAGCTTCATTTTCGTCTAGACCCAAATGTACAGCATCTAAATCAGCCATGATTTTCATTGATTTCTTGTGCGGGTCTGCTCAAAATCTATTGGCTATTTTATACAATTTCAACACTCACACACAACACGCACACACTTTTTGGTACACAATTTCACATACAAATAGAAAAAGTATTATTGCAAACAACCCGTAAAATACAAATGCGGCTTTTTATTTATTCCTTTCTTTGTCGTTTTTAATGTTTTCTTGTTCACTTTTTTTCGTTTTGTATGCTGTGTGTTTTTATTGTTTTCTTTTTATTTTACTTGTTCTCCTTCTACTTGACATTCATTCATTAAATTTGTATCGGCAAAATAGCAGCAGCAGCAACAACAAAAACAAGAATTGTTTGTACGTGTGTAAAAAAAAGAGAAAATGTATGTAATGAGAAAAGTAACACAAGAAAAAGAAGCACAAAGAAAATTTTCAGAACATTTTTTTTTGCCGATCGATGTGTCTTGCCGTCTTGACAAAATTGAATTCAACCTTTTCCACTTAAAGTTCTTACCTTTTGCAGAAATTTCATATAATTGTTATAGATTTAGTAAATTTCTAACTTTTTCAGTTAATTTCAAGTGAAAATTATTTAATTTTTTTATTAAATTTATTAATTTTCACAGAGCTCACATCCACAACACTTCTTTTTTTCTATGCGTCAATTTTTCTTTTGACAATGGCGTAAGAAGAGTACAGCTAGAGTTAATCAACGAAAACTTAACGAAGAACATGTTTAGAAAGGTAGAATGTCAAAGAAAAACAAAAGTAGCCATATTGCTTTGATTGGAGAATTTTTGGAGGTTTAATGGAGTTGTATGTATGGAATTAAAAAAATCGTTCATGTCTACCGGTCAAATAAATTCTAGTTCTATTCTATGCTAACAGCCGTATTCAAAAAAAAATAAAATGTATGTTTGATAACGAGTTACTAACTTTTTCTTATGAAAATTTACATACAAAAAGTTAGTAACTAGTCGTCTTCAACTAACAAAAAATATTTAACATTGATGTTAATATTATTTTTTTTGATGTTTAAACATGGTTCTTTTAACATTTGCTTTAACAACCGTGTTTAAACATCGAAAATATTAATATTAACATCAAATTGAACCTTATCAAACATATATATATTTTTTTTTTTTTTTAATACGGCTGTAAGTATTTAGTATCTTTGTTAAATTTGTTGTAATTTTTGTTTAACATTTTTGGTAATAATGAAATTACAATTTCTCCCTCTTATTGTATGTAAAAACTTTCAACGATCTGGCACTATAGCTCATAAGCGCCATTCAAAGAATTTATTCAAAAAGTTGTAAAAATATAAACAATGAACAATTGTAATGAAGAAATGAAAAAATGTAGTTTGTGCAACAAATCCTCTGCAGCTCAAGGCATCTCTCTTGTTTACTTTGGAGAATGGATGGTAAAAAAAGAGGTTACCGTTCACTATTATTGTTTGGTGAGTGAGTAGTCTTCAATATAAAGTTATGATCAAATCTTAATTGAAAACAATTGTATACTCTTTAGCTACTGTCTACACATTTGCCTCAAAGAGGGGAGGATCATAGTGGTATATTGGGTTTCCTGTTGCGCGATATACGCCATGAAATTACCATGGCTAAGAAGCGTAAATGCAAGTATTGTTTTAAGATGAGTGCAACCGTTCAGTGTTGTACATGTAAGCAATATTTCCATTTGACTTGTGGACACACCAGTAAATGTCTTTCACAATTTGTGGGAGAATTTAAATCCTATTGTCATGCCTGCTTGCCTGAAGATAAATTTCTAATGGATCTTTTCGCTCGGAAACCACCGCAAATCACAGAATTGTGTTTTATTTGTGCTCAAATAATGGGAACAAATCCGGAACGTTGGATTTATGCTAAATGTTGTGGCAATGGTTTCACCCATGCTAAATGTATGAAAATGTACGCTCTAAGTGCTGGTTATTATTTGACATGTATTTGGTGTAAGAACAAACAATTTCGTGAGGACATTAAATACCAGGGAATTTTTGTGCCTGATCGTGAAGCAAATTGGGAAAAAGAAAAAGGAGCCTATGGAGAGTTGTATCGGGGACATAAACGTTGTGATATGGAGATTTGTAATTGTCCCAAAGGCAGGAATTATATAAATGGTAAACAATCCATAACTGATTTCCATTATACATATACATAAATTATTATTTTAACTAATTTCTTTTAGCTTTCAAATGGCAACTTATAATCTGTAAATTTTGTGGTGCTTTTGGAGCTCACAATCCAGCTTGTATACCCGGCCTAGAAGGTACCAAAGAAAAGATTCAAGAATTTAAATGTGATGTTTGTTCTGTAACCGAGCAGACTGTAATACATCATAAATCCAGTCCATCACATGTTCAAGATTTAATAGATACATCCCTTTACGTTAGCAAAGGTGCTGCAGCAGAAAGTGAATCACAGGCAGGAGCAGTACCATTGAGTCATACTTTAAGTTTTAATAATTCTTCCTGTGACAGTGTAGCATCTCAGGAAACAGTAATTAATATTAATATAACAAATCATCAGACATTACCAGCTGTTTTAGATAATACTAAGTCGGCCAATGATGTGGGAAATTTTCAGATAGCTTCGGGAATTTATACATTAACACAAAGCCCGCAGATTAGTCAAAATCATGATGTTGTAGGAAATGCCTTAGAAGACTTAGATCGGCATGAAAATTCGGATAGTGACGATAGCATTATTGTGGATTTGTTAGTGCAAAAAATGTTAGATGTATTTGAAGTAGATGATTGAGTGTTGTAATTATAGCCTATGTTTAATAAAATTGTTATAAGCAGGGCAAGTTTTTATATGCACAAAAAAAATTTAAATATGCGCTTGAAAAAGCACGAAAAAATGTTATAATATGCACAGAAATATGCAAAAATAGCATGAATATGTATATAAAAACCAACGAATTTATGAATTTTCATATATTAATGTGTAGAAAATATGCACAAATATGCATTTTTTAACTTTCAATCTCTAATAGATTTCAATGTTTATAAAAATATAACTATTTTAATTTTAAGTATCATATTTGACGCTTCCGAATTATTTTTCATTACAATATTTACAATGTACTCAAAATTCTCACCATAAAATTTTTAGAAAGTATTTGATTTTAGAGTTCAATCAAATACTTTCTAAAAATTTTTTGATTGAAAAATAACTAAAAAATTGTGTTTTTGTTAAGAAAAGTAACTTTTATCTCCATTATATGCAAATTTATGCAAAGATTTAAAATATAAGCATTTTTTGTGAAATTGTTTTGAAATATGCAAATGCTTACTTTCCAAGCGAAAAGCTTGAAAAACTTGCCCTAGTTATAAGTTTTGAAGAAAAACGAAACTTTGTTATAGCTAATTTTTCACTAAAAAAAATCGTTTTAACCAAACGCATTTCTTCATAAAAAGAATAATTTTTAATCACAAAACCGATTTTTCATCACAAGACCCATTTTTTCCACAAAGCCCATTTTCATTACAACACAAATTTTCATCAAGACCATTTTTTCACAAAACCCAGTAATTTTTTTTAATAAAATCCAAGAGAAGTTTTTCACCTTTAATAATTCAAAATTTATTTTCAAACTCATAGTACCAATCAATTTGACTTTGTATCAGTGAAGACTTTGAAGTTTTCAAAACATTTTCAAAATCCTCCATAACAATTTCTTTACAATTAAAATTACGTTGAAACGCTTGCATAGCAGCTTCATTACAAAGATTACAAATATCTGCACCAGAATAGTTTTCCGTTTGCATAGAAATGGCATCTAAATCAATAAATTCTGAAAATGGCATCTTTCGTTTATACAATTCTAGTATGGAACGTCTTGATAACAAATCGGGTACAGGGACATGTATTAATTTATCAAAACGTCCGGGACGCATGAGAGCATCATCAACCATATCAGGACGATTTGTAGCGGCAACAACAAGAATATTAGCCGCCTGGCCTGAGGAAGCTATAACACCATCCATTTCTGTTAAGAGAGTAGATAAAATGCGTACTTGGACATCTCCTGAATTAGAGGAACCAGCCAAAGATCTGCGGCCCACAAGGGAATCTAAAAATTAACGTATAATTTATAAATTATAATTTGCTAGTAGGATAGTTATTTAATGTACATTACCTATTTCATCTAAAAATATTAGACATGGAGAATTTTTACGGGCAGTTTGAAATATTTTCGCTATAAACTTTTCTGCACAACCTACATATGGCGAGTAGACCTCAGCTCCTGATGTGGCTATAAATGTCATATTGGCCTCGGTGGCTAAACATTTAGCTATGGTAGTCTTGGCACAACCAGGAGGACCATATAATAGCACACCTTTCGGCAGACTTAAACCAAATCTTTCAAATGACTCTCGCTGTCTTAGACCAGCTAAAACAGAAACCTGTAAAACTTTCTTTAACTGCAACATACCACCTATAGAATCAAATGTTTCTGTTGTTCTGTAAGCGGTAACATCAGTTCCTTTTAATGATATAGGTTTGGATTTTTTAAGAATGTCAAGTATTAGGATTTCAAAATTGTCCTGCGTCTTTGTTAACATAATTTGAACTATATTACGCACGAATAAAGCTAAATCAGCTATAACATAACCTTGTGTTTGTTTGGCCATTGTTTTTAATATTGCTGGGGCTAAATTGTAGTTTGGTATAGTTTTCTGTAACAATTGGTTTAGTATTACGCTACGATGTTCTTCTTGTAGAGCTGCTATTAAAATTTCATTTTCAAATCTACCTGGTCGACGAACAAGTTCATTGAGATTGTCTGGTTTGGAAGTGGTAGCCAAACACATTATATTACTCTTGGTCGTATAAATAGCATCAACTAGTGACAATAATTGTGCCGAAATACGCATAGAATTTGCAGAAGCTTCAGAATTGTTGCCACCTGTAGAGCTGGGTTGAGGACAAAGTAGATGGATTTCTTCTAGCAATATCACGGTAGGATCTGTAGAAACATTAAATATACAGAAGGTAAAAATACTAAATAAAATATGCTACAAAAAGTGCAAAGTTGTTTTACTAAGAATTATAAAAAAAATACAAATGCTTTTCAATTGAAAATAAAAACTGAAAACTACGTAAAGAAGAACCATTAATTCTCTTGAACTTAAAACCTACCTTTCGCTTTAAATTTATTTTCAAAATCACAGGCAGCCTTAAATATTTTCCTTAATTCAGCCTCAGTCTCTCCCGGATACTGTTTAAGACTATTGGTAATGTCAATACGAAATACATTACAATGATGGTTTCTTAAAAAATCATCCAATAGACAAGTTTTTCCGCTACCAATAGAACCAACTAACAAAGCATTCAAACTTAAACATAAAGAACGTTTTTGAGAACGTTGCATGTGTACAAATTTCATTAAATCATCAAGTTCTTGGCGTGCACGAGTATATGGTGTTACATTTAATGATACTAGATCTTGATTAAATGCGTTATACGTTAAAGAAATATTTTTAATATTTACATTAGTATTATCCACTATCAAATAAGTACACTGGTCTGCAGATTCTTCAATTTTAATATGAATAGAATCAATACCATAATTTCGACAAAAATCATCATTAACTGAACTTTTTTCGCTTAAATGGTATTTTTGCAGCAAAATTTTTGAAAATTCATGTAAAAAAGATTTTGTTAGGTTTCCAGAATTCTCAATAAAATATTGGGGATTTAATTGAAATATCACATCGGCTGTTTTACATTCTACTTTCTTGTCCAACAACTCTAACTTTGTTAATATCAGTTGTTCATTTTCATAATAATCTATATTTGTTACACATTTATCTAAATAACAAACATTTTGTAGTTCTTCTCTGGGAAATATTTGGGCTATGACATAATTTGCCGTTCCAAAGGCATTTTCATTGAGATAACATTTGGCCCATTGGCCTGGTCGTGCCACTTTTGGAAATTTGTCTTTGGGTATTAAACATTTTTGATAACTTAATAAATCTAATGTATGTAAGGGTAAAACTGGCAAATTTAGTTGCATTTTTATTGAAAAACTAAAAAGAAAACATTTAAAATTAGCAAAACTAAAACAATTTAAATAAAAATTCTAAACGAATAAATAAAAAACACATTTGTTTTGTTTTTTTTTTTGTTAAAAGTAAAAAGTAATGCCAAGTTGGGGAAATTTTTGTTGATGGCGGTATTACCAGATGTTTCTTTTTGATATATTTTGCATCCCGATGTCCCGGGATCGCGAGTCCCGGGATTTACAAATTTGAAATTCAACTGTATTTATGTCTAATTATATTTAATACAAAAAAAAAAAAAAAAAAAAAAAAAAAAAATAAATATTAAAAAATAACTAAAAATCTTTTACAGAAAACTACTAACTAAAATTAGAAATACAACTTTTTTAATTGATTTTAGTTATAATAAATTATTAAAATTATAAAGACTGGTATGCGGCCGAAAAAGAAAGAAAATATTTGAATATATTTATATGTATAATTTGCATTATTTTGGAAGTTATTGGTAATTACATCAAAAGAAAAAGAAAATATTTTTACTAAAACAAAAATTAATTATAACTAAGAATACCACAGTTTAAAAACTTGAAGTTTTTTTTATTAAATAATAATAATATTTTTTATAAACAATATAATGCCCCTACGTTGCTTGGTATCTACGATTTTTATTGCCCTATAAAGCCCAAATTACAATAGCGCGTAGTCAGCAGCAGTGTGTGCTGCCATAATCAGCTGATCATTTAGAATGCACTGTTTGTTATGGTGTTGATTACATTTGGTCAGCGGCAGTTTGCAGTGCTGTTTCATTTAGCCCTGTTTCTAAATTCACTGCGCTGCATTCAGTTTGAGAGCCATAATGAGGTTTTCCAAAATATATATATATTTTTTTTAATGAAAAATAAAACTTTTGCGATTTTTTAACTCGTCGTCTTCACCTAACATAAAATATTTAACATTAACACTAACATAATGTTAATGGTAAATGTAAACCGTTCAACTTGATGTGAATGTTAATTTTTTCGATGTTTAAACGTGGTTCTTTTAACTAGTCGTCTTCACCTAACATAAAATATTTAACATTAACACTAACATCGTGTTACTGATAAATGTAGATCGTTCAATTTGATGTTAATGTTAATTTTTTCAATGTTTAAACACGGTTGTTAAAGCAAGTGTTAAAAGAACCATGTTTAAACATCGAAATAATTAATATTAACATCAAATTAAACGATCTAAATTTTTCATTAACATGATGTTAGTGTTAATATTAAATATTTTATGTTAGGTGAAGACGACTAGTAACATTTGCTTTAACAACCGTGTTTAAACATCGAAAAAATTAATATTAACATCAAGTTGAACGATCTACTTTAACATTACCATGATGTTAGTGTTAATGTTAAATATTTTATGTTAGGTGAAGACGACGATTAAAGCGAGTGGCACCTTTGTAGCAGTAGCAACACATGTTTCAACTGCGGCTGACAGCTGCAGTAAGATACATGAATTTATATGGAACGGAACCAAATCAGTACGACAAACTTCTGCGTGAAGTACTTCAAAGATGAAAAATGTTTACCTTTGAAGTGCCGAAGTACGTTACTTTGAGTCTACATTAGACAAATTTGTATCAAGACAAACGTCAAATTTTTGTTTGAGTTGCAGATAATTTTTTATCTCTGTCAATTATCTTTGAGTCTACATTAGACAAATTTTTATCAAGACAAACGTCAAAATTTTATCAAGATAAAGATTTGTCTAATGTAGACTGAATTTGTCAGTATTATTGCAGCGTTAAAAGAAAATTGTCAACGCTCGAGCTCTGACAACGTTGTCTTGATAATGCTTAGTAAAAGACGCCATCTTGATTGTTGTTGGTACTTTTTGCATGGTTTAATATGACATACGTTTTCCCCTATAATTGATAGAGATAAAAAATTATCTGCAACTCAAACAAAAATTTGACATTTGTCTTGATACAAATTTCTCTAATGTAGACTCAAAGTTATAGGGGAAAACGTATGTCGTAATAAACCATGCAAAAAGTACCAACAACAATCAAGATGGCGTCTTTTACTAAGCATTATCAAGACAAAGTTGTCAGAGCGCGAGCGCTGACAATTTTCTTTTAACACTGCAATAACATACTATCTCCACGTTGATATAATATGTAAGATAACGCCGGCAGAAGAGAGTAAACATTTTGTTAATATTATGTTACTTTGAGTCTACATTAGACAAATTTTTATCAAGACAAACGTCAAAATTTTATCAAGATAAAGATTTGTCCAATGTAGACTGAATTTGTCAGTGTTATTGCAGCGTTAAAAGAAAATTGTCAGCGCTCGAGCTCTGACAACTTTGTCTTGATAATGCTTAGTAAAAGACGCCATCTTGATTGTTGTTGGTACTTTTTGCATGGTTTATTATGACATACGTTTTCCCCTATAATTGATGGAGATAAAAAATTATCTGCAACTCAAACAAAAATTTGACGTTTGTCTTGATACAAATTTCTCTAATGTAGACTCAAAGTTAAATCTTAAACAAGGGGTAAATGTATTCTAATAAATCTCATAATATTTCATTATTTTCATTCAGTCACAGAGTAAACATGTACTTTTTATTTAATAAATCCGAAATTTTTTAGCACAATTTTAATGAAAATAAATTTCTGAATGTAGAATAACCATTAAAATAAAACAATTTTACAAAAAAAAACATTGTTTTTAAGTACTTTTAAAAATACACATTCACACACACAAACAAACTTTCGTATGTGTGTATTTTTTGATAGTAAATCTTATAAAATAGTTGTCTAGAAAAATCTTATCACAACAGTCTCATAATATTTCTTATAATACTAACTTTGAGTCTACATTAGACAAATTTTTATCAAGACAAACGTCAAAATTTAATCAAGATAAAGATTTGTCTAATGTAGACTTAATTTGTCAGTATTATTGCAGCGTTAAAAGAAAATTGTCAGCGCTCGAGCTCTGACAACGTTGTCTTGATAATGCTTGGTAAAAGACGCCATCTTGTTTGTTGTTGGTACTTTTTGCATGGTTTATTATGACATGCGTTTTCCCCTATAATTGATAGAGATAAAAAATTATCTGCAACTCAAACAAAAATTTTACGTTTGTCTTGATACAAATTTCTCTAATGTAGACTCAAAGTAATATTTTAGTCTACACGTGAGATAATTCTCTCAGAGAGCGGATTTGACACTCTCTGTTACATATTATGATAGAAAAATATTACGTGGAGACGCAGTGTAACATACTGTCTCCACATTGATATAATATGTAAGATAACGCCGGCAGAAGATAGTAAACATTTTGGTAATATTATGTTAAATCTTAAACAAGGGGAAAATGTATTCTAATAAATCTCATAATATTTCATTATTTTCATTCAGTCACAGAGTAAACATATTCCTTTTATTTAAGAAATTCGAAATTTTTTAACACAATTTTAATGAAAATATGTTTCAGAATGTAGAATAACCATTAAAATAATACAATTTTACAAAAAAACATTGTTTTTAAGTATTTTTAAAAATACACATTCACACACACATGCAAACTTTCGTATATGTGTGTTTTTTTGAGAGTAAATCTTATAAGATAGTTGTGTAGAAAAATCTTATCACAACAGTCTCATAATATTTCTTATAATACTAATATTTTAGTCTACACGTGAGATAATTCTCTCAGAGAGCGGATTTGACACTCTCTGTTACATATTATGATATAAAAATATTACGTGGAGACCCAGTGTAAAGAAGGGGTAAATGTATCCTAATAAATCTCATAATATTTCATTATTTTCATTCAGTCACAGAGTAAACATGTACTTTTTATTTAAGAAATTCGAAATTTTTTAGCACAATTTTAATGAAAATATGTTTTTAAATGTAGAATAACCATTATTATTTATTTATTTATTTATTTATTTATTTATTTATTTATTTATTTATTTATTTATATCATTAGAAAATAATAAAAAATTATAAACTAATGTTTAAAAGGCCATGGTTACGAGACCTTAGGCTCAGAATAACCATTAAAATAAAATAATTTTACTAAAAACATCGTGTCTAAGTACTTTTAAAAATACACATTCACACACACAAACAAACTTTCGTATATGTGTATTTTTTTGAGAGTAAATCTTATAAGATAGTTGTGTAAAAAAATCTTCTCACAACAGTCTCATAATATTTCTTATAATACTAATATTTTAGTCTACACGTGAGATAATTCTCTCAGAGAGCGGATTTGACACTCTCTGTTACATATTATGATATAAAAATATTACGTGGAGACCCAGTGTTAGACAAATCTTTATCTTGATAAAATTTTGATGTTTGTCTTGATAAAAATTTCTCTAATGTATACTCAAAGTTAATACATTTTGTCGGTTGTTTTATCCCTATTTTAAAATTTGTTCGTTGAGTCGGAAATTTTATTTTGTAATTCATTATTTCAACTGAGAACATAATTTAATTTTTACATCTTTATATTTTATTATATAAAATTTTAATAACAAAATAATGCAACGACTGGGTTAGTATCATTTTTGCGTTGCGTAGCTGTCAGTCGCAGTTGAAGCGAAAGTACTCTATGTAGTTGAGCCTTAAATTTTTGACATTTCTCTTTATATTGATACTTCATTGTATGGCGTGCTAAATAAAAAAATAAAAAAAAAAAAAACAAGTAAACAAAAAGGTTTGCACGAAATTGCTGGAATATTACAATAAAATTAATATAAAACAAAAAGAATATCATAGTAAACGATGGAAACTAAAGGCATCGCTCACAAATTGGATGCTAAAGAACGAACCGATGATGTGCGTCTAAAAGAAGTAGCACCATTTAGTAAAATGGTGCTATCAGAGCCAGTACGTAAAGGTTTACATGCAGCCGGCTTCATGTATCCCACGGTAATACAGGCCACCGCTATACCAGTGGGAAAATCAGGCTTGGGTAAAGAAAGCTACCATTAAAAAAAAAAAAAAAAATGGAAAATATTTTACTTTTTATGATTAATTTACAGATTTAATGGTGCAGTCAAAGTCGGGGACGGGAAAAACTTTAATCTTCTCTACCATTGTGTTGGAGTTCTATAACAGTCAAATACGTGAACCGCAATCATTGATTGTGGCACCCACTCGTGAAATTGCAGTACAAATCGAGGAGATTTTTAATGAAATTGGTAAATATTGCACTGGATTTCGAGCCGTTTGTGTGATAGGTGGCATGGATGTGGCAGAAGATCGTAAACGTTTACAGGGTGCAAAGTGTGTGGTTGGTACACCGGGTAGAATTTTGCATTTAATACAAAATGAAGTACTAAATACTTCACAAATAACAATATTAGTTTTAGATGAGGCTGATAAAATGTACACACAAACTTTTCGCCAAGATTTACAAAGAATACGCAAAGCTTTGCCAAATCGTCAACAGACCATAGCCTGTAGTGCC
This sequence comes from Protophormia terraenovae, assembly GCA_951394005.1. NCBI lineage: Eukaryota > Metazoa > Arthropoda > Insecta > Diptera > Calliphoridae > Protophormia > Protophormia terraenovae. Next base: position 88,324,613 of record OX596075.1, read on the forward strand.
ACATTTATTGATAATTTAGATCAGGAATTGGCAAAAATTATGAAAAATCCTTTGCTAATATCGACAGAAGAACGGGCTACCCTATTGGTGGGCATCAAACAATTTGTCTATGAATTGCCGGAACAGAAAACCAGTATTTTAGAAATGCAATTAAAATTGGAAGCCTTAAGACATATATTTGGCCGAATAGCTTTTAAACAGTGTTTAATATTTGCTGGTTCTCAATCACGTGCTGATTCATATCGTAATTATTTAGAAAAGGACGGTTGGCCTTGCGAACTGATATCGGGGGCCCAGGATCAAAAGACGCGTTTAGAAAATTTCCGTAAATTTCGTGAATTTAAAACTCGTATACTCATAGCCACAGATTTAATGGCACGTGGTGTAGATTCTGAACATGTAAATCTGGTTATAAATCTTGAGCTGCCTACCGATGTGGTAACATATCTTCATAGAATAGGTAGAGCAGGTCGTTTTGGTTCCCATGGTTTAGCCATTAGTTTTGTAGCTTCCGAAAAGGATAAGAAAATATTTAAAAAACTTATAACAGAAGTTGGTACTGGCATGAATGTATTGAAATTTCCCTCTAAAGATCAACAAGAAAAAGAGCCAAGAGATCTATGGAATTTTGGAGAATTTGAAGAGGATGTTAGATATTTTGGTATTTATCAAAATGAAGTTCAAAAACTATTGGCACCTTTGGCATCACAAGATAACATAACTCTCACCTCGTCGCTGTCCGATAATAAAGAAAATCTTTCAAATAATATTTCATCCAACCAACAATCATCCATCGATACTAATACTTTTCTAGTCAATTCCAAAGATAGTGCTTTGCAAGTGCCAAACCTTTTAAGTGAACAACTTCATGCCCAACATATTGTATTAACTCCTTCAAATAATAATGGCTCTAATAATGATTTAGCACCATTAGTTACCCCTCCGCCACCACCAAACCCTTCGGAGAATCTTAATACAATGGGTGAATCGCATAATAGTTCTTCTCATCATCTCTTAACATCGAATACAATTGATGATGCCAGTAGCATTGCAGCAGATAGTTTGCGTAGCAGTCAACAGGATATTTCTCGTTATCAATCGGTTTTAATGCAAAAATCAGCCATACCAACACTTGTAGAGTTTCTGGTCGATCGTCATTCTTCACAAGATTCACAGACAAAGGAAAATGGAGAACCTTGTACGAAAATCGATCTATTTGATGCTTACACTAAAGAGGTTTTAAATAATAATGAATCTTTGACAGAGGTAAGTTGGATTATAATTAAAACAAATGCAATTATCTTTATTCAGTGGGATTATTACGTATTTTATTTCAAATAATTAATTATTATTTGTTTAATTAATACTTGTAAATTATTGTGGCTTGTAAATTCTTTAAGGAATCCAAATAATAAAATAATTAAATTTTAAAATTAAGCTCTGAGGGTTATTGTGTATTTCGATTCAAAATTATTTTTAAAATATGTACGTATATGGGCAATTATCAAAAACTTTTAACCTGGCTGAAACTGACTTAAATCCTTAATAAGTTTTGTGGTAATGGTATTTTAAACAAATTGGTTACAGATCTGAACTCACAAGACTTGAAACTAATAGAGTGCAAAATTTAAGCACAATAGGTTTCTTTTTCTAACCATGATTGTTGTTCAAAGAACAAGAATATAGAAAAACTGATAACAACTACTTAAGTTTTTACCATTCTTCTACAATTTTTGTTCGCGCGTTTATACTTTTTGATCTTACTCTATCATGTGTAAACTAATCGGACTTTTTACATAAATTTCGCACCATCTTTGATGTTGTGCAGACTTTCAACAGCTAAATACGGGGTAGTAAATTTTTGAGTTTTTTGGGCAGGGTCTGTGCGCCCCTCAACCGAATACAAAATTTGGGATAGGGATTGATACTTGTTGTAATTGTGCGTATTTTGCGCTATATCCCGTTGATGTGCCCGAAATGGTCAAGGTAGTAGATAGTCTCAATGTTTGGAAAACAAGTGCGAAAATTATTCAAAAAGTCAGTTTTTCGCGAGGCACATTCACATTTTCATATGGAATTGTTTGAATTATTGCGTGAACTTAGTTTTTTGTCATTTTACTAACAAAATCGGAGGAGCATTAAAAACAAATTTAATACAAAAATTTTATGGACTTTTTGAAAATCATGCAAAAATTGCACTTTTTGTTTTTGTATTTTTATATAGAATATTGCAATTTAAACAAATATTAGATATATAGATACAAGAGTGGCGATAAATATAATTGATTGGGATCATAAATTTAAGTCAAATGTCGTTGATAATTGAAAACGGGACACTTTTGTCAAAACACATTCTATATTAGAGAAATTTCTATCAAGACAAACGTCAAATTTTTGTTTGAGTTGCAGATAATTTTTTATCTCTGTCAATTATAGGGGAAGACGTATGTCATAATAAGCCATGCAAAAAGTACCAACAACAATCAAGATGGCGTCTTTTACTAAGCATTATCAAGACAAAGTTGTCAGAGCTCGAGCGCTGACAATTTTCTTTTAACGCTGCAATAACACTGACAAATTCAGTCTACATTAGACAAATCTTTATCTTGATAAAATTTTGACGTTTGTCTTGATAAAAATTTTCAAAAATCGCGATTTTTATTGAAAAGAAAATTTTTAAAATTTTACTAGGAAACTCTAAAATATGCTGCACTAATACCATCAAACATTGAAAATATCATAAATTTTATTTGAATAACTCAGTAGGTTTTGATATTATGTGTAATTTTGACCAGAATTGTACATAAACTTCTAGTTTGTAAAATTTTTTTATAACTTCAACTTTAAACCGCCATAACTTTCGCGCCCCTCACATGAAATGATTAACGCGAACTGATTATACATGCATTCGAGTCACTTTATATGTATACAAAAGGATTTTAATGTGCCATTAAAAAAAAATTATATTTTTTTGAAGGGCTAAAATCAAAAATTTTTGATAATTGCCCATATTAATTTTCGAAGCTGTTTTCTTTAGAATCGAATAAAAACTTAACCCCTATTAAAAAGATTTTATAATTTGCTCTGATCGTTAGAGGGTTAAGATATATCTATATTTATTTCACACATAAAATAATGACAATTTGATACATATTTTTCTAGCCTACTGTAACCGTTGACGAACCTATATTGTCCTCCAATAAATTAGCCCAATTGAAATCTTTACTCATCGATAAACCTGATGAAAAGTCACCTATTAAAGAAGTAAAAGATCCTTATTCAGACTTTGCCAACTTTCAGGAAGATGATATTTCGACTTCTGTTTCAGAAGATATTGATAAGCAAACATTTATACTATCCGTAGCAACACCATCTATGCAACAAGATTCATTTTCGGAATTACAAAACAATTCTTCAGATTTATATCCAGCTACCGATGAAACTAATATAAGTACCGAAACACCAAGGGGAGAGAAAGAACAAAAACATTTTCCCTCGCCTGCTCATAATCAAATGCCAGATTTACCAGAATTTACGCCAGATATCTTGAGGGTACAGCAACAACAACAAAATAAAACACAACAACATAAAAAATTGCAGCAAAAGTTATCCATCAATAAAACTGCTCAAGTAGGAAATACAAAAATCCATAAAATTATTTTTATAAATTTACTTTAAATTTATTTTTAGATTGAAATTCCACCCTATCAATCTCCACCCAATTCCGCCTCACCTTTGGAGAATGCTATACACAATAATGTAACTAATTCATCAGCAACCAGTGAAAGTAGTTCATCTGATTCTAACACATCGCCTCAAGATGAAGTTATGGATAATTCAGGTTCTGATATAGAACGTAGTGGTAATACTAGTGGTTTTGATGAAAAAACCTCAACATCCGGCTCATCGGGCATAGAATCTTCTGATCATGATAATGCAGAACAAAGACCACAACAAATTCCTGTTTACTATACATCCAGTGAAGATGAATCATACGAAAGTGATGATGAAGAAGAGGAAGAGGAGGAAGAGGAGGAGGAGGAGGAAGACTATGAAGAAGATGATGATGAAAGTGAACATTACTTTAATACAGATGAGGAAGCTGATGCAGAAGACGAGGAGTATATTGATAGTGAAGAGGATGAATACGAAGCAGAATTAATTGAATGCTTTGAAAATGCTATGCCAACAAATTTATCTCAAAATCATACTACAACTACTACACGTAATCACAGTCGTAATTCTTCAAATACTTTAACAAATGCTACAACAGATTCTCTTAACTTAGCCTATCAAACAGCTTATTCTCGCTGGGTAGATTTGTATTGGAATCAAATGACTTTGGTACAAGATTATGTTAAGTTTTTCAATTTTACCAGACAGCAGCAACAAAATGAATAGACTATAAAATGTAAAACTAATAATAGTTGGCTAAAAGAATATAAGTAAATTACTTTTGCTATCGTGCTACAACATTTGATTTATTTTAGTTTTGTTATATGTATTTTTTTACTTTTTGTTTTTAAGAAATCTGGAATTTCTTTATTTTTTATGAAATACGTTTGAATTAAATTTTAAGACTGTCTATCGAATTAAAAGAAAAGTTAATAAAAGTATTAAATAGTGAAAATAAAAAGAAATTTTTATTTGATTCTGCTGTTAGGACCGAAATAAAAAAAAGTTAAATCAAGGAAAAAAGATGGAAAAAAGTATGATTTTCCAAATTTTTGGTAACCCCATTTATAAGTTATCCTCTTTTTGTTATCTAAAATTTTGGCTATTTTAAACAATTAACACAACAAGCCTTAATCCTCTTAGGAATAATTCGTTTTTCTCAGCTTTTATAAATTCAGGAGTTTTTTCCTTTATACCCTATACAAATAAAAATGTTTAAAAAAATAAATATAATTTTGAATTTCCAGTTAAGCTAACATATGAACTATTGTGTGAAAATGTTGAAAAATTCCAATCGATATAAAACGAAAGACTGATATCTTGTGTATTTTTAAAATTAAATTTTCATCACGATTATTCAATTGATTTCTGAGTTTTTAATAAAAATAACTTGATGTATACACATTTCTTACTAAATCTATATCCATATTAATATGTATTATTAAATCAAGTGTGTGCTTGTTTATGTGTGTGACGCAATCAAACCTAAATCACTGAACGTATTTTTTGAACTTTAGGCAGGATATAAATTAAAATTAAATTGATGAAAATAGCAAAAATATTACAGTGGAGGTTTCAATAGAATAAGCATTACGCGAAAATTGCTTTTTTACATTTTCTAAATTTATAAAAATCTTTCTGCATTCAGGTAGTATTTTATACATTTATACCCTACACCACCATAGGTGGTTGGGGTATTATGCGTTTGTGCTGATGTTTGTAACGCACAGAAATAATTATCGGACCCCAACCTTAAAGTATACCGTTCGACTCAGAATCATTTTCTGAGTCGATTTAACGATGTCCGTCCGTCAGTCTGGCTGTCTGTCCATGTAAACCTTGTGAACAAAGTACAGGTCGCAACTTTAATGATATCTTGATGGCACAGATAATTATTTTGGTACAAGGACGAAGCCTATTGAAATTGGTTATGATCGGTCCATTATTTCACCTGGCTCCCATACAAATGTCCTCCCGAAATAGGGTTTTAACGATCATAAATGCCTTAAATATAACAATACTTTAATGGAACTCGGTATAAAGGAGTTTTGTATAAGTGTCAATCTTTGTGCCAAATTTCACCAAGATCGGTCCATAACTGACCATAGCTCCCATATAAATCCCCTCTTCCGAACATCGCTTTAACGTGCATAAATCCCATACGAATGATAGTATCAAGTTAATATTCGACACAAATAAGTTTTATATGAGTAGAAACAACACTGCCAAAATTTATCATAGCTCCCATATAAACCCACTTCCGCGAATCACCCTAAAGGGAATAAAATCATATAGATGTTAGTTTAAATGCATTGTTCTGTATTTGTATAATTTATTTTATCCAATTAATTTGGTACAATCAAAATTTGTACGTAGAAGGAGAAGATAATGCTAAATGATATACCATTTACCACAGATCGTTATAGAATTATATGTTGTCCATATTATGTTCGTTCGGCAGGCTTTACGGAAATCTAAACTTTAATCCATAATAGAGATACAGTATTATGTTTTAATCAATTAGAATATTTACACTAATAATTAAGCCAAATGCTTTAATATTCCTATTCACATTTCTCCAAATATCAGACATCTATATATATAAAAGAGTAACGTTACTGACTAACTGATTCATCATCCCACAGCCCAAACGGCTGAAGCTAGAGAGACGAAATTTGGAACGTAGGTAGGTCCCGGGATTTTTGGAAATTCGACTGTTTAAGGGGTAAAAAAGGGTAAAATCGGTAACCTTATAACTCGCAAACTAATAATGATACAGAAAAAGTAGAATTGTTATCGTTATTCATTTAAAAAATAATTGGACAGGTGCCTAGTACTTTTTTTAAAATCGGCCGTTTTAGGGAGAAAACGGGTAAAAACTGTATTTTGGTACTTTTTTGGCACCATATGTATCTTTGAAACCAATCAACATACAGATAAAATTTATGTCGTATTCATAACTTATCAAAAAATGAGAAATACAAATTTGGTACTTTTTAGAAATTCAAACGTTTAAGGGGTAAAAATCGTACATATTTTTGGTACTTTTTTCATAAAACATTTTTTTATATTTATTGAAATATTCATATGGGTATTTTAATATAGGATACCACTACAATTTAGAAATTTATTGTAATACAATTTTTAATACTTCGATGGGTGAAAAAAAGTAAATTGTATTTTATTCAAACTTAATAAAGAATTTTCAATTACATTAAACATAGAAACATGAAATTAAGAAAATGTAGTCCTATGTAGATAAGAATTCACAAGAGTGGAATTTGTGGTACTTAAAGATACATCCTGTGGGTAAGAATTCAAGAGGATGGACTTTGTGGTACTTTTTTCTTCTTCTATTGGTACTTTTTGCATTTTCTGTAATATTTAACCTAGAAACATGAAATTAAATACGCATGTTGGAAAGAATTCACAATTTTTGAATTTTCTATAATATTTAACCCAGAAACATGAAATTAAAGATATGTGGTCTTAAATGAATAAGAATCCGTAAGAGAGTTTTTTGTGGTACTTTTTTGTTCTTCTAATGGTACTTTTTGAATTTTCTATAATTATGAACCTAGAAACATGAAATTAAGGACATGTAATGCTAAGTGAATGAGAATCCATAAGAGGGGGCTTTGTGGTACTTTTTTTTGTTCTTCTAATGGTACTTTTTGAATTTTCTATAATTATGAATCTAGAAACATGAAATTAAGGACATGTTATGCTAAGTGAATGATAATCCATAAGAGGGGGCTTTGAGGTACTTTTTTGTTCTTCTAATGGTACTTTTTGAATTTTCTTTAATTATGAATCTAGAAACATGAAATTAAGGATATGTGTTCCTAAATGAATAAGAATCCATAAGAAGGGACTTGGTGGTACTTTTTTGTTCTTCTAATGGTACTTTTTGAATTTTCTATAATTATAAACCTAGAAACATGAAATTGAGGACATGTGGTGCTAAGTGAATAAGAACCCATAAGAATGGACTTTGTGGTACTTCTTCTTTCTTCTAATAGTACTTCTTGAATGTTATGTAATCAGTATCCTAAAAATATAGAAATAAATTTAAAATATTATATTTTTTATCAGAAATATTTTGTACTTTTCGAAAATCCTATTTTTTTATTGTAATTTTTGGTACTTTTTTAAGTAAAATATTTAAAACGATTATTGTTGTTAATGCCGATACAACACTATTATTAAAAATGTTCCCAAGGGAGTTAAGAATCTTAGTTTAAATTTAGTATATAGTTTGGTTTTTATAAAAAATTTCCGCTAACGAAGTAGCATGTTTGCAGCTCGTTTTTAATATAATCGAATAACAATAAATTTCTGATTTAAATATTATTTGCCAAATAGTTTGCAAATTGATTAAAATTATATAAAATAATATTATGAAAACTATTCTTAAGATTTTTGTGGAACAATTTTGTTAATTTATTGTTAAATATTAAAAAGTTACATACTTATCAGAAAATGGCAAAAATTACCAACTGTTAGTACAGACCCCAAAGAAAAAACTCAAAGTTAAGGAGTAAATTTCTTCGAAATTTTCATGAACAGTTTATATTTTTATTACGAAATTATTGAGCGGATAGAAAAATGTTAGGATAAAGTAAAGATAATTTTAATTTTTAACTGTTGGATAAACAAATTGGGCAAAACGTTCTAGAATTATACAAGTGTGACTGAATAAAAAGGAGGTCATATTAGTTATGCCCATAAAAGAAATCAATACGTAATAGAAAAAAAGTAAAATCAGATTCCTGTTCAGCACTTCAAATTCCATCTAATAAAAATATTTTAGTTTAAAGAAAAAAATATATACAGTGAGGCAAACATTTAAACATTTAATAAGTTAATAAATTTTCCTAAACTGCTTGTTGGATCAAATTGAAATAGATAAGAAAATTGTAAAGCAGGATCTAAATTTCAAAAAAATCATCTTGTAGTCACCCCGTAATAATACAAAATAAACTATAGAGTGAATTTAAAGCAGTTTGCCTCGAATTTTTTTTTAATATTTTAAACATAACTTCTAATATATTTCCTAATAATATATTAAAATTTCAATTATTTCAATTCGCTTTATCTTGAAAAATGTTCAAAGTCAATATTCTAAAATTACTAAGTATTAAAAATTTATTTTTTTTATCATAAATGTAGTACAATTCTTCCACTTTTTCCTAAAGTTTTGTTAATAAGATTTTTTTCCTTTCATTTTCAAAAATCCAGGCCATAGATTAATATAGGAATGAAGCTCCGTTGTCAAAAACCTAAGTGGGTTATCAAAAAACCATATGTCTAATAATGTTTTTAGTAAAAAATTTAATTGAAAACAAAAGCAGTTGTAGTACGTGATAATTGTTTTAATTGATTTTTTTAATCTTCATATCTATGTTAATAATCTGTGGTCAAGGCTTTATAGATGATTAATAAAGAAATATTAAAATGATTTAGATTTATATTTGATTTGTAGAAGTTACGATTTTAAAACTTTTACATATTTTATTTTTGTAAGATTTTGAATTTTTGCGTGTATCTACCATATTTCTCATTTTCAATAATTAAAATCTTTTAAATTTTAATGGAAAAAATCACTCTCTAAAAAATCAATTGTTAATAAATTAAATTAAATAATTGCTATCTTAGCCATAATAATAATGATTACAAGCATACAATATACAAACAATTTTCATGTTTATTTGTCCATATCCATAAAATCAGAAGTTAATCATTGTCATGTGTTAAATGAAATACATAAATATACGATAGAGAGTGTCTGTGCATTTAGTGCTATAAACATTATCATCAGTTGTTCATAATAAATAAATTAATGAATAAATACATTTTGCAATATCATCATCATTTTCTAACAACGATAGTTGTTGTTTGTTGTCAATAAAATAACCATGAATGCGTGAATAATATGCCTTTGGGTCATTTGTTAAAAAGTTGTTTCAAAATTATACACTTAAAGGAGAGAAAAGATACAACACGATAATTTGTAGACTTTTAAAGATTTATTTAGATAAAATTTAATAAATATTATTAATTATTTAACAAGGAATTAATAAGAAACAATTTCGTTGTGGTAAGGTAAATTAAATTACAATTGTTGCTGAGAGAAAATTAAAATTGAATGTTTTTGTTGTGTGAAAAGAAGGAAGTTTGTGTTCTAAATCTTTTGTATTCTGTTGATATGAAATTTGGATTTTTTAATAAGTATAGGATTAATTACAAAGTAAAGGATAAATTAAACACTAAAGATTTGAAAACTAAAATTAAAATCCTTGGAATCTAAATTTTATTTACAAAATTTTTAAATGTTTGTTTATTTCATTTAAAAGTTAGGACGAAATTTACACTTGTTTAAAACAAATTGTCTATAGAAACTCATTTTAATTAAGTTATTTAATATTTTAAAGCAATTATGTTATACTTTTTAATAAATTAATTTGAAGTTATTTTAATTTACGTTAAAAAAATTATATCTAAGATAGTTTTTCTATAATAATTAAAATTTTTGCTTACTATATTAAATTTATAATATTATTGCTAAGACAAATTTCAAGAAAAACTAAGTAGGTACTAAACCAATTAAACTATAACTTAATTAAAATTTATTTAGCTTGTTAATTAATTGGGCGTTTCAACTGGTTTCCTTTATGATTATATTTTTAATAAAAAAAATCCTGGTCTGCTATTAAATATTTACCAGTAGTTTTAATATGTATGCACGTACATGTATATATGCAAACTGTGGTATTAAAACTTAATATTAAAAAAAACAATATACAATTTATATTTGTATAAAAACTATTAAATAACTTTTTACACCTGCATTATTTTCTCATCCATGGTTTTTTATTACCTAAACAATTTAAACTAACAATTTTACAAAGGAAAATTATTAAAATAAAAAAACTGCTGTACATGACTTTTATTACTTTAAATAAACTGTCAGTTTTTTTGTAGCAACTATATTTTTTATGTTTATTTTTTCTTAGCTACAACACATAATTATTAGTTTGTTTATGCAGATTTGTTATTAGATAAATTTATGTTTATTTTAACATTAAAGTCACCTTCAAATCTCTTACACTTGCTAATAAAACTACAACAAATTTTTAAATCTTAAAGAAATAAAGTAAAAAAAAAAAAAATAAGCCACAAGACACACTACACATGTGTTTGAGAGTTGGAGTTCAGTTACATATTAGCAGCAGTATTAACAAGACTCTAAATATTGTTCTTATTCATGCAAATTGTAGTGATTCTATACATGGAATTTTCTAACACAATACTTGTACAGAAAAAAAAAAACAAAAACAAATAATGTTTGAGATTTGCATGTTGTTTGGAATTGTTTTGTGGTTGTGTATTATTGATGCCCTGTACGACATTTGGCCCGCTAGATCTAGACTTATATAGTCCTTTTTATGATCTTTCCAATATGTTTTGTTATATTTAATAATAAATTCTGTAGTGATTTAAAGCAAATTTAAAAAATTGACCTTGATTTCGAAAAATCGTATTAAACTTTTCGTAATGAGTCAAAATCAAACTATTATGGAAATATTTTGAAGGTGGAATTGCACAGACTAGACATGAAGGAGTTAAGTTATGAGGCCTTATAGTAGGATTCTTTTAAAATAGTAATTTCAAAAACGCTTATCAATTCATATAAAACTAAATTATCATCTCAAAAACATTAACATACAAATTTGAAATGGGATGAAAAATAAAAGGGATATATTCTGTAAGAAAAATAGAATTGGGTACTCAAATTTTAGACCTATATTCTGGCCTATTGGCCCTTAAGCTTAGTAGGCATAAAAAACAGAACATACAAAAGTTCTCTAAAAATGTGATACACATTTCCAAAAAGTACTTATACTCGTAAATTAAAAAAAAAAAAAAAAATTCAACATAAGTCCAAATAGAATCAAATCAAAAAGTTCCAATTTTATATTTATTGAAAATTTTCGATGAAATTAATTTTTATAGCTAATTTTCGATAAAGTTTCTTTTTGTAGGAAATTTTCGATAAATTTCCTTTTTGTAGGATACATTTTCTTTTTTTATATTAAATTTTCAATATATTTTCTTTTTACAGGAAATTTTCGATACATTTTGTTGTTTTTATTAGAAATTTTTCATAAATTTTCTTTTTATAAAAAAAAAAATTTCAATAAATTTTATTATAACCTACACCACCATAGGTGGTTGGGGTATTAAGTGTTTGTGCAAATTATGTAACGAAGAGAAAAAATCTTCTGACCTCCACCTTAAAGTATACCGTTCAAATCAGAATCACTTTCTGAGTCGATCTAACCATGTCCATCCGTCCGTCTGGTCGGCTGGCTGGCTGTCCATGTAAAGCTGCAAAGTACAGGTCGCAATTTGGAAGATAATTTGAAAAAATTTAGTACATATGACTTTTTTTGTACAAGGACGAAGCCTATTGAATTTGGTCATGATCGGCTCATTATTTCACCTGGCCCCCATACAAATGTCCTCCCGGAATAGAGTTTTAACACTCATAAATACCCTAAAAATATAAATATTATAATGAATTTGGCACAGATCAATAAGTCCGTGACTTTTCGAACTTCCCTCGTAGTTATATGAAATGCAACACTGTTCCCATCAAGTACCACCTAAATAGACTACAGCAAATTTTGAGCAAGTGTCGTCATTTACTTTGCGTTTAACAGCTGTTCAAAACATACAACCTCTAAAAATGGAAAAAAGTGAATTTCGTGCGTGAGATTGTTGATGCCATAGGCATTTCATATGGCAGTGTAGTTTCGATTTTAAATGATCAGCTGGGATTAAGAATGTTGTCTGCAAGATGGGTGCCGCGTTTGCTCTCAATTGACCATAAACGTAAACGTGTGACAACTTCAAAGGATTGTTTGGAGTTGTTTAACCGCAATCCGAATGAGTTTTTGCGGCGTTTTGTAACTGTGGATGAAACATGGATCCATTACTGTACTAAACAATGGGTTTCTCCGAGTGAACCTACTCCGAAGAAGGCCAAGGTAAGTTTGTCGGCCAATAAGGTGATGGCAACAGTTTTTTGGGATGCACGCGGGATAATCCACATCGATTACCTTCAAAAGGGAAAAACAATAAATGGCAAATATTATGCCATCTTATTAGACCGATTTAATGAGGATTTAAAAAGAAAAAATATGGCCAAGAAAAAAGTTCTTTTTCATCAAGATAATGCACGGGTGCACACGTGTGCAGTCTCAATGGCAAAACTCTATGAATTGGGCTACGAATTGGTACCTCATCCGCCATATTCTTCGGATTTAGCCCCCAGTGACTATTTCCTATTTCCAAACCTAAAGAAATGGCTCGGTGGAAAGAAATTCAGCTCCAACGATGAAATTATTGTCCAAACAAATGACTATTTTAAGGACCTCGAAAAATCCTATTTTTCTGAAGGGATACAAAAACTGGAGAAACGTTGGACTAAGTGTATAGAGTTAAAAGGAGATTATGTTGAAAAATGAATTTTTCTTTTGCAAAAAACACTGTGTTTCATTCAAAAAGTCACGGACTTATTGATCCGCTTTCGTAATATTCTGTATTAGTATGTTTTTTACACTTTTATATAAGTATCGGTCCACAATTGGCCCCTTCCCGAATTTCGGTACACATAGACAATGGTGTAGGGTATCATATGGTCGGACTATCACTTTTTTTTCTGGTTTTTATATGGTATTTTTCACAATTTTTATTTTTATAAGAAATTTTCTATAAATTTTCTTTTTATAGGAAATTTTTGAAAATTTTGTCTTTTTATTCGACATTTTTAATAAAGTTTGTTCACATCTGCATCAAACCGAGATTGATTTTCTCACGCTCCTTATTGGATTTGGAACACGAGTGTAATACACGCGATTTGTTTTACATATAGTAAACGTAACAAAAGATTTTTTTCCAACCGTTACTTTAAGACAATAAAAACTGCAAAAAAACAAATAAACAAAATATTTGAAAAATAAAAAATAAAAAAACTAAATGCTAATCAAAACGTAAGAACGCGTTTAAAGTATAGACTTAAAACAATGACCCATTGAATAAAATACTATGTACTCGTACACGTTTCTATTAGAAATCTATAAGTTATCTAAATAAAAAAGTATTCGTTTTCTTTTTATAGATAAAAGAAAACTCTAAATATTTATTTGTACATATTGCTAGCATCATATAAAGATTTTTGCCTAAAAAAATAAATCTTAAACACGATTTATTTAAATTCTCTATATTTTATAATTAAAAGTATTTTTAGTTTAATATAGGATTTGCTATAAAATTACTTTTCATTACAGAAATTTGTTTATGTTGGAATTAAAGATTTGGGCCTTACAAGGGGAATTTCGGCAGTATCTCTATTGATCAAATTTTAAGCCCATTGCCTAGAAGCAAAAAATGCCATTGCTTCGAAAAAAATCTCTCGTAGACAGAAGAAAATATCATCTCTATGGCTCAAGATTTTGAGTCAAAATTTTTTAAGAACGACAAAGTATATTTTAATCTGAAAGGAAGCGTATGCACTGAAGATCTTTGTTTTATTCATGTTTCTGGGTCTTCTTATGCCTTTTTGACCTTGACCTCCGTATTTTAAAGGTTATCCTAGCCCAATACATTCTAATTTTTTTAAACTTTAGAATGTATTTCTCGACATATATTTTACCTTAGGTTAGGTTAGGTTAGGTTGTACGGGCAGTGTACTGGACAGACATCTCACTTGGGTCCGTGATGTTCGATCCCGTTGTGTTACCCAGATGCAGGTTTGCAGTCCGCTGCTACTCCGACTGCAACATTGCTTCACCAAACCATCTTGATGCTACAAGAAAAGAAAATAGTGACTTTAAATCAATTGTATTCAAGTCACCGTGATCCAGAGTCGGAAAGCCTAGTATGGTCCTCCTAATCTCTGATAATGCCGGGCATTCGCAGAGTAGATGAAAGACTGATTCTTCCTCCATCTCATCATTACAACTTCTGCAGAAGTCATTAAACAGAAGACCCATTCTACGCGCATGAGTCCCTAGAATACAGTGCCCTGTAATTACCGACATTAACAATCTCACTTGCACTCTAGAGTGCGAGTAAAGGGAGTTGGTCCTCCTATTATCATAGGTGGGCCATATGGTTCTAGCAGTGCGACATGTGGGTTCATTAGCCCATCTCGTCTGAGCAATACCAAGTAGTTCCTTGTAGAACAAAGTCTTACATTCCCTTACGGGAATACCTATCAGATGATCAATAGACTCTTCATTGAGAGTCAATCCCTGTCTGGCTGCAGTATCAGCCAAAATATTCCCAGCACAATCGCCGTGCCCAGGAACCCAAATTAGCTTAACCCTTGAACGTCTCGCTATCTCGTTGAGAGATACCCGGCATTCAGTTGTTAACAAAGATGTCGTATAGACACCCGCTATAGATCTAATGGCAGCTTTGCTGTCAGTAAAAATACAGATATATCTCGATATCTTGTGATACTTCAGCCAGTTTGCTGTCCTTTTTATAGCGGATATTTCCGCTTGGAGAACACTACACATGTCAGGAAGTCTATAACAGACCTTTCTATCATATTCCTCAACATAGAAACCACATCCGACCCTATTCAACTTTTTCGAGCCATCGGTATAAATCCTCAGAGCCCCAGGAGTTGAATGAATGGCGGCCGAAGCGTTAAGTTCAGGAATAATAACGGAGAAATTTGCATCAAAGAATGGTCTCGGGATGCAGTAATCAATCTGTGAATGGCCAATCGTAGAGAAGCCTAGAATACGAGAATGACCATAGTCCCACCTACCCCATGGACATCCTGCATTCAGCCTTATTGCTGAATTGAAAGCAGCCTGCCTGACCATCAAGTCAACAGGCAACCAATGTAAATGTGTGAAAAGAGCTTTAGTCGGCGTCGTGCGCAGCGCACCCGTAATAAGAATGGCCATCGACCTAAGGACTTTTACAAAGACTTTACGATAGATATCCTTATCCATCGCTTGCCACCAGACAATAGCTCCATACAGGAGTATAGGTTTAACCACCGCCTCGAAGATCCATCTCACACTCCTTGGATTTATCCCCCAGGAAGTACCTATGACCCTCTTGCAGGTGTAAACAGCCATAATGGCCTTGTCAGCCCTAGATTGGATATTAGGTCCCCATGATAGTTTTCTATCGAGAATAATACCTAAGTATTTGGCCCTATCGCAGATCTTTATTGAGATCCCATTTAATTTCGGAGGATTAAACTCAATCGATTTATACTTCCTAGTGAAGAGAACTAACTCCGTCTTAGCCAGATTTACCCCAAGTCCGCATGTGACGCTCCAGTCACTAAGGGTTTTTAGAGCAGATTCTAGACAATTAGAGACAGTGTCGAGATGTTTCCCAGATACTGCCAGCGCGACGTCGTTCGCATAGGCGATCGTCTTGATCCTCATATTATCTAACCTACATAATAGAGTGTTGATTGTGATATTCCATAGGAACGGTGATAAAACCCTACTAGCCATCCTTTCCACCTTAGTGTGGCCAATATCAGCACGAATATGCCTATTACTATTATACCTTAGTACATAATAATTTTATTTAGTTTGAATATCAGATAAAAAAAAGTTGACTTTATATCTTACCCGCAGAATTCAAATCGCAGGTAGGGCTAAGTCATATAAGGTATTGACCTAATTCTTTTTAAATTTTATTTTCTATAGTGTTGTTTATAAACCTGCAAACTTTTTTTTTTAATTTTTTTGAAATTTGTGTAACAACCCTTTTTAAAATTTGAAAATGGAGTTTTGAAGCGGTCTTAAAATATCTAAACAATTTTTAACCGAGCATAGAAATGTGTTTGGATTTTCCGGCGGAAACAAAAACGTATTTTTTCGGTAATTGTGGTGCAAATTGAATTGAAAATGACTTTTTATTTAAACATTTATCAAAAAATTAAAAATTTCGTTGTGCACTCCTTACACAAGTGTTCTAAAATACATTAAAAGTCTGGGAATTTGTAATCAATTTTCTACTTTTATATATTATTTGATAGATAATTATATGTAGACTAAAATTTTTTTGCATTTAGGTGCAAAACAAAGTATTTAATAGCAACATTTTTCTAAAAACTTCAAAAAGACACATGTTAACCATATCCGATGTCATTAATATTTTTACAGTATGTTTTTGCAACCAAAAGAACAATTCTGGGGGAAGTTACGGTCAAAATTTGAAGTTTGGTTAATTTTGGTGAATCCTAATGTACATACTTCACTGATCCCACCAAATAAATAGTATTACTTTGTCGCCATGGATATTTGGCTTCAGTTTCGGTTTTCTTTATTACTCGATCTTTCCCTTTTTTGCTCTTTGAATTATCACAAGCAGCTTTGGTGTAAGCTACATCTAATTCGACGCAAACCATTTCTATTTATACCCTACTCCACTCTACACCATAGGTGTTTGGGGTATTATGCGTTTGTGCTGATGTTTATAACGCACACCGTTCGACTCAGAATCACTTCCTGAGTCGATTTAACGATGTCCTTCCGTCCGTCTGGCTGGCTGTGTGTCCATGTAAACATTGTGAATAAAGTACAGGTCGTAATTTTGAAAATATCTTGATGAAATTTGGCACGAATAATTACACTGGTCGATCAAAAAAATCCTCCCCCAAAGACGAATAGTTGAACTTGATGCATTTGATGTGCTAAACACGAATCTGCTTTCAGTTTTTTTCAAAGGATTGTTTGGAGTTGCTTAACCGCAATCCGAATGAGTTTTTGCGGCGTTTTGTAACATGGATCCATTATTGTACTAAACAATGGGTTTCTCCGGGTGAACCTGCTCCGAAGAAGGCCAAGGTAAGTTTGTCGGCCAATAAGGTGATGGCAACAGTTTTTTGGGATGCACGCGGGATAATCCACATCGATTACCTTCAAAAGGGAAAAACAATAAATGGCGAATATTATGCCAACTTATTAGACCGATTTAATGAGGATTTAAAAAGAAAACGACCCCATATGGCCAAGAAAAAAGTTCTTTTTCATCAAGATAATGCACGGGTGCACACGTGTGCAGCCTCAATGGCAAAACTCTATGAATTGGTACCTCATCCGCCATATTCTCCGGATTTAGCCCCTAGTGACTACTTCCTATTTTCAAAACTAAAGAAATGGCTCGGTGGAAAGGGATTCAGCTCCAACGATGAAATTATTGACCAAACAAATGCCTATTTTAAGGACCTCGAAAAATCCTATTTTTTGGAAGGGATACAAAAACTGGAGAAATGTTGGACTAAGTGTATTGAGTTAAAAGGAGATTATGTTGAAAAATGAATTTTTCTTTTGCAAAAAACACTGTGTTTCATTCAAAAAGTCACGGACTTATTGATCCGCCCTCGTACATACAATTGAGTAGTGGTGGGCAAAAAAAAAAAAAAAAAAAATCTTTTTATTTTTTCTTGAAACAAAAATAGGTGGACTAGATGGATTTTGATGAGTTAAACAAGAATCTGCATTCACTTTTTTCTATTACGTGCACAGAAAAAAGTAAAAATGGACTTCAATTACGAAATTTGTAATATTAATTAATTTTTAATTGATTTTTCTCCAATCATCAAAATGATAATATTAATAACTAGAATAATTGATATTATTATTACTTCTTTTACTTAAATAGATGCAATGAGCTGGAAATTTTTAAAAATTTAGTTAAATTTATTTCATTTCTGTACTTTTTTAGACAAATATTTAATTTTTCTTTATATTTTATTAACAGCTGTCAATTTATTAAAAAACAAAACTGTAAACCAATTAGAAAATTAATTATATTAATAAATCATATAATTAAATTTCAATACAATGTTAATTAATAATTTTATTAAAAAATTATTTGGAACATTTTTTTCTGTGTGCTGATTTTTTTTATGGGCATGACTAATAACATCACCTTATTCAGCGTTCAGACTTTAAAACACGAGATTGGTTTGTACAATTAGGAATATAACTCAAGAACAATTAGGAATATAACTCAAGAATCATTTTGATAAATGATATACCAAAAGATGCACACGAAAATTGTCTTCTAGGTTTTCAACATATTTTTTATTAATTCAAAAATTTCAGAGTTATGGATCAAAATTTTCACGATTTTTCAAATTTTTTTTGCTACTAATTACCGAATAACTACGGAAATATTAACTGAACAAAAAATTATGTAAATTCGGCTCAAAGATAATTTAAATCGCTATCTACTGGAGTTTAATTTATATTAATTGGATAAACTGTTCTCTAGTAATACAAGTGTGACTGCCTAAAGGCAGGGTAGTCACGCCCATAAAAAAAAACGTGAAATTCCATCTAATTCACAAAATTTTTTTTTGCCCACTAAAGTATCTCCACTTAACTGTAGGTATGCATGGGTATCCTAACTTTACTGTGAATGCAATCAAGATTTGTGCATAAATTTTTATGATACGTGGCTTCACAGAAAAAAATATTTCAAATAATTTTTTAATAAAATTATTAATTAACTTAGTATTGGAATTTAATTATATGATTTATTAATATAATTAATTTTCTAATTGGTTTTTAGTTTTGTTTTTTAATAAATTGACAGCTGTTAATAAAATGTAAAGAAAAATTAAATATTTGTCTATAAAAGTATTGAAATAAAATAAATTTAAGTAAATATTAAAAAATTTTCAGGTCATTGCATATATTTAAGGAAAAGAAGTAATAATAATATCAATTATTCCAGTTATTAATATTATCATTTTGATGATTGGAGCAAAATCAATTAAAAATTAATTAATATTACAAATTTCGTAATTGAAGTCCATTTTTACTTTTCTCTGTGTTTATTTACTCGTAGTTTTACCAGCTTTAAGGTACACAGAAAAAAGTAAAAATGGACTTCAATTACGAAATTTGTAATATTAATTAATTTTTAATTGATTTTGCTCCAATCATCAAAATGATAATATTAATAACTAGAATAATTGATATTATTATTACTTCTTTTCCTTAAATAGATGCAATGAGCTGAAGATTTTTGAAAATTTATTTATATTTATATTATTTCTGTACTTTTGTAGACAAATATTTAATTTTTCTTTATATATTTTTAACAGATGTCAATTTATTAAAAAACAAAACTGAAAACTAATTAGAAAATTAATTATATTAATAAATCATATAATTAAATTCCAATATAAAGTTAATTAATAATTTTATTAAAAAATTATTTGAAATATTTTTTTCTGTGTAAAGATGATAAAGTGAAACATATTTGATGATTTCACTTTTAAAAAGTATTTTTAGTAAAAAAAAAAGAAATCTTGAATTTAGAATGAAAATCGGAAACCTATTTCGAAATATCTCCTAAACTATTGAGCGAATAAAAGTTAATTTTATTCCGCATATTTATGTGTATTATTTATATAAATCGTGCATACCGTTCTCAGTTATAGTGAAATATACTCGAGTAATCGGCTTATTTAGGGCGCAATATTAGACACGCCCATAAAAAAAGTCTCGACCTTATGGGAAAAAATGAAAGCAGATTCGAGTTAAGCATGCAGAATTCCATCTAGGAATTTTGTGAAGGAGTACGAAAAAAAATGTTTGTCCACCAGTGTTATTTTTGACACATTGACGAAACCTATTGGTTATGATCGGTCCATTATTTCACATAGCCACCATACAAATGTCCCCACGGAAAAGGGCTTTAGTGGTCATAAATGCCCTACATATAACGATAATGAAATTCGGTGCAAAGAAGTTTTGTATATAAGTAGAAACAACTTTGCCAAATTTTATGAGAATCGGTCCATAATTTACCAAAGCTCCCATATAAACCCACTTCCGGGAATCGCCCTCTAAAATTATCCACAGGTCTAATATAAGTCCTCTTCCCGAATTTTTATGCTCATACACAATGGTGTAGGGTATCATATCACATCTTTTTTTTTCGGTTTTATATGTTTGTATTATGTGTTTGTGCAGAAGTTGTAACGCAGAGAAAAAAAATCTTCGGACCCCCACTTTAAAGTATACCGTTCGACTCATAATCACTTTATGAGTCGATTTAACGATGTCCGTCCGTCTGTCTGGTCGGCTGGCTGTTCATGTAAAGCTTGTGCGCAAAGTACAGGTCGCAATTTTGAAGATAATTTGATGAAATTTGGAACATATGCTTTTTTCAACACAAGGACAAAGTCAATTGAATTTGGTTATGATCGGCCCATTATTTCACCTAGCCCCCATACAAATGTCCTCCCAGAATAGAGTTTTAACACTTATAGATGACTTAAAAATAGGAATATTTTAATGAAATTTAGTACAAATAAGTTTTATATCAGCAAAAATCTGTTTGCAAAATTTCATGAAGATCGGTCCATAACTGACCATAGCTCCCATATAAACTCATCTCCCAAAAATCACTAACGTGCATAACTCCCATACAAATGTTAGTATTATGTTAATATTTAACACAAGTTGTATATAAGTAAAAACAAAATTATGTGGATCGAAATGGTTTAGGGTATCATATAGTCGGGCTTGACCGACTATATCTTCTTCTCTCGTTTCTTTTTAATTTTAGGTTACTAATGCTACCAAATTCCTTTGAATAGAGTAAGTATGTATTTGCAAATTACAACATAATGGTGTTTTGTTCATTCGACGGTTTGTTTTTATATTCGTCGTCCGTTTTTGTTTACTATCATGTAAGTGTGTGTGTGTGTGCATGACTTTTGGGCTGAACTTTGATGGCTTTAAGCGGCTTTTTGACTTAAATTAAATAGTGAATTGCCTCCAGCTAGGAGAGCTAAAATAACAGAATTCATTCAGTAGACCAAGATGCACAACATTAGCGTTAACCTCTAAACATATATGCTAAAGCAGGGTACTTTTTTTGGCATTAAAATTCTTAACAAAGAAGTACCATATGTTTATTGCACAAAGGTGCAGTGGTAACAAAAGTATGATTACAAATGTGGTAGTTTTAATACCCTTGTGAACTGTAACTGTGTTTTTGTCTCTCTTTCTTATTGCTGAAAATTGTATGCCATGGCCCATGGAGTTTATTTATTTAGTTGGTTTGTTTGTTGTTTGCAAACGTATAAAAAACAATTTGGCGACAAATATTGGAATTCAATGATTTATTATGCAAATCGTTAACTATAGACTTAAATAACTTAAACGGATTATTTAGTTTAGAGTAATACAAAATACTTATATACACATGCAAATATACTTACTAGCTGGTATTATTGTATTGCTTAAGGAAAGATTAAGTAAATATTAAAAAAACTGAAAACGTTTTGGAATTTCAAATATTGAGTTATTACATTTAAGAAGCAATTACTAGTTACCAATTCGAAACATGTAACAATCGTGTTTTAACAAAACCAAAAACCCATAAAACATATCAAGAATTAATTAGTGTATTGATTACATGCATATGCACTTCATGACTACATACTAGGGTGATCGACGCGGTTTTCCAGCCGGTTTTAAAACCGGTTTTTCCAGTCAATGTGCTGTCGGTTTTTTCAAAATGTTAATTTTTCGAATGTCGAATAGACCGGTTTTTTTAAACACAAAAAACCGGTTTTAAAAATAGCAATTTATTTCAGAAAACATGTACTAAATAGTGATAGTGATATTTGAAAATTTAGGAATAATTTTTTAAATATTCGTAAAGACTGATTTCTTATGTTTTTAAAATATAGTTTAAGTCTAAATTGGTATTTATTCTGTAATATTAAACAAATAAATAATTAATAATTATCCTGTATGACCCAATTTAATTTTTTTGATCCAATATTTCCTTTATTTTTTAAAGGTGTTGTTAAAAAAGTTTCACCTGCAGAATCAATTTAAGACTTAATTAATATACTATCTCCATATTAAGCCATGGTTTCTGTTTATACTAACTAAAATTTAGATGATTTTTTCTACAATTTTGAAACATAATTATCTTCTAGTCATCTAGATATATAATTTGCTTAGCATTTTTTCTCTTTCCAGAGCTTTCTGAAGCTACCAAACGACGTAGAAAATTAAAATTTGGCTTAATTATAAAACTTTTTGTCCAACAAATCCTAATGGAGCCATATTTTGAAATTTTTATTAGGGAGCGGATATAAGAGGATTTCTTTTCTAAGAATTTGTTCTCTTTCCAGAGCTTTCTAAAGCTCCCAGAAGACATAGAAAATTAAAAATCAGCTTAATTATAACCCTATTCGTCCTACAAATCCTAACGGAACCAGATTTTGAAATCTCTATCAGGGAGCGAAAATACGTTGATCTATATATATGGATTTAAATATATCTTTCCTAAGCAATGTTTCCTTTCCAGAGCTTTCTGAAGCTCCCAGACGACGTAAGAAACTAAAAATCGGCATACTTATAAAACTATTCGTTCAACAAATTCTAACAGTGCCAGATGTTTCTATCAGGGACCAAAAAGTCTGTTTTGGTATTAAGAACTTTTGAGTTGCTATACTTATTGTTTGCTCTCCAAATCCTATAAAAAACTGATTCTGTATTTCGACCATGGAGCGCATTTACGACGATTTTTTTATTTTGAAAGGTTTACGAATTTAAAACTTTAATCAATATAATTCTAATAATGTATGTCATGGCCAGAATATAAATATGTATTACATAGTAATAAAAATCCTGAGTAATTAACAATTTGTTAAACAATAATATAAAATAACAAAAATATATAAATAGATATATAAACATATATAAGTAAATATGTAGCTTATACATGTATAATATAAAAATAAATAAAAATTTCATAAACATTAATAAATTAAGAAGTTAATAACATATAAATATTAACGTCTGCAAAAAACCGGTTAACCGGTTTTTTCTGAATTTCAAAAAGTGCAACCGGTTTTTTTAAAATACCAACTATTCGAACTATTCGAAAACCGGTTTCTCAAAAAAGTCGAATAATCGATCACCCTACTACATACTTATATTCATACATACATGTATGTATTTATGTATGTACATACATATGTGCATTTGAAGTAGAACTACATATGCTATACCTTCGCACTGATATTTTATATAAAATTTTTAATTTATTTATGTTTTTCATTTTAGTTCTCAGAAGCTTATAATGTCCAGATACAAAATAGAATCTAGATTTGTTTTGATTTGAAATTTGATAGGTTTTATGTACTGAGCTTAGCCGCCAGTACTTTTGTTTTAATATGTATATTATGTAGTTACATTGGAGCCAAGATAGACAAGATATACTTATTATTTAAATTAATTAATATTATTAAATACATTCCCACGAAAAATTAAGGTAACTTTTATAGTACCTCTATAGATTTTCATATATTTACACAGCACTATTTATGTACTTATTTATGACGAAATGAACATTAATAAGATAAATATTTTATTATTCATTTTTGGTTCCAAATGCCACTGTGGACATGACAATTGCTGATTCACACGCTAGTAATATGGTCTTTAATAACGTCTCTTTGATTGTGTGCATAATATCTTCAAAGTAGGATATGATTTTATAGTTATGAAGCTATAAGGATTTACATTGAAAATACTGATAAATTGACTAATATTAGAAAAACTTAATTTTTATAATAGTTTTCGTATCTAGAATGTCATTTTTGAGGACACAATTTTGTATTTATCGGAATGAATTTAATACTTAGATCACAACTGAATAACCATAAAGCCCAAATTACAATTACGTGTAGTCAGCAGCAGTATCAGCAAAAATTATCAGCTGTTCACTGTCAGTACAACATGATGCTGCCGTTATAATTACAATTAAGCGTAGGCAGCCACAATTTACAACTACCACCTAGCTTTATTCTACTTGTGTATTTTAGCTTCTCATTTATTTGCTCACTCTCTTTGTCTCGCTCTCAATCTGAATGCAGCGCAGTGAATTTAGAAACAGGGCTAAATGAAACAGCACTGCAAACTGCTGCTGACCAAATGTAATCAACACCATAACAAACAGTGCTTTCTAAATTATCAGCTGATTATGTCAGCACAAACTGCTGCTGACTACGCGCAATTGTAATTTGGGCTTAAGAGTCATTACTGACACTTTTCTTCATACAAACTAGGGTTGCCAGATTCGAAATGTGATCTAACTTGACATTCCTGAAAAACGAGCTTGATTTCTAAAAAAAAAACTTGACAATCGACTTTCGCCAACAAATTTTTATATGAAATCTACATGCCGTATATACAAATTTCTGTGCAATAGGGATAAAGGTTTTAAATATTTTCGCAAATAAGACTTTACATAGCATATCCATTTGTGCAATTGAAAAATATTAAGAAATGCTATATTATGTTTTTGCAATTGTTGACTCAATACAAATATTTCAATATCCATTAATATTGCTTTTAAACATTTACAGCCGTATTCAAAAAAACTTAACACAGCTTTACAAAGCATTGTTAATCTAAATTCCTAAAAGTTGTATGCAAAAACGTTTATTAGGCTAGGTAGGTATGAACCTACAATATACTTACGTTAAGTGGCATTGTGACATAATAAACGATAAAACACTTTTTATAAATTTGAATAATAGAATGAATTAATATGCGGTAGTGTACGGCTTTAACTATAATGAGGGTGAAAAATAAAAGTGTTAAAAAAACTGCTATAAGCGAATTTGTTCTGGAAGTTTTCAAATAAATCTCGAGGAAACAGTGATCTATGTTTAACTTATGGTACTCAGTTTGTTCTGAAAAATGTTGTTCAAATTTAAAACGATTCGTATATCTCATATACATATGATTTTAAGATTATTTAAAAATTATATGGCATAATATTCTCTAAAATACAAAAATATTCTTCGGGATTATCGCTTTCAAAAAAAATCTTCATAACTACAAATTGTTTTTAAGTTGACAAATTACATTTTAACTTGTAACTTGACAACTTCTAAAATATCTTGACAATTAAGTTCATTCAAGCCCGTCTGGCAACCCTAATCCAAACTTTAACGTGAAACAAATTTTATAGAATACAATAGATTCAGTTCGGGCATTATTATTATTATTTTCAACAGAGTGAAAATTACAACTCAGCGCCTCCAATAAAATAAGAGATAATTTTGGTTGATTCTAGTAAATTTCTGCTTCAGTTCTAGTACAGTTCTAGTTCAGTTCTAATTCAGTTCTAGTTCAGTTCTAGTTCAATTCTAGTAAATTTCTGCTTCAGTTCTAGTACAGTTCTAGTTCAGTTCTAATTCAGTTCTAGTTCAGTTCTAGTTCAGTTCTAGTTCTAGTTCTAGTTCAGTTCTAGTTCAGTTCTAGTTCTAGTTCTAGTTCAGTTCTAGTTCGGTTCTAGTTCAGTTCTAGTTCAGTTCTAGTTCAGTTCTAGTTCAGTTCTAGTTCAGTTCTAGTTCAGTTCTAGTTCAGTTCTAGTTCAGTTCTAGTTCAGTTCTAGTTCAGTTCTAGTTCAGTTCTAGTTCAGTTCTAGTTCAGTTCTAGTTCAGTTCTAGTTCAGTTCTACTTCCGTTGTACAGAAATAGGTTTTGGTTACTTTATTATTTTCTGGAGGATTGGTCCTGAACGAAGACTCAGGACCGACAGAAATAAATATAAAATTCAGTATCGAATTTCTAAAGGATCTATTCATAATACGTTGCTACAAAATGACATTTTTTATTTTCACTCGAAAAACGATTAAGTGTGTTTTGTAGATCTTCTTGAGGAAAGTTTGTGATCATGGGAAAAGCCTGTTTTTAGTGTTGCTCCTGCTCTAAAAAACTCGTAGCTCGCTAATTGTTAAGTCAATTAAAGATTTTTAAATTGCCTAAGAGCAAAATAACATTGCTATTTAACTGTCTTAAAATCTTTTATATATAATCCAAACGAATAATGATTTAGTCTACGTTTTTAAATTAATTTTCTTTTTTTTACGAAATTTAGACTTTGGTATATATAAACTTTATTGAATTTTATTCTTTAAAATTAACTGATATTTCTATACAAGTTTCAAGTGATAATATGATTTGTAGACAATCCAATGTTCTTATATAAAATCGCTTAAAAACTCAAAAAGTTATAAAACATTTTCTAAACTTTATTGAAAAATTCGTCATATATAGATATGTAGTACATTTGGGGTGGCCCCAAAATTAAAAGTATTGATGTTCCCAGCTCAAATGAAAATTTATTTTATTCTAAGATATTTTTTCTCAAAAATTTTGTCCTGACATTATCCTTTCGTGAGTTAGATAAAAATGAAATAATGTCCATTTTTCCGGTTTTTAGGATTTTTTTTCATATTTCTATCAAAGGCAATGAACAAGAAGTATAAAAGAATAATATCCTACCAATGACAACCATGGGTTAAAAAAGAACTTCTGCAGCTCCTTTTCACCACTCAGTACTTCCTTTCAATGACAACACAATATTAATATCATGACTTTTCAGTCCTTTTTTGCTGGGAATTTATATTTACTTATGTATGCACTTTATTTTTCATAACTTCCAAAAAAGTCCAAAATATTTTTCTGCTCCTATTGCAAAAAATAAAGGCTCAAAAAAAAAAAAAAAAAAAAAAAAACGTGGTATTCTACACAGTTTTTTTGAGCCTTTATTTTTTTTGAAATTAATTTTTTCATTTACACAGTCTTAAATATACAAATTGAAACAATTTTTTACAAAAAATATAGCATGAGAGACATTTTATGAACAGTTAATTTACAAATTTATGAAATGAAGTTCCATTGAAATTACACAGAAATTTCATTATCCAAAAATTATCCAAGAAATTTAAAATTGTCTCATTTTTGGATAATTACACAGAAATCGGCAACACTGTTAAGAACACTACTTAAATCAAAACTTGCAGTAGCCATAGCTTCTCCACAGTAGTTTAACACGTATTTTTGATCATATTATATTCGTCTTATAATGTAATTATTTTAAACATATAAAATAAATATGTATTCATACTCTTCGTTTGGCTTTAATCGAAACAAAGAAAAACCCATTACAAATTATCATATATATAAATATAAACATAAAAAATTATTTTATGTATGAACAAAAATACGAATGAAAAATGATAAATAAAAAAAAAAAGACCTGTTCGTTAACCCAAATTAGCAGCTGCCAATAAGAAGCTTATAAAATAATCCACACAAATAATAAATAATATTAACTCATTCAAACAAAAACTAAAAAAAAAAATTTAAAATAATAAAACACAAAAATACAGTAAAATTTAAATGGATTTCAATCAGAATCGGTGTGATTGTAAATAAAATAATATTATTGTACAATCACTGCAACAACATGAATTTAAAGTATTATTATTATTTTTCCGGTTAAAATACTTGGCAACAAGAAAATTAATGCAAAATACAGCTAAAAGGAAACATAAACGGTCAATAACTATTTATTCGTTCGCATGAGTATGGAATTGAATACTGATGCATGTTAAGCGTATGAATGTGGTTCATATTCATATACTGATATGTATAAATGATCTAGATGAATATGCTATGGAATAAACAAGTTGTTACAACAAAAAATTTATTAAAATGTTAAGATAAGAGAAGGCAAATAATACCCTACCTTCAAGATAATTTATTTTGAGATGGAAGATTTTGAACAAATAAGTTAATTATTTCATTATTTATTTCAAATCATAAATTAGGGTTTTTCTAACAATCGTTTTAAAAACGAAATGAATAAACAAATCATTAAAAAAAATATTTATAGAAAATTTTGTTTATATTCTTACCTTAAATTTATTGAGATTTAAAAAACATAATTATTGACATAATATTAAAATTACAGTTCCTATTAGGTCGGCCATTACTGTTTAAATCAAATATTATTAATGTACGTATATTTTATGTGCAATATGTATGTATGTACTTTACTATTTAGATTTTTATTACATTTTGCGTAAAATTGATTATTATGATCTTTAAGATTCAATCATACCCATACTTTGGCTTAGTTTTAAAGCAACATGTTTAAATGCATGTTGTAAACGTTACAATTGCTTAGGTAAAAGGAAACTTTAAGCGTTTGCCAAAAGACAGCTGAGAATGTGTTATAATTTAAAATAATGCCTAAAGTTGTGGAAATAATTAAATTGAAATCCGGGAAATCAAATACTATGTTAACAAAACAATCAAATAGATTAAACTATTGCATTAAATTTTAATATATAAATTGGACAAAAAAGCACAATGGGACAGAGAATGATTAAAATACATACATATACATATATAAATATGTATATAGTTTGTAAGAAAAAAATAATTTGTTTATAAAAAAAATATTCTAGTTATAACACTGCCATTTTTTTTATTTTTTTTAAATCATTTTTGGCGGCAATATACAGGGTCCTTGATTTTTTTCGAGTCATATTCCCAAATATTGAATTTTCATCCCCAAAAATCCCCACTAAAATAATACCTTAATTTTAGAGCTTAGTATAAACTACATTTCTTTTTATTTGTGCTTCAATCAATTTTTACCAAATAGTCAATATTAAAAAAGAAAATTTCATAGAGATTTTCAACAAAAAATAAAATTTTATGGAAATTTTTAAACTTTTTTATAGTTTTTTTTTTTTATGACCAAAAATTACTTTTTTATTTCTTTCTCAAATGTATAAAAATATGATTAGTCAGATTCTATTGCTTCAATTATATTTGATATATTTAATTTAACTTTTGAACAATTACTTGTTGAAGACTTATGATCAAATTATTTAAATACTTGTTTACTATTACAATAACAATAATGGAACAAAAATTACTCAAAAATTACCTTCATAGTCAATCTTTACAATAATCATTTTGTTTCGGAGATTTTAATAATTTATTTTTTTTGACTTTACAGTACAAATTCAGTATTACAGTTACTTTTTAATGTGTTCAGTGCACTGTTGTTGAAATAAATATAGTTTTATCTTACCAAAAACTTCATATCCAGCAGAAAATTATGTTTTTTTCTATTTCTTTAAGTTAAAAATTAAAATTTTTTAAAATAAAAATCCCCAAAAATCTTCAAAAAATCTCCAAGCCTAACTTTAAGAGTTACAGAGGAGGACTTAAGCTTTCAGAAAAATCATATTGTAGTCACCCTGTGATAACACAAGATAATCTACAGGGTGTCAAATTTGACTACCTCGAGTGTGTAAAAGTTTAAAAAAATCGTAACTTCTACAAATGAAGTCCGATTTTAAATACTTTTATACTTATATAAAGAGCTTAGCAAGGTAAAGAAAAAATAAGCTTACTCACCTAAGTTATCTCTTAAAGTTAAAAATATATTTACACTTGAATTTTGAATTTTTGATTTTTTGCCTTGACTTTTTTTTTTGTTTTTTTCGGGAATAAGTCCTGAGGTAAATGAGGTAAAATTTTTTTAAAAATATTTTGTAATTTGGTATATATTTCAAAATAATATGCTGAAAGAATTTTTGGATTATCTCAATGCGTCTAGACGCGAAAAATATTCTAAGTCAGCTCTCTGAAATTGGTATGAAAAATGGCTATTTTTTACAAAAATATAGTACAATTCCTTCACTTCTTTCTCAAAGTTCCGTTCAAGAAAAAAATTTTTTCTTTGTTTATTTCAGAAGATAAGGCTTCATAAATGTTTAATAAAGAAATTTTGAATCTATTTATGTTTGCACCCTACATCAGGCATTGGTCGAAAATGGTGAATTTTGGAAAAAGGTGAAATTTTTATCGATTAATAAATTTAATTTAATTAAAATTTATTAATTTAAATTTATTATCATCAAAAAATAGATTTATTTGTAAAGCTTTTAAAATAATTTTTACAGGAGTGAAAGATCAATATATATTTTATATATTACATAAGAAATAATGGCCTAGGATATTAAAGGATACAATAAAGTCAAATAGAAAATATACAAAGTATTAAATACATTTGTTTTGCATTTAATTATAAAACTATTTACTTTTTTTTGACGCGTAAAAAAAGATATGTGCTGCTGTTTCATAATTTTTTTCTTATGAAATCCATATTTAGTTAGCTACCAAACAAATGTGCATTAATCTTTTCCATATAGCATTTTTAATCTTAATATAAATTAACTTTATTTTTAAGAATACTTGCTGTTTAGTTTTTTTGGACGCTCACAGTATTGTGAGTCCTAAAGTCGTAAACGTTGTTAAAGTTGTGGTTACGTAGCAGAGGCATTTTTTTTGTTGCACTGTGTAATACATACATATGTACATACCCAGCAAAAAACTATGCTTACTTGGAAGCAGATGCATTGCTTACATAATCGATATATTGGTTACTTAAATAAATAAAGCTTCTAGAATGCCATACAGTAAGCTATGGACTTTGTACAAAAAACATTATTCCTTACCATAGTGCTCCCGATTTTTCCCGTTTTTTTTTTTTTTTTGCTAAAAAAGTGGTTGCATTCTGTTGTATACAAATTTACTGAAGTAACATATACAGTATTTATATTTTTCTGAAAGGCAACTACATAGAAAATATTATAAAGGAATAAAATTTTTGAAATAATTGATTCCGGTGAGAACCAGGGTTTCCTAAATTTTAACTATTTTACCACCGAATTTCCAATTTTCTCCTTAATTTCTCAAATTGCAAAGCAGGATTCAGAAAATATGTATATTTTTTATATAGTTATTTGTTTTTAATTTTTTTTGGAAATAGAAGCTTTTGCTCTCCGATATTGGTTGGGAAGATATAGCTAAATATTGCGGGATTTCTAATATTAAATCAATTCAGATATAAAGAATCAAGATCGTTTTTAAAAATGTTCATACCCGAAGTGTCCAACTTTGGGACCTGTGCACAGTGCTTTGATCCCATACAACGATGGGACAAAAATAGAAGGAGTTGTCGTAGCAAATTGAAACTTGGTACACATATTACTTTAGGCTTAGAATGAATAAATACGAAGTTTATTTATATTTTATATATATTTTTTTTTCTAAAATACTGCTCTGAACTTTACCAAAATTTGTGGCAGCCATTAAAAATAGATTGCTTATACGTCTTCTAATTTATTTTTTAATCGGAGCAAGGACACGCCCACCTCCCATACATGCTGAAACTAAAAAATGGATTTACTGCGTGAATACTGGTCCACCAAACTTTGTGATTGCAGTTAAATATAGATTATTTATGATTCTGCCAATTTTTATTTAAATCGGAACAAGAACACGCCTACCTCCCATATATCCTGAAATGAGAATAACGCATTTCCGTTTTTAATTTTATAAAAATAGAAGGAAGTGTCGCAGGAAATTGAAACTTGCAACATATAATACTTTAGGCACAGAGTAAATATATACAAAGTTTTGAAAAAATCGGAGCAAGAGCACGCCTACCTCCCATATATTCTCAAATGTGAAAACGCATTTTCTTCTAAAATACGGCTCAAAACGGTATCAAAATTTACTATAGCTATTGAAAATTGAAAAGGAAATTTATAAATTTTTTTAATTATTATTTTTTTATTTGTGGCAAAAAATAGGACGCAATTCTTCTTTTATATATTAAAAAACAATACAAAATTTTAGAATCAAGCTGAAAAAAAATTGTACAATTTTTTATATTTTTTTTAATACTCCATCGAACTCATGTAATTTTTGTAATAAAATTTAAAAATGCTTTAAAATTAGCGCCATCTGGAGGATTTTTAACGTAATATATTATGTACAAAAAATATATTTTTTTATTCCTTAGTTGTTTTTTAAATTTCGAAATGATTTTTATAATTATTTTATTTTAATTTAGCAAAATAAATTTCGTCAACATTGAGAACTCTTTGAAATTGAAGTAAAAACAGAAAATCAGAAACTTTTTCAATTTAACTTTTTTTAAAGTTGTGGCAAAAAATAGGCTCTTACCATTTTTTAATCTATTAAATAACTATAAAAACTTACATGAACCGTAAAAAAAAAAATTGTATAGTTTTTTATAATTTTTTTATATCCTTCATCAAATCCAAGGAATTTTTAGGTTTTAAGTAAAAAATATGTGTAATTTTGAGCAATAATATACATATATATATATATATATATATATATATATATATATATATATATATATATATATATATATATATATATATATATATATATATATATATATATATATATATATATATATATATATATATATATATATACAAAGCTTTAAAGAACAAAAACCAATTTCATCAGTGAATAAATATTGCCACCTTTTTAGAAAAAAACCCAAAAAATGTAAAATTTTGTTAAAGTTAAAAAAACTAAAAAAATACTAATAAAAAAATGAGGTAAAAATTTATTTTGACCGGAATATCTCTTAAACTAAAAGAGATAACCTACACATCTAAGCGTATTTTTTGTATTTTTTTACGAGGAATATCTATATATAAAATTTCTTTTCTGTCATATCATAAATGAATTTTGATGATTTTGAGATGGCCAACTTTGGAGGGCCACCCACTTCCCCCCGGAACCTGTACTCCTCCAAATCAACTTGACCATGTGAAATTTTATTGAGATATCTTTAACCGTTCTATAGTTACTGAATTTGGAACCACTGTGCAACGATTAAATGAATGAGCGTAAGAATACGTGTGAACTCCCACAGCTAAATTATGCTATGAAATGTTAGAACTCTGTTCGTTCTTATACCCTTTATGAAAGGTAGATACCAATGTGTAGCGTTTGTTGAACTATGTATATTCGGAATATTAGACGGCCAGAACGACATCGCTTGATATTCTTTACTTATAGGATCTGAAACAAATATTATAATATTGTATTTTTTTTGTTTTCTCCACCGATGACTTTAGTTTCCGAGAGCAATGAAATTTTTTATTATTTTCTTTTTAATAATTGTTTTCTTTATTCATTGTTACTCTGTTAAACAACGGTTGTTTTTAATTTGTTTTTTACAACTGTCATAAAAGTTTCTTTATGTTATGAGTTTATTGAGTTCAGTTTCTGAATTTATTTTGTTTGGTTTTCCATAGTCTACACTACAGTGAAGTGATTTTAGCATTATTTAATACGTTTACTTAGTATTGAAATTCGTTTGTTAGTTTTATTTATTTATCATTCATACTTTTATGAATTTTTGTCATCTTATATGCACATCTGTATATCTATTTACGTGCACATGAGTATTTATGTAAATTTCGTGGCATTGTATTTTTTTTTTATAATTTTTGAATTCAATTGTAAGTAGGTTGGTTGAAAAATTATTTAAATAGTAATTTTGGTTGTAATTTTTTTAATATAAAAAATAAATACTAAATTGTTTTTATAGAATAGCATAAAAATTATAAAAAAATAAAAATTTTATAAAATAAAAAGATAATCTCTCACAGTTTTCAATTATTCAAACGAGGCTAAATTTAAAAGTACTAAGTACTTATCTTGCAAAAAATACTTAGTATGTATATGAAAACGACCCACAGTGCTTTGATCCCATACGACGATGGGACAAAAATAGAAGGAGTTGTCGTAGCAAATTGAAACTTGGTACGCATATTACTTTAGGCATAGGATGAATAAATACGAAGTTTTGAAAAAATTGTCGCAAGGACACGCCTACCTCCCATATATCCTAAAGTTAAAAAACTACATTTTTTCTAAAATACTAGTCTGAACTTTACCGAAATTTGTGCCAGCTATTAAAAATAGATTGCTTATACGTCTACTAATTTATTTCTTAATCGGAGCAAGGACACGCCTACCTCCCATATATCCTGAAACTAAAAAACGTATTTACTTCGTTAATACTGGTCAGAACTGCACCAAAATATGTGATTGCAGCTAAATATAGATTATTTATGTTTCCGCCAATTTTTATTTAAATCGGAACAAGGACACGCCTACCTCCCATATATCCTGAAATGAGAATAACGCATTTCCGTTTTTAATTTTATAAAAATAGAGGGAAGTGTCGCAGGAAATTGAAACTTTAGACACAGAGAAACTATATGCAATGTTTTGAAAAAATCGGAGCAAGAACACGCCAACCTCCCATGTATTCTGGAATATGAAAAAAACATTTTCTTTCAAAATACTGGTCAAAACTGTATCAAAATTTACGATAGCTATTGGAAATGGGTTTTTTATAGGTCAGAAAATATTCTATTTAATAGGAGCAAGGGCAAATCTACCTCCCCCAAGCCCTATCATTATTAAATATTATTTTAATTTCTGCTCCCATATTTTATGATGATTAAATAATTAATTTGCCTAATTTCGACCGATTTCCGATCCAAAAATGTTAAATTTTTTTAGTTTTCAATATTGTATTAAATTTTAAAGCAATGTCGATTTAACAACATGAAATATTTCAACATAAAGAATTTTTTGACTTTTGTGTAATAAAAGTAAATTTATAAATTTTTTGAATTATTAATTTTTTTTAGTTGTGGCAGAAAATAGGAAGCACTTTTTCTTTTATATATTAAAAAACAATACTAAATTTTAGAATCAAGCAAAAAAAGTTGTATAATTTTTTATATTTTTTTTTAATACTCCATCGAACTCATGTAATTTTTGTATTAAAATTTAAAAATCCTCTATAATTAGCGCCATCTGGAGGATTTTTAACGTAATATATTAGGTCCAAAAATATATTTTTCTATTTCTTAGTTGTTTAAATAAATAAATGACTTCAACATTGAGAACTCTTCGAAATTGTAGTAAAAACGGAAAATCAGACACTTTTTCAATTTAACTTTTTTTAAAGTTGTGGCAAAAAATAGGCTCTAACTATCTTTTAATCTGTTAAATAACTGTAAAAAGTTACATATACCGTAAAAAAAATTGTATAATTTTTTTATATCCTTCATCAAATTTAAGGATTTTTTAGGTTTTAATTAAAAAATATGTGTGAATTTGAGTAATAATATGTATATATTCGTAACACTATATATAAAAGATAATAACAGTTTTAATTTACCAATATTCTGAGGTATTGAAAAAATAAAAGTTCGACGCATTTCATCAAAAAATGAGTTTTTGACGATTTTTTTCTTAAAACAGTTTAAAAACAGGTTTTTGGTTCATTAATATTGGCTTTAAATTCTCTGATTTTAGCGCCCTCTAGTAGCCACAAAAATTACTTTATTCAAAGAAGTCTTTTTAAATTATATGGTCCATATTGTTACCTTTCCAAAAACGTATATTTCAACACAATTTGAAAAATGTTTTTATTTTGATTTTTGTCTATGGAACAAAGCACTGTGCGACCCATGGCAACATTTGACTTACAGATTTTTAAATTACAAAAAAAAAAAAAAAACTTGGTATCTGGAGGCTCTACAGCAAAAATGATGAAAATAAAAAATTTATATTTATTTACACAATTTTTGCTATAAATAAAACCAAAGGTCCCAATTAAATTTAATTTCAAAAACTTTTAAATTTACTCTCGTTAAAATAATTGAAAACTGCAAGAGATTATCTTTTTTGGAAAGATAATGATGATTGTGCTATTGATGCAACATTGTAAGAAAAATTGCTCATAAATTTAAAATAATGTTATGGGTTTGCTTAAAATTATTACATTTGTGAATTCCTTTGATGTCAAATACAATATTTAGACAGTACGGTTTTTACAATACAACTGGAAGAGGAGAAAAGAAGAGATATTTCTTTTTGGAAAGTAAGGAGTAAATAAGTAAGTACTTTAAAATGTAATTAAAATCATACGAGATATGTATATGAGAAATTTTTAATTTTAAATACCATGTCTACTTATTTTTTTAGCAGCTCTATTAAAATAGTCAATACATTTAAGTTTAGGACAAACAATTCTACTTTATGCTGTTAACTAAAAAATATATATAAAATTTAAGCAAATTTGTTTGTATCATTGAAATTGTTTAACATATCTTCTCAATGAAATGATAGAAAAACTTTGTTATTAAGGCCTTTAATTTAAAATTTTAACCCTTCGTCATACAGATGTTTCAATTGTCACATTCGTAAAAAATATGGTCTGGCCAGACCAGTAGGGCATTTCTATATATTTAAATGAAAATTTTTATGATTTTTTTATTTTATTACATTTGTATAACTATATTCTACCATCACTACCACAAATCTTTGCAAGATGTAACTTTTCTCCACCGATACACTTTATGCTTTTCTCCCCATTTTGGGTCTAAAAACGCATACAATATTTCTTTTCAAACATTTGATGTTTTATAGGTATTACTCTCATAAGACAAAATATGAACGAAAACGTGGAAAATCATAAAATAATGTGTATAAACTGATGAGATTTTAATTTAAAAGGATTTAATAAAATAATATACAATATAAAACGAACGAATAGCATCGTCAAACTATATAATTTTCGGTACAAAATATAACTGGTCCAGCCAGACCATATTAGATACGAATGTGACATGTACACCAATTTATCCTTATAACTATCATTGTATTAGTTTTATCATTCTGGGTTTTTTCACAGATCGTTAGAAAACAAAATTGTTGGAGGGTACCTGGAATTTCAGGTCTCTAGCTAAATTATAAATGTATGAAATTTACATTTAAATCTGCAATTGGTCTGGCCAGACCAGTTTGTATGACGAAGGGTTAAGGAAATTGTATTAATAACAAAAACTAATTACAAATTTTAGTTTTGGGCATAGATTAATAAGTAGATACTATGTGAGAGAAAAAAACCTATTTCAAACAACAATAAAATACATGTAGTCTCATATATTTTGTTTTTGTGTTTTTAAAAAAATGAGATTTTTTTTATTTAATTTCTATTAAATTTTCAAGTGGGGAATGAATAATAAATATTGAGTTTATAAAAAATTTAGAACTAGTTAATCAAAAAATAAATTCTGTATTTTAATAAGATTTCTCATAATTATATATTAATTTTCTAAACTGAAAAGTTCTGTGGTTAGTGTAAATTTCCTGTTAAACTTTTATTATTAAAATTATAATATTTAAATTCAATATTTTCTATAAATAGACTTGCATTTTTCTGTATCTATAAAACAATTATTACTATTTAAATTTGTTTTTGATCAATTTATCTCCTTGTCTATTTAAAATTTAATATCATTATAATAGTATTTCTTTTAAATATTTTCTCATTTCATAAAATAAACAATAAAACATTAAGAAATAAAAATATTTTGGTTCATTTGTGTCTCATAAATAATCGCGTAAGTTAATTACATTTTTCGCCAATAAATTTTATTTATTATCATAAATTTACTTTTTGCATTTAGCATTTAATGCTTATGATAAAAAAAATATTATAAAGAAAACAAGTGCTTAAGAAATACCCTACAGCAATGGGATAATTTTAAAGTTGTGTTAGCGACATTCGCAAATCTCCTGATTTGAACTTTATTATGGAGAGTAAGTTAGAGTTAGTAAGAGATACATAGGTTGAAATAATTTTTTCTCGTTTTAAAGGGGGGGTTTTCTTACAAAATTCCAATTAATATTGCTGCAAGTATCATATAAATAAAGTTATGTTAATCCTTTTAATATTTTTTGGTTATTTTTCCAAAAAGGTGGCAATATTTAAACACTTATAAAAATTGTTTTTTATTCTGGGCTATATAATTTTTGTTAATGTTTTTAAAAGAAGTTTTAACTTAAATGCGTACAAACCAAATACGGAGGAGCTCAGGATAAAGGTCTCCCCACAAACTCTATCCAAACTTGTTTAGTTTTGAAAATTAAAAAAAAGTGTTTTTGTTAAATCGCAAAGCTAGGATAAACATACAAATATTTAATTTATATACCTCTGTATGTGAGGTAAACACTCAAAAATTATTTTCTGACAGAAGCCTCTTATAACGACAAAGTGAAGATTTCATTGAAAGAATAAAATTTTTGAAATATGTTTTTTCCGGATTGGGATTTTGGGCATTTTGGTACAAAAAAGTAAGAGTTTTCTAATTTATTAATTTAAGGATAAATCTATGCTAAATCTATCAAAATTTCAATATGATATCTTTGTTCGTTTAAATTTAATTTCAATTTAAATATTAGCATTATTTTTTAAAAATCGCTTCAAATCTTAAATTCCCGTTTTTCAGACTTAGGGGCAATGTTAAGCATGTCAAGTTATAAAAAATTAGAAAAAATGGCTAAAAGTGAGAGAAAAATTATTTCGACCTGAATATCTCTTAAACTAAATGAGATAACACATGAAAACTAATTTTTTTTATAAATCAACAAAGACTATCTGTCACTAAATTTTTTTTCAGTCATATAATAAATAAATTTTTGGCGATTTTGTCATACTCGAGGTGGCCAACATTGGATGGCCAACCACTACCCCCTGGCCCCCTCTGTCCACCCTGACCTCCTAGAAATCTGTACTTCACCAAACCAACTTTATGAAAATATTTCCAACGGTTCACAACCCAGCAACAACTTTTTGCATTTCGATAATGGCAACTACTATTAAAGTAGTTTCTTGGTAATGAGGCATTATTATTACTTGCCTTCTCTAAGTTACATAAATAAGTACTCAATAGTATAATAGCAGAGTAATTTGCAATCACGTGGATTAGTTGGCTACAGCGCTGGATTAACAACCAGAAGGTTGCTGGTTCAATCCATAATGATGCATTTAGTTCTTTTCAAGCTTTTGCCACTTAGAAAATAAAGTGCAATTCTACCAGATGTTTTTGGAGCTCCTTTCAATATGCTTTCAATTTTCTTGGCCTTCCCAATATCATGTGGACTTTATTGTTTTCCCGAGCTAGGTTTCTTATCAATGGCTAAATTCTCCTGATACTGTTTTGGAAACAGTTTGACGGCAGACCTTTAATTCTTTGGACAATTTTTGGTAGGACCAATTTGGTTTTTTATGAAAATTTCTAATAATTTTCACACGTACTTCTTTTTCGTCACTCATTTTAATCAAACTCATAACAAATGAACATAGTTATCATTAAAAGTAATAATTGATATTATTTTCAGAGATAAATATTAAAAAAAAGTTAAATATTTCTTCCGAAAAAAGTTATGAGTCAAAACGTGTATTAACATTATTTTGATCTCACTCTTTACTATCAGCAGAGCTTTTCTTTTGAGTGATTGATGCTTAGCTATTGACAGGAACTATTGATGAAATAAAAATTAATGTTCACAATTCAGACAAATTTCAAAGAAGTGTTTGTCGCTATAGATATCAATATTAAGTTGTAAATCTTAGTCTTCATTGTTGAAAAGAACTGGAAAAGCTCCTAGCAATTTCAAACAAAAACTATTTTTAAATTCAAAGCAACAGTAGTTGGAGCCTTTTTAATCAAAACGAGAGATATAGTCGGTCATGACCGACCATAAAATTTCGGGAAAATGTAAAATAAAATATACAAATACAGAATAATGCGTTGATATTAAAGCCCAAATTACAATAGCGCGTAGTCAGCAGCAGTGTGTGCTGCCATAATCAGCTGATTATTTAGAATGCACTGTTTGTTATGGTGTTGATTACATTTGGTCAGCAG
The DNA here is from genome assembly GCA_951394005.1 of Protophormia terraenovae. NCBI lineage: Eukaryota > Metazoa > Arthropoda > Insecta > Diptera > Calliphoridae > Protophormia > Protophormia terraenovae. The sequence goes on from OX596075.1 coordinate 88,364,840, forward strand.
CAGTTTGCAGTGCTGTTTCATTTAGTACTGTTTCCAAATTCACTGCGCTGCATTCAGATTGAGAGCGAGACAAAGAGAGTGAGCAAATAAATGAGAGGCTAAAATACACAAGTAGAACAAAGCTGGTGGTTGTAAATTGTGGCTGCCTACGCTGAATTGTAATTATAACGGCAGCAACATGTGGTGCTGACAGTGATCAGCTGATAATTTTTGCTGATACTGTTGCTGACTACGCGCTATTGTAATTTGGGCTTAACATCTACTTGATTTTATGCACTTTTTATGCGATTCTCGGAAGTGGTTTTATATGGGAGCTATGGTAAATTATGTACCGATTCTAATAAAATTTGGCAATGTTATTTTTACTTTTTACTTATGTGTACTGAGTAAGACATTAGTCATTAGAAACGAACATCGACATCACGAACATAAGTAACTAGTTATTCAGACAAAAAATAAGTAGTTTATTTTTGTTTCCAATTATACCTGCTAGCTTACGAGGAAAGTAAAGTTTTGGATTGGAAGTAACAGAATTATTTTCAAAAAAGAGCGTTTTGGAACCAGAACAAGAAAGGAAAACGAATACACATAATTTTTTATTTTTTGAAAAATTACAAAAAAATTTAAAAATTTTTTTAAATTTCAACTAGAATAATACAATTTTTTATCGGATTAATATATTTATATGATTCTTGCAGAAACATTATTTGGACCCAAATTTAGACCACCAATTGAAAAACCTTAAAAAACAACCATGCAAAAAATGAGAGAAAATTTGCTTCTACTTAAATATTTCTTAAACTAAAAGATACATATGAGGAATTTTGAATAAATTATACACCCGAGGTGACAAATTTTGGGGTCTACCCTCTAGTCCCCTGACTTTTAAATTGTCATTAACGGATCATAAGTTACAGAACTATTAAAAAAACAAAACGCTTTGAAACCACTGTGCGTTGGTCTCTAATAAGTGAAACAGATTCCAAACAATACAATTGTCTCTCTTCAATTTCAACTCCGATTTATGGATTTTTATTTAATAAATCTTATATTAGATTTCAAATATAGAAAAAAATATTTTTGTTGATATTTCGAAAACATTAAATTTTTAAAAAAGTTTCAACACCTTAAAAAATCTTTGAAACCATATTTAATTGCTCAAGTCCAAAACCTTGTATAATTGCTCCGATCGAAAAATAAAATGCTATATTTTAATTGAAAGGATGATTCTGTGAAAATTTGATGCAATCAGTTCAGCCGTTTGAAAGGTTTAAAAAAATGTGTTTAATATTTGGGCGTGGCATCAAATTTCATGTAAATAACTTCATTAATAACGTGTAAATTTAAATAAATACCATTTTTAAGTAGGCGTAAAATGTAAGCTTTACATCCAATCGAGATCTTTTTTTAATATCCTTTAACTTTCTTCGGCACTGGTACTAAGGTGTGCGATCAAAAAAATCTTAACACACGTTTTGCCGCATAACTTTTTTCGGAAGCAATATTAAAAATTTTGTTTGATCATGTTATCATTGAAAAATACGTCAGTTATTATTTTTAATAACAACCATGTTGATTTAACACGACTTTGATCAACATGAGTGACGAAAGAGATGAACGTGCTACAAATTATACAAAAATTTCAAAAAAATCTAAATAGGTCCTACAAATAATTGGCCACAGAATTAAATTTTTTCCGTCAAATTATTTCTAATATTATTAAACAGTATCAGGAGAATTTGACCATTGATAGGAAACCTGGTTCGGGAAGAAAAGAAAGTTCACATGATATTGGGAAGGCCAGAAAATTTAAAGCATACCAAACACATCTGGTAGAAAAGCAGCCCAGTTAGCTCAGTGCTTTGACTATTTGGTGCGAAAATTTAAAACTAATGCAAAGCTGATAACATATAAAGTCTAAAAAGTTCCAAACAGGAATGCAGCAAAAAAATTAGAAGACAAGAATAGGACACGGAAATTAAAACCCAATTTCATACAAAAATATTCATGTTGTATAATCGACGAAGAAACGTATGTGCAACTTCTTTGTCAAAACTTTTATATTGGTATTGCTCGAGGCAATGTTGAATATACGTTAAGGACCCAAAAGCAGACAAAATCTCCTTAAAAATTCCTGGTATAACAAGCTTTTTGCAGTTGCGGCAAAATAGGAAAGTCATTTGTTACAGTGGGCTCTATAAATACTAAAATATACATCAAAGAATATTTGCAAAAAAGACTTCTTCCTTTCATAAGAGAGCACAACATTTTTGACATCATGTCACTACGGTAAGAAAGCTCTGGAGTGGTACTAAAACAATAACATAGTTTTTGTACCAAGGGAGGTAAATTTTCTAAATTATCTTGAGCTAAGACCAGTGGAGAGATAATGAGCTCTTGTGAAAAGTGAATTGAAGAGCACAAAAAAGGAGTCCAAAAATACCGAAGTTTTTAAAAGAAGATGTGCACACTGTTCCAAAAAAGTGACTGAAGCAACTATCAAATCTCTAACGGAAGGGTTACGAAAAATTGTCCACAAGTTCATAAGAAGTGGTTAGAATTGTAAAAGTTATATTTTTTTGTGATCTGTAATAAATTATCAATTAAATAAAAAAAGAATGAAAACTCTAAGATCAACCGTTTCCAAGTTATTGAATATTATATATGTTAAGATTTTTTCAAACGCACTCCTTATCTGTATGTCAAATTTCATAAAATCTGTTCAGCCGTTCAGATGTGATTGATTCTCAAACAAACAAACTTATATTTCGTTCTTATAATAAATCTAACCCGGCGTGCTTTGCTAACCCTATTGATGCTAAAAGTGGTATTATTTTGTATATCACAGAATAATACTGTGCAAATTTTAGGAAAATCGTTCATGGTTTAGCTTTTTATAAATCCCAAACAAACACAGATTCATTTTTATGTAAGGATAAGGATATAACTATGATGATTTAAAGCATTTATGACGTTAAATCCATATTCCGAGAGAACATTTGTGTTGTACCAAATTTCAAAAGTCTTCGACGCTGTATCATATACATAAGTACCAAGTGCCACATTTCATTGAACTGTATTCAAAAATGTGTCATATACTTATAAGGTTTACATGGTCAGCCAGACAGCCGTGAATTCAAAATGATGAACGGACATCGTTAGATCGACTTAACCCTACGATACATACCCGGGTACCATTTTTAACTTTAAAGTGCTAGTATTTATTTAATAATGAAGATATAGCCACGAAACTTTAGATCGTCTTGATTAAGATGTTTGTACAGTAAACTGTTCCGATGATAGCCTTTTTAGAGATGTAGTTACGGATATAGTTACTTTTCAATGTTAACAACATACCGCCTACATTACATAGAATTATTTTGGTAACTACTTATTTATAACCGGATACGTAATTACTTATTTATGTTTATTAGTTTTTTATTCAGTTTACAAATTAATATATTTATGGAAGGAATAAAATTGTGATGATAATAATTACTCAATATATGAAAGCAAAAAAAGATAAACATATATTTCAGACACACTTTGAAAATGATATCTATATAAATGTTGCTTTTATACATAATTAATATTTTCAATAAATTTGTCTACTACGAGCATTTTTAAATATTAAATTATAGAGTCTCAGGAGCAACTTTTTCAAATATTAATTCGTATAAAAGGTTTCGACACTGAATAAATTGATTTATGGATTTAATAAAGGTTTGTCCTTATGTTCTAATAAAATTTTTTGACATTAAAAAATAAAAATTATAATTTTATTAAAAAATTCATTCAAAACAAAAATTTTATAAAAAACTAATATTTAAAATAATGTTGCTCTTTATAAGTAAATGTGAATCAACTTCTTCGTTCAGCACTTAACTTGGAGCATATAGAAACTAATTGCGGTCAAAGGATTGTAAGTATGTAAATGCTATAACAGAATTTCATATAATTTAACTTTTTTACACATTTCTTTTAATCCAGCAGAGGGAAGTTAACTGTTAAAATCTTTTTCATGTTAAATTTTCTATCTTCAGAAAGATTGGTTGGTTTCAAATCCATAGCTATTTTTAAGGAAGTTGGAATGGAATATCATATACATATTAGAGCCCTGCAAACTGTGTCTTATAAGGCTGTACAAGCCACTTGATATTTTTCAAGTGTTGTTATCAGTGTGTGTGCGGAGTAATAAATACTGTTCTGCAGGCACTTAAAACCATACAAATACTGCGTGTGTGCTTCAACTTTATGAACAAATCATGAGTGTGCTATGATAGCGACCAAACAAGCCTCTCAAAGGCTTGTATAAAAAAATACAAGCCTTTTGACCACTTGTTTGCTTCAATAAGGAAAAAAATTGTGTTTTCTTTTTTATTAAAATTATATGTGTGTGTGTGCGTTCATGACTGTATAAAGTAATTTCGTAAGTAAAACAGTCGTTTAAAAGTATTGTTTATAAACTTATTGTTATTTACGATCAAATAAATTATTAATGTTACTAGTTATAACAATTTAAAGAAACATGCCTATTATTATGAGCTATTATTAATAAAAAAAATACATGAATTTCTCCAATTTTTATTTTGTTTGACATTTTTAAATACAAAGGTGATAAAAATTCAAATACTTTTGTGAGGTAAATTCGATGAATTTTCATACTATTTCTGTAATAACTTGGATACAATGCAATATTTTTTATTGCAGTTTTTTGCATTATAAAGTTAACAAATAGACAAATACAATTCAGTTAATAAATCTAGAATTATTTTTTTTTAAATCACTTAATTAAACCGTTTTAATTATTAATTTAAAAAATTCAAATACTTTAGTGAGACACTGTATATGGAAACGAATTTGAAAAATGAAAAGACATTGTTCTATATTATTTCCTTTTAGTTTTAAAATACTTAGTAAATATAAATTAAATGCAATAAAATCTATCATAATATAAATAAGTACAATTTTAAAATTTTTTATAAACATACAATTAATTATAAGACTAACTTTATTTAAAATATAAATAAATACTAAAGATAAAAATTTTCTAACTTACATATGTAACTGACAGTTTCAAATGTCAACTTTAATTTTTTTACTTTTTTAACTCTTAATAAAGAGTATTTTTTAATAACTTTATGAATTCACCCTTTTACATTTATTTAGAAAAGAAGAACCAACAATAAAATATAGACATACTGTATATATGTGTGTGTATGCAAGAATATTTATAAACAACCACTTTTTACACATTATGAAGATTTTTTGCCACACACAGCAACTACGTATTACAAAAACAAACAAATCATTAAGCCCACTTGAAATCTTTAAATCATTTCTCAACGTCTTGTATGATTTGCTTTTTTTTTGCCACACCACTTGCACCACTTGTTTACGATAAATGATTTGAACGCACGGATTTGCAGTCGCTCATACACAGTACACACTTGCTTTGCTTCGGGCAGCGAACAGTACGAACAGTATTTATTGTTGTTTTTGCACATGTTGGCTATGAAACACACACTTGAAATTCAAGTGTGTTTGCTTTTCAAATCATCTTGCGCAGGAGACTAATACATATATATGTACTAAGACAAAAAGATATGCAGTGTTTATCCATCTGTATGTATTTTTATGAAATGTTTACTATAAAGTGCATAGCTTTTCTATTTAAAAAATTTATTGTATGTATTCTCTTCCTCCATTAAATAAAGATACAAAAAAAAAAAAATAGTGTTATTGCAATTCACAATAGAGCTTCCGATATATACATTAGAGTGCTCCAAAAAAACGAAGTTTCAAATTTTGCCCGTCCCCCCCTCTAAAATTGTTCTATGGGTTATAAAAATACGTCGTGCAAAAAATTAGGGCAATAGGACTACGTTAACTGGTGCCGCAACGGCTCTGAAGTTTGAAAATGCATTTACAAGGGGAAAATATGCATTTTTTTCAGTTTTCACAAAAAATTTGTCATTAAATAGTTAGTTTTGCATTTTATTGTAAAAGAATCGTAATGTGCACAGAATTAGTGTTACAAAAAGATATAAAACACAAAAATTGGTTGAAAAATTTAAAATTTATTGAAAATTCCCCAGGCCTTTAACGTGTTTTAGAGCACTTGAATTCGAAATGTGACAAAAAAATAAATATATTTTTAAAAATATTCGAATAAAACAATTGCATTACTTAAAATACATCTGTAGTTACTCGAATATGAGTTTTTGTCCTTATAGAATAACGTAAACCTGTTCTCAGCTATGGTCAAAAAATGTTTATATTTTTAACGGTCGTTTCAAAACTCAAATTTCAGTTTTTTTTGATACTTTGTTAAACAAATTTCAATATTTTTGGGAGATCTCATAGGGATTTATGGACAACAGATTACGGAATGAAACAGTAAAAAAATAAGTCAATATCTCTTACAGTTTGCCTGTACCTTAATTTTGAATTCGGCGGATTTCGTGAAAAGCCCATTTTTATGTAATATTTTGGCAAATCAGCCATTTTATTACATTGTTGTGTATTTTAAATGGAACTTTTTTAAAATTTTTATAGTCCACATAATTCTAAATATAAATCAAGAGTTTAAAGGTCAACGGTAAAATTTTGTAATATTTGCAATTTTTGATGGAAATAAGTCGAAATTTTATCTATTTTTCGGTAGATTATCATAAAACTTAAGAAATTTATTTATTAACAACCGATATTTACAATGATAGTGAAAAAAATGAAATTAACTCTTAAACGGCCTTGGGGTCAAAATGACCCCGATGATTTAAAAACATGCCAATTTGAATATATTTCAATAAAACCCGTTTGCAACCACATTAATTCACATTAATTCAGCAAATTGATAAAAAAATTAGGCATTAACCTTTTTTGAATATGGTGCCACATTAATTCAGCAAATTGATAACAAAAAATTGGGTATTAACCCTTTTTGAAAGGTTCAGCAAATTGATGAAAACAAATTTTGTTATTAAACCATTCAATTCTCAATTTGGTGAACTTTTTAAAAAGGGTTAATACCCAATTTTTTGTTATCAATTTGCTGAATTAATGTGGCACCATATTCAAAAAAGGTTAATGCCTAATTTTTTTTTATCAATTTGCTGAATTAATGTGATTGCAAACGGGTTTTATTGAAATATATTCAAATTGGCATGTTTTTAAATCATCGGGGTCATTTCGATTCTTTTACAATAAAATGCAAAACTAACTATTTAATGACTAAATTTTTGTGAAAACTGAAAAAATTCATATTTTCCCCTTCTAAATGCATCTTCAAACTTCAGAGTCGTTGCTCTGAAGTGCACAACTTAAAATCAATTAGTTCTTGAAATGACATAGAAGTAATGATATAAGGTAAGTAGTTGCCTCTAATGTCATCACCGTGTTAAAATAATGGGTTATTCAGCTAATGTGTAAGTAGTGTAAAACCATTATATTAGCTTCTTAACTCATTACCTGGCAACCAAAGTTTTTGCTGGGAAATTTTTAATATTTTAGCCATATAGGGAACAAAATTATAAAATTCTTATCCATTGTTTAAGAAAAATATCGAACATTTTTTTGCATGATATACTGAATGATGGTTTATGGACCAAAATTTTTGCGAGAATTTTTTAAAATATATTTTTTATAATTGACTAAAAATGACGAATTTTTTGACAAAACTCAATACTATTTTTTGGAAATGTTCTAAACTTTTAAACGCTGGTAGTGAACTGAAGATCAATTTTATTTTTTTTCCAATATTAAGCTAATTTTTACGCATCGTTTGAGGGGTCTTCCTACACAATTTTTTTGTATTATTGTACAGTATAAAAACTGAAAAAACTAAAAATTTTATTAACTTGGTTTATATATAAAATGGTTTTAAAGTTGATACCTATGGGAGTCAACACCCATGGTACCCCATATATTTCTGTATTAACTTTTCCTTGTACTATTTATTATTGAAAATCTAATTTTTATAGTTTTTTAATCCATATAAGTGAACATTTTAATATATTTTGCTTGTCCATGACAGGCAAAATTACCAAATTATAAGAAATGGCTCCGTTAGGTTTTAAAGGAGAACTAGTTTCACAAGTAAGCTTTTTTGAAATTTCTAGGTTCTTTAGAAACTTCCGAAAGAGAAATAAAAGATAATAAAATATTGAATTTATTTCCTATGTATATTCGTAAACTTTCAATATTGTAGCTCCAAACTTGTCTATACTGGAAACATTCCTTAGTGTTGTAAAAAAAGTTATTCTCGGACGTGACCTATTTTTGGTGAGGATACTATATGGATCCTGTGCTTAAATGTGGATGAATTCAGTGCTAACATTTTTTAGGACTGTAAGAAAGTATAGTCTGTCGATTTTCTCAGAGAGTTTTTATGGAACGTGTGTTTTATTGTCGAACAAGTCTTGTTGTAAAGTATAAAATTAAAATTATATATACCTTGTAGAGTGTAATGTGTATCAAAACTAATTTATGCACTTTATGATGATTTTCTGAAATGGGCCTTATATGAGAGCTATGGATTTTTAAGGTGCGAAACTGATAAATTATTTTAAAAACTGCTTCATTAAAGGTTTAATATGGACGGTCAGACAGACGGACGGACGTCGCCAAAAGACCAATTAAATGGTCGTAATAAATAATTTTTATAATAAAATCTTTTTAATAAAATCAACGAAAAATACACTATAGTACCCAAAAACCACGGGTATTGACTAACGTAAATTTTATTTGGGTATATACCGTAGGGTTAAAAGTCATTCCGATTGGTATACTTTAAGTCTGTGTGTTAGAAGCATCAGCACAAATGCATATACCCAACCACCCACTGTGATGTAGGGTATAAAAATCCAATAACCGCTTGAACATTTTTTTGTCACTAAATTACTTGTTAATATCGAAAATTTTATGGATATCATATGAGTGATTCAATGTGTGACTACAGTAGTGTATGTCAGTGTATAATACCGTAAATGATGTGTTAGTAGTGCAATTATAATGAATTATTGCATTTTATTTGCCTGATGCACAGAGTCTTCTGTTTTAATGTTTGTTATTTCATGTATTTCATTTTATTTTGTTTAATAAATATTTTTGTCTACACATAATTGTGTTGTACTTTTATGAGATGTTTTTTTTTATTTATTTTTTTGATGTCATTTAAAAAATTGAAATTTATGCGTTATTTGGTAGTTTTTAGTTTTTTTCTTGTTGTTGTTTGTCATACATTTAAATTGGTTTTTGTTTTTGTTCCCCATTTAAAGCTGTCATAGATGTCGTTTGTGGACATAAAATACATTTTATTGCTATTTAAATATGATAAATATACAACTGCAAAAATACTAAGCATCATCCACATCATCATTATCATTATGATGTTTAACTTCTAAAGAAAACTATCAACCAACCAAAAACCAGAAAAATAATTTTTTAACAAAATTGTTTATTCGTTTATTCAAACGGTAAATATTTCTTTTATTACTTTTTTTATATCGAAAAAAAAAGTAAAAAAAATGCGTAGATTTGCAGTTTGTTAAGATGTGCATCTTTTGGAAAAAAAGCCACAAAAATTTTTTGTTGACAACATTGTTTATACCTTGCGGTATATATAACGTGTTGCACGTAACTGCTGCAATTGTGCACATTTTGTGTGTGTGCGTTTTTTTTTACATATACACTCGGGGATATAAAAAACCATCTTCGTTTAAATTAAATTTAACACTTCAAAAACACTTCAATGGGAGCGGTATAACTTGTTCAGGCAATTATATGTATAGTGATCTATTGCACAGTGTAACGAATTGTGTAAAAAAATGGAGACAAATTTAGGATGGTAATAATTTTAAATTATCATAAATAATTAAAAAAGAACACTCCTTTCTATTAGTTTGTAGTATCCAAATTAATTTAACAATTGTGTAAATGGAAATTTTAAAATTTAACTTTTTTGTTCAATAAATAACCTGTAAATAATAATTATATGTTATAAAAGTTATATTTTTTGCACATTTCATTACACTGTTCATTGTTTATTTTTTTTGTCCGTTTCTTTTGCTGTTTTTTTAATTGGTTGCAAGAAATTGCTAAAAGATTCCACTATAGTTAAGAGCCTCAAGCATTTTAAGTATAAATTTATAAACTATTTTTACCCCACAGGGAGGATGCGTAACCTCTGAATGGATAAATATCATCATTGTAGTTGTTTTCCTAGTTTTTATTATTATTTTTTTTCCTTTGCGACATGCAACAAACATTGTGTCACTTGTCAACGTTTTATTTAGTTAAAGTGGGTTTTTGTTAACATAACGCAATAGAAATTATTTCTATAAATTACAAAACGATTAGAGTTCATGATAAATTGTCATTTTTGTCGAAAGACAAAAAAATATAAAAAAATAATAATTATATATAAATTTGGGATTAAAATTTATGCTAATTACCATGAACCCCATAATCTTGTGAATAAAATTAGATACATACATATATTTCATTAATATCAGAACATACATTTTCACTTTTTTGTTGTGGCAATTTCAGTAATGGAACGGTCTTTCAGTACCAGTTGAGTATCAATTGACACCTAAATCGTCACCAAAGTTCCTATTGAGAACTAGTTGACACCACTGCAGTTACTCAGTAGAGAGTAAATTTCTACACTGAAAAAAGTAATTTTAATAAATGAAGTACATTAAGTGAAATTCATTAATTTGTTTCCAAGAATTTATTAATTTAATGTACGAATTCATTGCTTCAATGGAAAAATTCATTAAAATTCAATGAAAAAATTAACGCTATTATGAATATTACAAAATAAATAAATCAGTTATTTGATTTAATACATCAGTGCATTGAATTAAAAATATAGTATACATACAAATATTAACTCAATGTATTAGTACATTGAATTCTTAATTATGAAGAAGCATTACACAATGAACAAAAACATTGAATCAATTAAATATTTTATTAAATTATATTAAAATAAATACTTTCTAACGGGAAATAAAGCAAAACAAAAACATCTCAGTTTGTTGAGAAATGACGCGTTTTAAACAAAAGACAAAACGAAAATAATTAAAAAGTAAACAAGTTATAAGCAGGGCAAGTTTTTCAAGCTTTTGGCTTGGTAAGTAAGCATTTGCATATTTCAAAAGTATTTTACAAAATGCTTGTTTTTTAAATCTTTGCATAAAATTGCATATAATGGATACAATAATTAGTTTTCTTAACAAAAAAGTCATTTTTTAATTATTTTTTGGAGTTTAATGAAATGATTTCTAAAAATATTTTGTGAGTATTTTAAGTACATTGTAAAAATTGTAAAGAAAAAAAAAAAAAAAAACAAAAATCAAACGCGTCAAATATGAAATTTAAAAATTTTTATAAAAATCGAAATCTATCACGGATTGAAAGTTAAAAAATGCATATTTGTGCATATTTTTTACATATTAATATATAAGAATGCATAAATTCTTTGGCTTTTATATGCATATTCACGCTATTTTTGCATTTTTTTGTACATACACGCAAAGAAAAAATATGGTTCCTGTGACCATAAACTAAGAGCAACATACTATGATTGTAATATATGATTCTAGGTTACAATAAGTATATTTGTACGTAATCATTATTATGATTCCAATTTATAATTTATTAGTAAGGTTCATAACCTTATTAATATCTTTTAGTAAGTTTTATAAACTTTTCTTAAGTATTTCTTTCAATTTCATTATGTTTTTATCATTTAATAATTCCATGTTATCATATATATAAACTAATTTTATCATATATATTATTCCATTCTATCATATATAAGAACTAATTCCATCATAGGTATAATTCCATTTTATCATATATATAATCCCATGTTATCATATATATAATTCTATTTTATCATATATATGAACTAATTTCATCATATATATAATCCCATTTTAACATATATATGACCAATATGTTCATATTTATATTCATTTGTACCACGATATGTGGTACATTCATCATACTGAATAAAAACAAACCTTGTCAATATATATTTGTTCATATATAAATTAAATGAGAATTGTAACTACTGGACTGATACACAAAAATGTGTATTCAAAAGGCACTAAAAGTTAATGACTTAATGGTTGTAGAATTAACCAAATTTTTTTAAATGAAATTAATGGTTATGTAATTAACTAAATTGTTGTAGAGTTGACTAAATGGTTGGATTTATTCATAAATATGATTTCATATAAACATATTTAAATACATATTATAATTCAGTGAACCATATTAAAATTTTGATTGTGGGTAATCATTGAATGATTAAACAGAATCATAAACGTTGCTATCATGAACACAGTATATTTAAATCAATGAAAAACGACTATATAATCATTGAATAGTTGTGGTGATCATGCTTTAACCATGTTTTTTCTCTGTGTGTATTATACCATTTTTTTGTGCTTTTTCAAGCGCATATTTTAATTTTTTTCGTGCATATTTAAACTTGCCCTGGTTATAACGCATGGACGTTCGAGTTATTAAAATACATAAATATAAATTTATTCACACAGTAGAAGTCGAGCAGCATAATTGAATACACCAAATTAAATGAATAACTCAAAAGCAGGAATTTGGAGACTTGGTTTTAAACAGTTATTAAAATATTACACTTAATTTATATTTGTGTAGATTAAACAATTAATATGCAAAGGAATATGTAATTAGCCCCAAAATCGGGGGTTTAAAAAAAATCGTGAATTCAAAAACCAAGAGGATTCTATTCGTAAGTATTCATAAATATATAAAATATTTCAATTTAGTTCTTAAAAAAAATATATTACAGAATGATCAAGATTTGGATGCTACATCCGGTGATCTACATGGTATTCTTTGTAACTATCTGGAACGTTTTATGAAAATAAGGGAATTTCTATAGACAAAAAATTTAAAGGTAACTAGTTTAAAAATTTTTAAGTCATTGAACGAATTTTAAAAATTTTATTTATAAAATCTTTTTTGTTCAGGATAATGCTGTTGCCATATTAATGTGGTGTATAAATGGATATTCCATAACATCATTGAGCAATATAAGGAGTGACATTGAAAAATTCTTAACATACATAATATTCAATAACTTGGAAACGGTTGATCTTAGAGTTTTCATTATTTTTTTAATCATTTGATAATTTAGCACAGATCACAGAAATATATAATTTTTATGGTTCTAACCACTAATTATAAAATTGTGGACCATTTTTGAAAACCCTTTCTTTGGAGATTTGATAGTTACTTCAGTCACTTTTTTGGAACAGTGTGCACATCTTCTGTTAAAATCTTCGGTATTTTGGGACACCTTTTTTGTGCTCTTGAATTCACTTTTCACAAGAGCTCAATATCTCTCCTCTGGCCTAAGCTATGGACAATTTTGAAAATTGACCTCTCTTGGTACTAAAACTATGTTATTGATTTGGTACCACTCCAGAGCTTTCTTACCGTAGTGACATGATACCAAATGGGTCCAAAAATATGTGGACACGTTGTGCTTTCTTAAGAAAAGAAGAAGTATTTTTTGCAAATATTCCTTTATGCATATTTTGGTATTTATAGATCCGAATGTATCAAATGACTTTCCTGTTTTGCCGCAACTGCAAAAAGCTTGTCATACCATGAATTTTGTAAGAAATTTTTGCTACTTTTGGGTCTTATACTTATCTCCAACATTGCTTCGAGCATTAGCAATAAAAATTTTTGAGATACAAGCTGCGAAGATTCTGCCAGCACCTACGTTTCTTTGTCAATTATACAGCTTGAGTATTTTTGTATGAAATTTGGTTTTAAATTCCGAATCCTATTTTTGGCTTGTAATTTTTTTTGCAGAATTCCAGTTTGGAATTTTTTGAACTTTACATGTTATCAACTTTCCCATTAGCTTTAAATTTTCGCACCAAATAGTCGAAGCACTGAGAAAAATGAGCTGATTTTCTACCAGATGTGTTTGGAGTTCCTTTCAATATGCATTCAATTTTCTAGCCTTCCCAATATCATGTTGTCCTTTTTTCTCACCGAACTAGGTTTCACATCAATAGTCAAATTCTCCTGATACTGTTAAATAACATTAGAAACGGTTTTACGGACGACATTTAATTCTGTGGCTAATTATTTGTAAGACCTATTTGGATTTTTTTAAATTTTTTAATAACTTGTAGGACGTAAATCTTTTTCGTCACTTATTTTGATGAAAAACATGGTTGTTATTAAAAATAATAACTGAAGTATTTTTCCATGATAACTAGATCAAAAAAAAGTTTGAATATTGTTTCCGGGAAAAGTTATGAGGCAAAATGTGTGTGAAGAATTTTTCGATCTCACTCCTTAGAGGACAGCAGGAAGGACTTTATAAAATAAGTGACAAAGCACATTTGTAACCACCGTTGAGAATTTTTAAAAAGTGTCCAAATAAGGGGATTTCAAAATAAAAAGTCGCAAAAAAGGGGTTTTTTTGAAAAAAAAAAAAACGGTCCAACTGCTTTAAAACCTAAAAATACTTCTTAAAATTTGTTTATTTGATAACAACAAAAACAAAAAATTTAATATTTTAAGAAAAACTATAAAATTCAGTTTTGTTAATAACAAAATTATTTATAACTATTTTTATTATTACAAAAATAATGATTCATTCGGCTATGTGATGAGAATCGCATATCGCATAAAATTGGCGATTACGATTTCAAATCGCGTAATAGGTGTGATGTGGTTCACAATCACAAGAAAATAGGCGATTTCAAATCGCATGCTTATACCAAAGTGAAGTTGTCTATTTTGCTTAAACATGGCTTCAAAAAACAATAAATATGGCGTACAAATAAAATTTAATATGTTTTCTTTTTATTTAGGTAAAAACTAGTAATATTTTCTACCAATTTTAAGTAAAAATATGAAATTTAATCCATTATTCTCTTTCTTATTTGTTTTCTCATACATAAGCGATTTAATAGAAACAGCTGATCAAATTAATTAATTAACGCATGTGAAATGACAATCGTGTGATTTCCATCACATAGGCGATTCACAAAAATAGTTGACATGCAATCCTCTAATTAATGAAACTTGTGTACTTTTGTACGAGGTCTTCACTCGTATTCCAGTCTTTCAAATCCCCTTCGGACAAATTTAGGATGGAACGCATGGATCCACAAATATTGACTTAAATCTGTTAGACAAACTATATTTTATTATTGATAACTTATTAAAAAAACACGTTCGCCCTAGGGATTGCTGTGAGGAATGTAAAGATATAAATTAGGATATAAGTATTAATCGAATCATTTTTTTTTTTCAATCAAGTCTAAAAAGATTCCGCATATGATGGTATAAACAGGTGTTCATAAACTTTATTATTATTTTTAGTTACTAACAGTTTCAGTTCATTTATAAACACTCCGCGATTTTTTATATCACTATACTGTGAAACAATCTAAAAATGTTTAATTTATTTGTTGAAATTAATATATAATTGGTCGATATATTTCAAACAACTTAGTTTCACGTCATTTAACACATAAGCCCAAATTACAATAGCGCGTAGTCAGCAACAGTGTCAGCAAAAATTATCAGCTGATCACTGTCAGCACAACATGTTGCTGCCGTTATAATTACAATTCAGCGTAGGCAGCCACAATTTACAACCACCATCTAGCTTTGTTCTACTTGTGTATTTTAGCCTCTCATTTATTTGCTCACTCTCTTTGTCTCGCTCTCAATCTGAATGCAGCGCAGTGAATTTAGAAACAGGGCTAAATGAAACAGCACTGCAAACTGCTGCTGACTAAATGTAATCAACACCATAAAAAACAGTGCATTCTAAATAATCAGCTGATTATGGCAGCACACACTGCTGCTGACTACGCGCTATTGTAATTTGGGCTAAAGTCTTAAAAAGTCGCCATTTAAAAAAGGGGCCAAAAAAGTTGCCAGGTGAATGAAAAATTCGCAATTGGCGACTTAAGTCGCGGAGTAACACTGTCTGTAACATGTATTTTGTAAAATTTTTTAGTGAAATGTAATATAAACATTGTATTATATTTATGGCATCTATATTTATAAAATTATATTTAATTTTTGCTTATATTTACTCAATATAGTATAATTTAATAATTTAATTTAAAATAAAATAAAAACCAAAAATACAGAACCAGCCTATTATTATAACACAGTTTCAATGTATAGTTTCAAGGGAGAAAATATGAGCTCATTGAAATCAATGTACTGTTCACTGAAGTTATTTATTTTATTTAATAAACGTGTTCATTGATTCAATGTAAGAATAAATTTAATCAACGAGCTTTTACATTGAATTTTAATATTAATACATGGCAATACATTGTTTCAATGAACCTGTACGTAGAGTCAAAATTTGTTTAGCGTTGAAATAAAACGCAATATACATTAAATGAACATGGCTGTTCGATTTTGAGTGCCGCTATCGACATTAACGAAAAATTATAAAAATAAAAAAAATATAATTTTATTTAAAAAAATATAAAAAAAAAAAGTTTAAAAAGTGCGCAGTTTTTATCAAATTTTTTTTATATTGATCGACCCTGAACATGTCCTCATGGACACTCCAATGACAATCCCATGTAAAAGTGACAGGTTCCTCCCATATAAAGTTCCGGAACTGAAACCGGTCACTAACACTGAGAAACTGTCACGTGACTAGTTTTGAACCGGTTCTATTTCCTTTAGGACATGTTTAACTTAAAACACAGGAAGATAGATACAATTTTTTTTCTGCGTTACCAGAAATTTCTATCAATTCAATAGTTACATAATGTTGCCAAATGAAAAAAATTTGTCCCCCAATTGGGAATTAAAATATTATTTTGGCGGGGGAAGAATTTTGAGCTTTGTTTTTATTTAATTATTAATTTGTATTTTTTTGAAATTTTCGATGTTTTCAATGTAATGAAAACATCGATTTGTAATAACTTCCGTTAAGCTGTCTTCTAGCTAAATTCAAAGATAACAGCTTCCTAGAAGGTTAGAAGTTATGTAAATAAAATCGTATATGCAAAAGAAACAAAGTCTTTGTTTGTTTTTTTTTTTTTTTTTAATGAATCTTTAGTTGTGATGATCATTTTTTAGTGTATATATTATTCCTGTGCTCAAACATGATGACCTTTTTAGTTGAATTCTCAACTAGATCTTTTTATAGGAGTAGAATATAAATTTATAACCCAAAAAATATAATGCAATAAATTTTAATTTCTAAAGTAGCATATCTCACAAATTCCCATAAAATACAATGTATAATTTTAAACTCTTTTCAAAATAATAAATTTGCCTTATTACACTTCAACTACATTTTTTGATAATAAATTGAGAACACAACTAAAAAAATATTAAAATAACAAAAAACCTATTTAGCACCTGAATATTTTATAATCTTTAAGAAAACAGAAAAAACAAAATAACAAATATTTTTCCCCTTTCAAATTTATCAAAATTAATAAATCCTTTCAAGCCAATTCAACTATCAACGACAATTAACGTAAATTATTGTTAACATTTTCGAATTGAATTGAACTGAATTGAATCGAACTTAACAGAAAATTTATTGTATGAATTTCGGTTTAAATGAAAAAAAAAAAAAAAAAGAGAATTGAGATAAATGTAACAATTTTGTGTTAGCAAAAAAAAATAAATCCATAAAAAAAAAGAAATCAAAATCCCATATAATATAACATGACTTAATTAATTTGCATTCCGCAAATATTTGGTGTTAAAGTTAAAAATTTACAAATAAATAAAATTGAAACAAAAAAACCCACACACCAGGTTTAGAACTTTATATTGGAGTACCAGAATACAATGAGAATGTTTAGTAAAATATGAAAAAAAAAAAAAAATAAATAAAATAAATTTTTAAATTAAAAACTTCTACAGCTGCAAGGTTGTTTGGGTTTTTTCTTATTTGTTTGTTTGTTGTTTATAAAATTTTTTTTGATGGTTGGTTTTCAAAAATCAAAGTATCCGGCAGTTGGACAGAGTGGAAAAAAATGTTTGTAAATAAAAACAAAAAATATATGTATTTATGTTCTAATTTTGAACGCGTTTAACAAATGGAGACATAAAATTTAGACAGCTTTTGTTTTTTTTTGCTCTGATTTTATGTTGTTTATAGAAAATTCTTGCCGGTAATTGAACCGGATTTTCCCAAATGTGTGTGTATTTTGTTTGGAATTTATGTCTACGATCAAAATTAATTATGCCAATAGAAATCGTTATACATACATACATAGTATGTTATATAAGTATATTTGAGTATAAATACATAAATATTTTTCCTTGCCATTCAGGTATGAACAAACTTAAATTGATGTAAATTTATTAAAAATTATTTTTTTTGATGAAGTACCATATTTCTATTTGAAAACTGCATTTTTTTCTTCACGCAGAGAAAAAACATGGTTACAGCATGATCACCACAACTATTCAATGATTATATAGCCGTTTTTCATTGATTTTAATATACTGTGTTCATGATAGCAACGTTTATGATTCTGTTTAATCATTTAATGATTACCCACAATCAAAATTTTAATATGGTTCACTGAATTATACTATGTATTTAAATATCTTTATATGGAATCATATTTATGAATAAATCCAATCATTTAGTCAATTCTACAACAATTTAGTTAATTACATAACCATTCATTTCATTTTACAAATTTGGTTAATTCTACAACCATTAAGCCATTAAATTTTAATGCCTTTTGAATACACATTTTTGATATATAAACTAAATGAGAATTATAACTACAGGATAATTTTCATTTAGTTTATATATCAACAAATATAAATTGACAAGTTTTGTTTTTATTCAGTATGATGAATGTACCACATATCGTGGTACAAATGAATATAAATATGAAAATATGGGATCATATATATGATAAAATGGGATTATATATATGATGAAATTAGTTCATATATATGATAAAATGGAATTATATATATGATAACATGGGATTATACTTATGATGGAATTAGTTCATATGTATGATAGAATGGAATAATATATATGATAAAATGGAATTATATATATGATTAAATTAGTTTATATATATGATAACATGGAATTAATAAATGATAAAAACATGATGAAATTGAAAGCAATACTTAAGAAAAGGTTATAAAACTTACTAAAAGTTATTAATAAGGTTATGAGCCTTACTAATAAATTATAAATTGGAATCATAATAATGATTACGTACAAATATACTTATTGTAACCTGGAATCATATATTACAATCATAGTATGTTGCTCTTAGTTTATGGTCACAGGAACCATATTTTTTCTTTGCGTGTGCTAAGTTGGGTGATGCAATATTTTCAACTGCGTTGATTAGTTGTGATCGAGTGTTCAAAGTAATAAGAAGTAAGTTTGTTCGTGAAAGTCGAAAAAAATATTAATATTAAAACCTATTAAAATTGTAAGTAAAATTATTATATTTGTTTAAATAACTTTTTATAATAACAAAATAAAATTATTTATTAAATTATTAAAGCTTTAAATATGTATATTGTTTTTAGCTTTCATTATATAATATACAAGAAATGACATGTTTTGTAACGTATTTTGTGTTTTATTACTTTCTTAATTTTCAGTTTGATTTGTTTTGAAGAAATTTTGTGTTTTTGTTTTTATACGATTAGAGAAAAAATAAATAAAAAAAAAAACAATGGGTGATTTATGGGTTACCCAAAATTTCTACACGCAGAGAAAAAACATGGTTACAGCATGATCACCACAACTATTCAATGATTATAATAGCCGTTTTTCATCATAATAATGATTACGTACAAATATACTTATTGTAACCTGGAATCATATATTACAATCATAGTATGTTGCTCTTAGTTTATGGTCACAGGAACCATATTTTTTCTCTGCGTGTTTTAACATAATTTTTTAAATTAAACTTCATTAATTAAATAGTAGGGTAGAAGTGGGCACATTCTTCACATTTTTTTGTCACTGATAATTATCTTGAAAAGGAAGTAGTAATTTTGTGGCTTTAATGGAGTTTCATTTATTTCACCGATGATATTTCAAGCATTGAATTTTAATATTTTACTATGATTGGGTACACGCAGAGAAAAAACACCACGACTATTCAATGATTATATAGCAGTTTTTAATTGATTTAAATATACTGTGTTCATGATAGCAACGTTTATGATTCTGTTTAATCATTTAATGATTACCCACAATTAAAATTTTAATATGGTTCACTGAATTATAATATGTATTTAAATATGTTTATATGAAATCATATTTATGAATAAATTCAATCATTTAGTCAATTCTACAACAATTTAGTTAATTACATGACCATTCATTTCATTTTACAAATTTGGTTAATTCTACAACCATTAAGCCATTAACTTTTAATGCCTTTTGAATACACATTTTGTGTATATGATAGAATGGATGAAATTATTTTATATATATTATAAATTGGAATCATAATAATGATTACGTACAAATATACTTATTATAACCTGGAATCATATATTATAATCATAGTATGTTGCTCTTAATTTATGGTCACAGGAACCATATTTTTTCTTTGCGTGCACAAGCGTAATTAATTGCATTTTCGAAATTCTTTATAATATTTTGCTGTAATTTTTGTGATGACTTTATTAGTATTTTGTCATTAGTTGTTTAATAAATAGTTTCGCTAAACACCCACAAATCATTTAATTTTGTGCTTTATATGGAGCACTTTCTGGGATATTTCATTAGTTCTTCAGTGTTTGTCTAATTAAAAAAAATAAATCTTAAAAATATTAAACGAAAAATTCTAATGAATTGCAATGGATAGCAAATAAATATATACGACAACAAACTTGATTCTTCTTCTTTCAAAAAAGCTTAATAGAAAAAATGCTGGAACTTAAAAAAAATGTAGGCATAACTCAAACTTTTGCGAGGCATTGGTCATTTGTAAAACTTATTTATGATATATTTATGTTATTTTCCGAGTAATTTTTTAAATCTCTGAATATGAAAATTGTTCACACAGGTGTGCAGACAAGAAGTACAAAAACTCTTCAAGAAAGCAAAAAAAAAAAAAAAAAAAATGTGTTTTTTTTACTAATACAAGCGGATTAAAATTTAAAATAAGTCTTCAATAAACCTTTCAGATGTTTTGTTAAAATATTTGGTCAAAATTAAACCAAAAGTATTATTTTTGTCATCGTCTTCTAGGAAAATGGTAGAAATTTGCTTAAGGAAATGTTAAATGAAACGTTTT
Source organism: Protophormia terraenovae (assembly GCA_951394005.1). Lineage (NCBI taxonomy): Eukaryota > Metazoa > Arthropoda > Insecta > Diptera > Calliphoridae > Protophormia > Protophormia terraenovae. The sequence continues at coordinate 88,386,172 of OX596075.1, forward strand.
TAGTTTTAGTCATGAAGCCGAAATTTTTAAGTAATATTATTGCATTTGTTATTTTAATTTTAATATGACTGATGAAACTTGCACTTACACCAATTTTTTTTAATTAAAATATAAATTTTTAATCGTACTTAAAATTAAATCTTAAATTTAATGCAATTCGTTTCCTAAAGAAAAACAAATAAAATACAAAACTTTTCTCTATTTGGCAGAATTGAAAAAAAGTTCGCAAAAATTGTGAACCGTTGGAAATATTTTAATAAAACTTCACATATTATGTAGTTATTCTAAACTTGCTTTTAAAGTCACTTGAAAATTTGCATTACATTTTTTATTAAGCAAGTTCCAATTTTTAAATAGCATTTATTTACTTAAAAATTTTCGAAGGAAAACTAAGATAAATGTTTTTTCTAAACATAGTTTAGCCATTCTTAGACTATATTTGACTAAAGACATTTTTTCTTAAAGAATTTTTATTTTTTCCTTTTCCTATTGTAAATTTTTAATTTTTCATAGTTCAAAAATTATTTTAAGGGTGGGAAATTTCCTAAAAAAAAATCGATTTTGGCATATTGCTAACCATATTACATACACCAGGACTTATTCTCAAAAAACGAAATAATTTCGGCGCAAAAAATCTAAAATTATAAATTCAAGCGTAAATATCTTTTTAATTGTACACAGAGAAAACAGATTTGTTGTTGCATCCGAATTTTTCGCTAATCAAATTTTGTCGATTACAGGTACTAACAGGTAATTCGGTTGGCATTACTATATGCATTCGATATACACAATTGTTTTCAAAAACAATTCTGTTCTGGGGTTTAAAATTTCTGTAACACTATTGTGAATGAAAACTAAAATTTTTAAAAATTCTTTTATTTAAAGGCAATAACATTTTTTAAACATAAATAAATTACTCTTGATAACATATCCCTTCCGTCTTCTTTAGGTCTTGAAATCGTAAGAGCCTGCAGTGCTGATTGGCTATAAAGTGTCAAATTTATTCATAATAGGTAGATGGAAATCTGCTAAAAAGAAAAATTTAACAACATTTCCTACCTTTGTTATGAAAACATTTTTAATATGGAACATTTAGGTGGTCTAAGTAGGAAAGTTCACAAGAAAGGAGACTTCATGTTATAAATGAACACAAAATCTCACAAAGATCGGAATGGTTATTATTGAAGTAAAAAATTATTCCGCCTTTAAAAGAAATCCAAAAAAGAAGATGATGTTTTTCGTTAACATTTTATGTACCTATCCTTTATCTATGGTTATTTCGGTTGATTTGTTAAGGACTATAAAAGGAATTCCGCTTATTACGTTATGTTACGCCATTGAGATCAACTGCTGGGACATATGGTTTACTGCTTACATACACATAGAATTTATCTTTGTTGCATATAAATAAATAAAATATAATTAATACACACACGCAGAGAAAAAACATGGTTACAGCATGATCACCACAACTATTCAATGATTATATAGCCGTTTTTCATTGATTTAAATATACTGTGTTCATGATAGCAACGTTTATGATTCTGTTTAATCATTTAATGATTACCCACAATCAAAATTTTAATATGGTTCACTGAATTATAATATGTATTTAAATATGTTTATATGAAATCATATTTATGAATAAATCCAATCATTTAGTGAATTCTATAACCAAAGAGTAACAAGAGACGAAACTAATTGTCAAAAACCTAAGTCGGTTGTCAAAAACCTAACTCATGCAACAACAAAATACATGTAATCAAATACATTTTGTTGTTGCCAAAAGAAAATAAAAACACATTTTTGTTTACAAAACAACAATTTTGTTTAAATGTCAATCGAGAATTTCGTCTCTATATGCTACTCTATGTCTATAACTATTTAGTTAATTACATAACCATTCATTTCGTTTTACTAATTTGGTTAATTCTTAATGGTTGTATTAAGCCATTAACTTTTAATGCCTTTTGAATACGCATTTTTGTGTATCAGTCCAGTAGTTATAATTCTCATTTAGATTATATATGAACAAATATAAATTGACAAGTTTTGTTTTTATTCATTATGATGAATGTACCACATATCGCGGTACAAATGAATATAAATATGAAAACATGGGATCATATATATGATAGAATGGGATTATATATATGATGAAATTAGTTCATATATATGATAAAATGGAATTATACTTATGATGGAATTAGTTCATATATATGATAGAATGGAATAATATATATGATAAAATGGAATTATATATATGATGAAATTAGTTTATATACATGATAACATGGAATTATTAAATGATAAAAACATGATTATTAAATGAAAGAAATACTTAAGAAAAGTTTATAAAACTTACTAAAAGTTATTAATAAGGTTATGAACCTTACTAATAAATTATAAATTGGAATCATAATAATGATTACGTACAAATATACTTATTGTAACCTGGAATCATATATTACAATCATAGTATGTTGCTCTTAGTTTATGGTCACTGGAACCATATTTTTTCTTTGCGTGCATATATGTATATGCATTGTACATTCATATGTATACTTACCTAATTAAAAGTCTTCGTAATATCTTTTTCTATTTATTTTAAATGATTTGTTTTTATATAAAATAAAAATTTACAAATATTTGAGCTCAATTGTTTTTAAATAATTTATTTTTTATACGTCAACAGGTTATAAAAATATACAAATTTGAATTTCAGTTTTTTTTCTTAATCATAATTACAATATGATTGGAACTACCAAATCGTAGTACTAAAATTCGGTTATATTGAACGAATTTGTTAAACTAAATATATAAAGGTACATATTGGTTCATCTGATTAAATTTACTTTTGTTGTAATCCTAATTCCAAATTAATGCCAGTAAAATATTTATAAATATAAAAACCTCGTTGAATTAACGATTTTATAATAATATTAATAAAATAGTAGTTAATCAATTTCAGTTTTCAGTTTTGTGAAATTGCTAAAACTAGCGATTTTATTTCGCTTTTTAATTTTCTCAAAAACCAAAAAAAAAAAAAAAAAATAAAAAATTCAAAAGTATATAACTTTGAATAGCAATATCTCTGGGAATTGCTATTCAAAATTATATACTTTTGAATTTTTTTTTTTTGGGGTTTTTGAGAAAATTAAAAAGCGAAATAAAATCGCTAGTTTTAGCAATTTCACAAAACTGAAAACTGAAATTGATTAAAGGCTTAATGAAGTTTATGTATACAAATTTTTATTGAAATTGAAAGCCATCAAGTAAAAAAATACACTTTTTCGGGCGTTCTTTCATGGAATGGTCGATATAATTTAATATAACTTTTTATCGAACTAAAATATTTATATGATTCTTGCAGCAATATTATATAATATTATTAGGTTCATTATTATAAAAACTTACAGCCGTATTCAAAAAAATTAATTTACATACAAAGGGTTAGTAACTCGTTATCAAACATACATTATTTTTGAATTTTAATGATTTAAACGGCCTTAAAATTTCACATATGGCGGCTTTACGACGAACATTTTAAAAATATAAAAAAATTTTTAAAAATGCATTTTAATGCAATTGCATTTTTCTTTAAATATGCTATTCAAATTTTTTTAATTTTTAACATAAATGAAAAGTTTGGAATCATTACATTAAAATAAAAGTGTCAAATTTTTGGGACGCGAAAATCTTATATGCATAATCCAATTTTTATAAAAACATGTTACAAATTGTAACATGTTTTTATAAAAAAACAAAGAAAAAATAAAATTTTCTTTAAAATTTGTATACAAGTTAACAAAATATAAAAAGTGTGCAATTTTAAATATTCATATCTCTTGAAGTTATTGATGGATTTCTGTAATTGTATGTTTTTTGTGTAATTTAGTCAGCATTTCGAAAAACACCTCTTCGATCCATAATATTTTAAAAATATAAATGCAGCTTTAGATGCATTTTTGTTAGTTGCGAATTTATTAAATTTTAATTTTTTAAAAGTGTATTAGAAATGCTTTGTTTATTATAACTTAAAACAATAGTTAGTCTGATACATAAAGTTTTACTATTTTTAAAGATTTTTTAAATAATAACACAATAAATTTTTTTTAACAAAATACCAAGGTTGGAAACCGATACCGTAATAAATACCGATACCGATTAAATACCGTTTAAAGTTGGTTACCGTAACTGATACCGATACCGAAATTATTATTTTGTTAAAAATACCGGTATTCAAATACCGTTTCTCTCTGTACCGGTATATACCGGTAATTTAGTTTCGGTATTTTAAATATGTATTTTTTTCAACATAATATGGTATTGTAAGAATAATTTCTCATATAATACTTGAGAAAATAAGTCAGAATTGCGGCATCAATAATTGCTATTTGTGAACCATGACTGACTTAAATTAACCATTTTTTCTTACTCACAAAAAAATATATTATTATGTGTCGAGTAGTAAAAAAATACTATTCAGCAATTTTTTTATAATATGTCATTTGTCTCAAAGTTTTTACTTTTTTAATTGTTTTGAAATTTTTCAATCCAAAAAATAAACAAAATGTTGAAAAGTAGCATAACTGGAATAAATATAATGATTCACGCGGTAAGAAACGTAAAAAAAAACAATTCTGCCACCTTATTAATTTAATTGATCTAGAAAGATTTCAACGTTTTTATCGGCCGGACTCTAGTTCTTAGTTAGCTGTTTGATATTTGCTTCTATGAAGATTCTCTCCTTAATTTTGGTTTTTCCAAAAGACCGAAAATTTTCCTTCAGAAAAAACGATGAAGTTCTTCCAAAAAAAAAAATAAAAAAATTTAAATTTTCACGAATTCAAAAGTGGAATAAAATGCATACTTTAAACTTTTTTGGAAGTTCTTAATAATTGCTTCTAGAAAGTGAAAATAAATGAATTTTTAGTGGGAAAAATGGTAATAATTTCTAACAAAATTTTAAACCACTTTTATTATTACTTAAAAGGGAAAAAACAGAATTTTTATTAAAAAATTTTATAAACATAGTTTTAAGAGAAATGCTTCAAAAGCAGTGAACAAGAAGTATAAGAAAATAAAATCCTATCAATGACAACTATGGGTTAAAAAAGGAACTTCTGCAGCTCTTTTTCACCACTATGTACTTCCTTCCAATGACAACACAATGTTAAAATCATGACTTTTTCAGTTATTTTTTTGATGGGTAGGGAATGCATCTCGAGATTTCCCAAGAAATTTGCGATTTTTTAAATCCCCCTTTCCTGGAATTTTGAATGTGATTTCAGGGAATTTTAAAAGCACTTAAACGAAAGAAAAATGCATGAATTTGAACAAAGTATTATATATTTTCGAATTTTTTAACGAATATAATATAATATGCTAAATTTAGTGATTTTAAGTTTGAATAACATTTAAATTTTCACTCTCATTTAATCATGATAATGGCGCGTCGTTTTCATCCTACAACTTTAAAAATTTCTAGTGAGTAAATGGGATAATGGGGAGTTATCGACATAATTAGTACTTTCTTGTTGTAGCACTGTTTTTCCTCTACAAAATTTCTCGACTGTAATTGAACAAAATTAATTGAACAATTTTGTCTGTGGTAAATAAAAATTTTGTCCACATTTCTTATTTTACTATACTGCATATTAATAAATGTTGCCAAAAAATATATTGTATGAAGTTCTCTAATGAAAAATATTCATATACAAATATGTAATTTAATCATTTTTTTGCGAAATTCAAGTAAAAATTATTTAAAAAATTAACTTTTTTAAGTTTTTTCTAGTTTTCTATTAATAACGGTATTTACCGGTATTTTAGTTTCGGTACCGGTATACCGATACAGATATAATTTATAATACCGTTATCGATACCGTTACCGACATAAAATAAAATTGAATACCGATACCATTATTCGTTTCGGTTTCCAACCTTGCAAAATACGTAAAGCTACTCAAAATACTAGAAAAATTGAATTTTTATATGAACAAATTTAAATTAGTTGAAGAAAAGGGGAAATTATTCAAAGTACATAGTATGTGCGTCCCAAAAATTTGAGATTTTTATTTAAATGTAAAGATTCCATGCTTTGCAAATACGTAATAAAATTAAAAAAAATTAATAGGTAATTTGCCAAAAGAATTAAGAATACATTTTTTTATTCAACAATTTTTTCTGCGTTATGGCCCCTCATATAAATATAAGATTGTATCTTGACTTCCTTAACTAATTGTTAATATTAAGGTTGCCATACAATTGTTAATTTTTATACCCTACACCACCATAGGTGGGGAGGGTATTATGCGTTTGTGCTGATGTTTGTAACACCCAAAAATATTGGTCTAAGACCCACCTTAATTTATACTAATCGGCTTAGAATCACTTTTTGAATCGATTTAACGATGTCCGTCCTTCTGTCCATCTGACCGTCTGTCCGTCTGTCCGTTCATGTAAACCTTGTAATGAAACTACAGGTCGCAATTTTGAACAAAAATTAATGAAATTTGGCACACAGGTTTCTTACAGTCCAGGGACAAAGCCTATTGAAATTGGTTATGATCGGTCCATTATTTCACCTAGCCCCCATACAAATGTCCTCCCGGAAAAGGGTTTAACGATCATAAATCCCTTAAATATAAAAATATTTTAATAAAATTTGGCTCATATAAGTTTCATATAAGTTTTAATAAGTGTGCCGATTTTTAAAAAGATCGGTCCATAATTAATCATAGCTCCCATATAAACCCCATTTCAGAAAATCACTTTAGCGGGCATAAATCATATTAAAATGTTAGTATCAAGTTAATATTCGACACAAATAAGTTTTATATGAACATAAATGATAGTGCCAAATTTTACAAAGATCGGTCCATAATTTACCATAGGTCCCATATAAGGCCCTCTTTCGGGAATCGACCAAAAGTGAATAAATTCCTATAAATGTCAGCATCGTAATATTCTGTATTCGTATGTTTTATTTTACACTTATGAGTATCGGTCCACATTTGGCTCCAAGTCTAATAAAAGACCCCTCCTCGAATTATAATGTACACAAGGGTGTAGGGTATCATATGGTCGGGCTTGACCGACTATATCTTTTTCTCTCGTTTTTATATGTGGTTACTATTTGAATTTTTTTCTTAAAATTTGGCTCACATGTGAGTTGTTATTTACTTTACAAATGTAGACTATTTGAATTTGGCAACGACGACATTATGTATTGTCAAACATTTTTATAGTTTTAATTATTTTTTTTATTTTGGATTTTTTCTCTTCGAAGGGGGCTTCTACAGCGTTTATCCGTTCAGTAGACATTATGTTTATGTTGCATTAAAGCTCATTCATATCCAGTTAAATTCAGTACAAAAAAGTGTTTTGTTTTATTTGGTTGCAATATTGTGTTCATGTAATATTTTTTGGATTCAATTTAATTTAGTTTTTCTGGTGTTTTAATGCTGCTACTATTGCTGTTGTGGTGATTTTTTGCACCTGGCTTTTGTTTTAAGACCTTAAGACTTAAGCAAACGAAAAAATAAAAAATTACTGAGACTGTGAAAACAGCAAAGACTACGACCGAGACCACGGCGATGACGGCGACGTTAACTACGATTTCAAACACGACATGGCGCGTCAGGTCATTTGGTTATTTAGTTTACATCATGGTACACTAACTACATCATAAAAAGAAAAACAGACAAAAAAGTTTTAAAACCTACTGTATTTATGAGATTTACTTATGGTTTGTTGCACTCTAATCAGCATAAGGTGGCATGATTGGTTGCGGAAATAAAAAGTTTATTTATAGCAAATTTAGAAATTCAGATATTCATACTTCGATCAATATCGAATGTTTGATTATTTTCCAGGATGAATGTAATTAAAATTTATAAATACAAAAACTTCTGTTAGTAGTATTTAGTAAAAAATAAAGCTTTATGAATTTTTAAAAGCCAATTTGAAAATGTTGCAGATTCAAATTTGTTTTCCAAGTAAGTCATGTTATGTAGCTATGTTAATAAGTCGACCTTATTATCCCTTTAAATCTGTATATACACTCGTAACAAACATTTGTTATGTTTATTTATCGCAAACATTATTTTTTTATTTGAAATATTTACACTTGTGGTGCTCAATTACAGGAGCTAGTTTCGATGTTTTTTGTTTCTCAAGTATCTACAAGTGTTTAACTATACACACATTCACTCATTCGCCATAAATGCCATGTTCATATGTGTGATTTTATTTTGGTTTTCAAAAATTTCTGCAAAATATTTCCAATGCAGTCATGGGTTAACAAAAGGTTGCAAATTATGCCAGCAGTAACAACTACATACGAGAGTACACAATTATTTGTTAAAAGCTTGTTAAAATATTTTGTTTTTTTTTTTTTAATTTATTGCTTTTTTTAAGAAAAACTTTTGAAATAAGGGTTTTGGAAAATGTTAGTACCAACACTAAGTGAATTAATCGGCCCACAATTGACCACAGGTTGGTCTTGACCGACTATTTCCTTCTTATTAGCTTTTTCAATAATGCATTGGTATATAGAATTTTCTAACTAATTAAACGATATATCACATTTAAAAAATTATATTAAAAGAGTGTATAAGCCTGACAAGTTTCAGAAAGCTATGAAAAGAGAAAACATGCTTAGAAAAAAAAAAAAAATATATTTGCGTTAGGACTTGTAGGACAAAAGTTTTATAAGTAAGCCAAATTTTAATTTTCTAGGTAGATGGGGCTAAAAAATAATATATGTGCAAAAATTGGGTCGATCGGTCGTAAACCGACCAATCTACTTCGACCTGAAAAGGGTCTTAAATTGAAGGCTTTACACCATCGATTTGCTCAGAGATGGAACTTCATAAGCGTTACAAATGGCGCTATCCAAGAAAGGAACTAAGTGTTGGAGGTTTCGTTATTGTAAAAGACAGGATAATGCCTCGGAATGATTGGCGATTAGGACGTATAGAACCCGTTTACCACGGGTTGGACAAGTTCGCGTAGCAGATGTGCGAACTCAGTATGGACTGATCACTCGACCAATAGTTAAACTCTGTTGGTTGCCAATTTCGGATAAGTAGTTAATATACAACCTATTTAGTATAAGCATTCAGTAATCCTTATATTGCTGTATTCTTTAATTAATTCTATATCATCTTCTTTCTTTATTTGTTTTCTTTGCTCTTTTCTTGGAACCCATTCGCCGCCCTAAAACATGCCTCATTTGTTTCAAGACCCATCATTTGCGGTCTTGTGCTACATTTCTAGGCTTTTCTGTGAGTCAACAGCATACGAGTGCACGGTTACTGTAAAAATTGTTTGTCACAGTCTCATCAACTTAAGGACTGTACTTCCATGGCAGTTTGCCGAAATTGTGGACGGAAGCACCACACTCTCTTGCATAGCCAGACACACCAACTACTCTTCCTAAGCACCATTACAGTTTTTGCAAAAGTGACAACAGCAGCAGCAGCCTAAAAAACATACACATTTTAATTAAATAAAATAAATATATTATAACGTTTCCTGAAATACGTACCTTTTTATCTACTCCTTTCGCTAGAGACCACAAGTAAGTATTCACTTTATCCTCAAAAATTACTGCTTGATAATTTTGGTTTCAGACAAACAAACAAACCAACAGACTTCTAGCCATCAGCCAGAATTTAGTTTTTTGAAATAACAAACAATAATTTAAAAAGCTTTTAAATGAGTAGGTATTTGCTTTGTATGGGGGGTACCACAAAAATAAAATATGATATTTGAATTAAGGGACACACTTGCACGCAAAATTAAGGACACACATGCAAAAAATATGGTTCTAGAGATCATAAACTAAGAGTAACATACAGTAGATGCTCACAAATTAGAGTTTTCAGTAATTCGAACGTCCAGAAATTAGAATCAGTGTATGCAATACATTAAACTCTCTGAAATTCGAATTTAAAATTCTAATTCCGAGCGTTTTTTTTTTTTTGTTATTTGAACACAAGAAATCTCCAATTTATTTTTATTCTGTTTGAACATAGTAAAACTAAAAAGGGGAATCACCAAATAATATATGTTTACTCCCTATTTGTTGTTTTTTTGTCGCATTTATGTATATTTGTGGCAAGTTTATTTGCGAAATTTGATACGCGTGTACATATTTTGGCAGTCTCTATTAAAAAGTGAAAGTGTATCATTAGAAATGTCAAATAAACGTAAAAAAAAAAACACTTTATCATTGGAAACTGAAGACAAAATATTAGAAAAGCTTGACAAAGGAGTTCAAGGGAAGCGGTTAGCCCTAGATCTTCTATCAGCTACATCAAATCACATAGAAAAGCAATATTAATTGCTGTTTCCAACACATATCAGGAGGCAAGCAATAAATCTTTGCACAGCGCTGAATATCCTAAAATGGAAAGTTGTCTGTATGAGTGGTTTTTTAATCAACGAGAAAAGAAGTGTACACTGACTGGGCACATACTTAAACAGAAAGCTAAACTAATATTTAAAGAGGAATATCCCGATAAAGATGAAAATGCATTCCGTGCAAGTGATGGATGGTTTACCAAATTTAAGAAACGACACGGTATCCGTTTTTTTAAAATTTGTGGCGAGATTCTTTCCAGTGATGTTGCTTCAGTCACTCCTTTTATTCATCCATATCGTGCAAAAGTCGCTGAGATGGGGTTAATGGAATCACAAATATATAATGTCGATGAAACCGGATTATTTTTTCGTTGCCTACCAGAGAGAACATATGTCTCTGCTTTTGAAAAAAACGCCCCTGGACATAAAATTCAAAAAGGCAGAATTTCAGTCCTACTTGGTGCAAACTCTGATGGATCACATAAAAAAAACCCCAGGTGTTTTAAATGTTTCAATAATCCTCTGCATTACAACTTTTCAAAAAATGCTTGGATGACTTCTCAGATTTTTCACGAATGGTTTCACCGAATATTTATTAAAGAGGTAAGAACAATTATTGATTTCAGGTTCAGTAATTTTAAAACATTTAAAATTTACAGGTGATCCGCTTTTCTCAGGAAAATAATTTGCCACCGAAAGCCATTTTGCTTATAGATAATTGCCCCGCTCATGCACCCATTGAGAAACTTAAAAGTGACGATGGAAACATAGTTGCATTATTCTTTCCGCCAAATGTAACAGCAGCTTTACAACCAATGGATCAAAAACCTATTAAGTTAACAAAGCTCAATTACAGAAGTATGTTTCTTTCTCAATTAATTGCTGAAGGTGGTGAACTGAAGAATCATTTGAAATCCCATTCAATCCGCAATGCAATATTATTACTGAAACAAGCTTGGGATGAGGTACCACAAAGTGTTATGAAGAAATCTTGGTCAAAGTTTTCCAATTGGGACTCTAACCAATAGGACAGCGACGATGACGTGCCAATAGCGCAATTATTGCAAATAGATCAGGGCTGCAACGAAGTTATTCAGAGAACTCAAGCTCTTTTAGAAGAAATAGCTCCAAACGATTGCATTGGTATAGAAGACATCGACAGATGGAATGAAGATGTGTTTGATGACGGATCTGTATATGTTCTCAGTAGCGATGGTGAGTCTTCAGATAGCAGCGAAGACCATGTTGTTGAAGTCTCACCAGTTGTCTCTAATAGTACAGCCATTGAAAGCGTAAATAATTTAATAAAATGGTGCAATAACAGTGAATTGTTTTCCACTAAGCACATAAGCAATCTTTTGGCTCTCCGTATTGATATTTCGAATTCGATGAAACCAAAAATACAAACAAATATAACTGATTATATGTCAAACAAAGATTAGTTGTAAATTTGGCCATTGTGCAGTCTATCCCTCCAATAACTTTTAACTTTATTTTTTAATATTTTTTTTAAATACATATGTAAAATATTTTAGTTTTTTGTACTGAATTGTTATGTTTTTTAATTTAATTTATAAAAATACATTTAATGTATTGGACTGAATTATTACGTTTTGTTTTCTTGTTTTTATCAAATAAAATTGAATTAAAAAAAATTTAAAAGTGTTTTATTTTAGTTTTTGGAAGTAAATTTACTAAATTTTTTATTTTTTATTCGAAAAAAATAAACGTCCAGAAATTAGAATAATTCAGAAATTAGAATTGCCTCAAAAACAAAGCGGTTCTAATTTGTGAGCGTCTACTGTACTATGATTGTAATATATAATTCCAGATTACAATAAGTATATTTGTACGTAATCATTATTGTGATTCCAATTTATAATTTATTAGTATGGTTCATAACCTTATTATAATAACTTTTAGTATGTTTTATAACATTTTCTTAAGTATTGCTTTCAATTTCATCATGGTTTTATCATTTAATAATCCCATATTATATGGGCAATTATCAACAATTTTTAACCTGGCTGAAACTGAGTTAAATCCTTAATAACTTTTGTGGTAATGATATTTTGAACAAATTGGTTACAGATCTGAACTCACAAGACTTGAAACTAATAGAGTACAAAATTTTTGCACCATATGTTTTTTTTTTTATATCCATGATTGTTGTTCAAAGCCCAAGAATATAGAAAAACTGATAACAACTACTTAAGTTTTTACCATTCTTCTACAATTTTTGTTCGCGTGTTTATACCTTTTGATCTTACTCTATCATAAGTAAACTAATTGGACTTTCTACATAAATTCTGCACCATCTTTGTTGTTGCGCAGACTATCAACAACTAAATACAGGGTAGTAAAGTTTTGATGACAAAATTTTTTTGTTTTTAAAATTTTTCAGTTTTTTGGGCGCGGTCTGTGCGCCCCTCAACCGAATACAAAATTTGGGATAGGGATTGATACTTGTTGTAATTGTGCATATTTTGCGCTATATACCATTGTTGTGCCCGAAATAGTCAACGTAGTAGATAGTCTCAAAGTATGGAAAACAAGTGCGAAAATTTTTCAAAAAGTCAGTTTTTCGCGAGGCACATTCACATTTTCATATGGAATTGCTTGGATTACTGCGTGAACTTAGTTTTTTGTCATTTTACATAACAAAATCAGAGTAGCATTAAAAATAAATTTAATAAAAAAATTTTATGGACTTTTTGAAAATTATGCAAAAATTGCACTTTTTGTTTTTGTATTTTTATATAGAAAATTGCAATTTAAACAAATATTGAATATATAGATATAAGAGTGGCGATAAATATAATTGATTGGGATCATAAAATGTCGTTGATAATTGAAAACGGGACAAACACATTTCGCTAAGGCACATCGTGTGGACAGCATGAAATTAACTATAATTGACATAATTAGTAGGTGCTTGTTATGCTTAATAAAAATTCGGAGGCGCATCAAAAAATTTCACATCAAAAAATATTACAGTATTAAAAAGCATTTCTATGTAATAAACTCTAATGAAATATATTTTCAATCAATAAATGGAGAAATAATTTAGATTCGATCAAAATTTTTCACAAAATTTTTAAAAATCGCGATTTTTATTGAAAAGAAAATTTTTAAAATTTTATTAGGAAACCCTAAAATATATTTCGCGCCCTTCAGACGAAATACTTAACGTGAACTGATTCTACATGCATTCGAGTCACTTTATATGTATGCAAAAGGATTTTAATGTGCCATCAAAAAAAATAATATTTTTTTGAAGGGCTAAAATAAAAAATTTTTGATAATTGCCCATACAGTGGTGGCCACGAATTTAAGACACGACATTTCACTTATATATTTCTGATAATTTTTACATCTTATCGAACAAATTTTAGATCCATGTTATTTTTTAAAGATCCTAGTAATGTTATGAAAAAAAATCAACAATAGTTTGTTACCTATATTTAGTTTCCAATTTTTATTTACATATTATACAGATTAATACAAGTTTAAGCCTGGTCATGAATTTAGGACATAGGCAAAATAAAAGTTAATTCACAAAAGTAAAGCTCAGCTTCATAAAACAATATTAGTATTTGGTGGGAAATCCTTTATTTTGAATCACAGCAGCGCATCTCCTGGGTAAACTTTCAACTAAGGCCATACAGCGCTCCTTTGGAATGGCATACCAAGCCTTTTGAATTTCTTCCCATAAATCAGTCAAATTTTTTGGCTTTACTGCTCGTACATGCTCCTCAACATCATTCCACAAGTTCTCAATTGGATTGAGATCCGGGGATTGAGCTGGCCATTTCAGAACTGTGATATTATTTTCCTCTAAGCAACTCTTCACTAGGCGTGAAGTGTGCTTAGGGTCATTATCATGCATAAATTTCCACATTAGAGGCATGTTGTCTTCAGCGAATGGTATCATGATGCTTGTCAGTATGTTTTTGTAAATATGCTGGTCCATTTTATTGATAATCTTCTGAATGGGACCTACACCATGCCAGGAAAATGCTGCCCACACCATGACATTTCCACCACCATGCTTAACCGTTTTAAGGGTGTACTTTGGGTGATGCTCCAGGTTTGGAGGACGCCATACGTACTGTTTTCCATCAGAACCAAAGCGACAAAACTTCGACTCGTCGCTCCAAAGTATATTTTTCCAAAATGTCATCGGCTTATTGAGATTTTCTCTTGAAAACGCTAGTCGGGATTTAATATTTTTTTTTGACACAAGTGGTTTACGTTGTGCAATACACCCACGTAAGTTCTTCTCATTCAGACGTCTTCTTATTGTCCTGGACGATATATTAATACCAAAATCCGATGAAATCTCATTTTTAATTTTACTTGAGCTCTTGAAAGGATCTTTAGCAGCTGATTTATAAATTAAGCTATCCTCCCTGGGTGTAGTTTTTCGGGCTCTAGGGTGCTGTTTGACATTTTTGGTAGTGCCATGTTGCTTGATGTGTTCCAGTGCATTGTAAATCTTGGATCTGGAACATTTTAGTAGCTTGGAAATTTCCATTACTGTTTTTCCATCAGTATTCATTTGTTGGATCAATTTTCGCTCGGCATCCGAACTCCAAGTACCTCTGGCCATTTCTAACTAAATATTTTGATGTATTCTAACATTAAATGGAATAAAACATTCATTACTTACCTTTTAGCTTCAAAAAACACCAAAAAATCACTTAAAAACCAAATATTTCTTATATGTTTTAAATTCGTGACCAGCTTCAAAAGCACGTTTTTACGAAAATATAATAAAAAACGCAACAAAATGTATACACAAACAAAACCAAATAACGGTAATTGATCTTAACATTACAGGGTACACTGAAAAATTAACAAAATCTAATTTTATATTGCAGGGTTGTAATAATTATCACAACTTAGTTCGTTACATGTCGTGTCTTAAATTCGTGGCCACCACTGTATATAAACTAATTTCATCATATATATAATTTCATTTTATCATATATATAATTCCATTCTATCATATATATAAACTAATTTCATCATATATATAATTCCATTTTATCATATATATAATCCCATGTTTTCATATTTATATTAATTTGTACCACGATATGTGGTACATTCATCATACTGAATAAGCCCAAATTACAATTACGCGTAGTCAGCAACAGTATCAGCAAAAATTATCAGCTGATCACGGTCAACACAACATGTTGCCGCCGTTATAATTACAATTCAGAGTAGGCAGCCACAATTTACAACCACCATCTAGCTTTGTTCTACTTGTGTATTTTAGCATCTCATTTATTTGCTCACTCTCTTTGTCTCGCTCTCAATCTGAATGCAGCGCAGTGAATTTAGAAACAGGGCTAAATGAAACAACACTGCAAACTGCTGCTGACCAAATGTAATCAACACCATAACAAACAGTGCATTCTAAATGATCAGCTGATTATGGCAGCACACACTGCTGCTGACTACGCGTTATTGTAATTTGGGCTTAAAAACAAACCTTGTCAATATTTATTCATATCTAAAATAAATGAGAATTAATACTGGTCTGATACACACAAATATGTATTCAATAGTTATTAAAAGCAAATAAAAATATTAGCTTAATGATTGTAGAATTAGCCAAATTTATAAAATTAACTGAATGGTTGCAGAATTAACAAAATATAATTGACAAAATGATTGGATTTATCATAAATATGATTTTATATAAAAATTATTATATACATATTATAATTCAGTCAACCATATAAAAATTTTGATTGTGGGTAATCATTAAATGATCAAGCAGAATCATAAACGTTGCTATCATGAACATGGTATTATTCAAATTAATGAAAAACGGCTATATAAACATTGAATTGATAATGCTGTAACCATGTTTTTTTTTTCTGCGTGTAGTTTTATCATGGAAAAAACTCTTTCTCTATCTCTCTCGAGTGGTTAATAAATCATTTAAATATAGTGAAATCTGCTGTTAAATAAATTCCTAACATATTTTAAAATTTAAATACTCTACCACCTAAGATTGACATTTCCCCTTAAACAAATTTAAATTAAAATAAAAGTATTTTTTTAATTTATAGTTGTTTGCAACTATATTTACAATATTATTAATCAACAATAACATGTTATTAAATCGGATTTTAAAAATCAATAAAATGAATGACTATTAAAATTTAGAAGGGGGGAGTCATTTTGCAAAATAAGAAAGAAAAAATTAAAAGTAAAAATACGAAAAAAAAAAAAAAAGAATTAAATGAATTTAATAAAAAAAAGAACAAACTTAAATTGTGGGCCGTTTCTTTAAAGCTTGAATTGGTTTTGTTATATTTATTTTATTTACTTTTTTCTTTATAATTTTTTCCACCTACTGGCAAAAATCAATTTAATTCATGTGGCACGTGCTTAAAATAGGAAATACGTAGCAATAGTTTTATTTTTTTTTCTTAATTTTGCATTGGGCTTAAATTTTTATTTAAGATTTGGCAGTTTTTTTTTCTTTTTTGTTATTTGGTCTTTCTGTTTGTCTGTCTTTAACTGATACTGTCAGTTCATATTACATTGTAATAATAGATATTGGCAAATAATTTGTTTCATTTTAGGTGCCTTGATGGCTATTTTTTTTTGTTTTATTTTTTTGATTTTGATAGAAGCATTTTTTCTATTATTTTGAAAATGAACTGTAACAAATTGTTTTGAGCCATTAAAGCAATAGTACTGGTACTAGTCATACAATTGGTGATTGTTTGCTATATATTGTTTGGTGGTATCAAAACAGACGCTTGCCATTCAAATGGAAGCAAAAAAAAAAAAAAAAATTGCATTTGAGCTACGTCATTCAGCGTATTTTGGGTGGCTAGTTGCCTATGGCTTATTTTTCTGTATATAGTTTTTGTTTTATTTGGATTTTCGATTACAAATTCCATTGTTGTTGCTTTATATGTGATAAAGGAAACCTTCAACGATTTTAAAAGTGGATTTATATGTACATAGTACTTTATTTATTTTTTTTTAAATTTTTATAGTTTTAGCATGTTTTGTCAGTAGCCATTTGTGTTGCAAAAAGTTCAACATTTGGCGTACGATCAGCCAAAGGCCATTTCATTTACTTAAAGTTTTTTTTTTTTTTTTTTTTCGTTTAAATCAGGGCGGTAAATATTTTTATTGATTTTTATATTAAATTTAGAGCAATCTAAAGTTATAATTTTTGATTTCACCTTTGAAATCATAAATAAATGTCCCTTGATTTGTTTACGGAATTAAAAAAGGTATTGAATGTTTGAATTTTAGATTAAAGAAACTTAATTTTTACTTATAATCTATAATAACTTACATTTTTCATCAATATTAAAATTTTCCATATAAATTTATGAGAAAATTAACAGATTTAAATAATTATTAACTGTTAACGGTTATATTTTTTTATAAGAAATCTATGTTTATATCTTTTATTTTCAATCGAAAAACGTTTTAGTGGACTGTAGATATTTTTATGTACATCTATCCAAAATATTAAAATTAAAACAGAGTTTAAAAAATATTACATAAAATAAAAAAAATTGCGTATCCCCGCTCCCTGATAGAAAAATCTTCTCCGTTAGGATTTTAAGAACGAAAAGTTGTATAAGTGTGTCGGTTTCTAGATATTACGGCATCTGGGAGGTTCAGCAAGCTCTGGAGAGGGAAAATTCTTAGGAAATTATATATAAAACCACGACCAGCAAAATAGTGTACACGGGCAAATTATCTCTTAATTTTGTCACATCTATATGCTCTTTCATGTGAAGAGAGAATAATTATTTATTAATTTTATATATTTTTAATACTTTTTTAAGCAAATTGTTATAATATTTAATTATAGTTTTTATTACAGACCATAATTGTTTATAATTATAAGTTTAAAAATTATTTCCGTGCAAAATATAAGAGCACGGAAACAAGAGCATATAGAATGAGAAATTTAAGAGCGCCGCACAGTACTTTGTTCCATAGACAAAAATCAAAATAAAAACATTTCTCAAATTGAGTTGACATATACGTTTTTGAAAAGGTAACAATATAGATCATATAATTTAAAAAGATTTTTTTGGAAAAACTTATTTTTGTGGCTAATAGAGGGCGCTAAAGTCAGAGAATTTAAAGCCAATATTAATGAACCAAAAAGCTGGTTTAAAACTATTTTAAGAAAAATAATGTCAAAAATTCATTTTTCTATAAAATGCTTCCAAGTTTCGTTTTTTCAATACCTCAGAATATTGGTAAATTAAAACTATTATTATTTTTAAAATATAGTGATCCGAAAATATATATATTATTGCTCAAATTTACACATATTTTTTACTTAAAACCTAAAAATTCCTTAAATTTGATGAAGAATATAAAAAAATTATAAAAAATTATACATTTTTTTTTTACGGTTTATGTAAGTTTTTACAGTTATTTAATAGATTAAAAAATAGTTAGAGCCTATTTTGTGCAACAATTTTAAAAAAAGTTTAATTGAAAAAGTTTCTTATTTTCCGTTTATACTACAATTTTAAAGTGTTCTCAATGTTGACGTAATTTATTTTGCTAAATTAAAATAAAATAATTATGAAAATTATTTCGAAATTTAAAAAAACAACTAAGGAATAGAAAAATATATTTTTTGGACCTAATATATTAAGTTAAAAATCTCCCAGATGGCGCTAATTATAGAACATTTTTAAATTTTAATACAAAAATTACATGAGTTCGATGGAGTATTAAAAAAAATTATAAAAAATTATAAAATTTTTTTTGCTTGATTCTAAAATTTAGTATTGTTTTTTAATATACATGAGTTCGATGGAGTATTAAAAAAAATTATAAAAAATTATAAATTTTTTTTTGCTTGATTCTAAAATTTAGTATTGTTTTTTAATATATAAAAGAAGAATTGCGTCCTATTTTTTGCCACAACTAAAAAAAATAATAATTCAAAAAATGTATAAATTTCCTTTTATTACGCAAAAGTCAAAAAATTCTTTATGTTGAAATATTTCGTGTTGTTAAATCGACATTGCTTTAAAATTTAATAAAATATTGAAAACTAAAAAAAATAAAAATTTTGGACCGGAAAACGGGCGAAATTAGGCAAATTAATGATTTACTGGACATAAAATGTGGGTGCAGAAATTAAAAAAAATATTTAAAAATTATAGGGCTTAGAGGAGGTAGGTATGCCCTTGCTCCTATTAAATAGAATATTGTCTGACCCATAGAAAACCTATTTCCAATAGCTATCGTAAACTTTGATACTGTTTTGACCAGTATTGTGGAAGAAAATGCGTTTAAACATTTCCGAATATATGGGAGGTAGGCGTGTTCTTGCTCCGATTTTTTCAAAACTTTGTACATATTTACTTTGGATCTAACGTAATATATGTGCCAAGTTTCAATTTTCTGCGGCACCTCCTTTTATTTTTAAGAAATTAAAAACGGTGTGTTAGCCAGAAATGCGTTTTTCTCATTTCAGGATATATGGGAGGTAGGCGTGTTTTTGTTCCGATTTAAATAAAAATTGGCAGAATCATAAATAATCTATATTTAACAGCAATCAAAAATTTTGGTGGAATTCTGACCAGTTTTTACGAAGTAAATCCGTTTTTTAGTTTCAGGATATATGGGAGGTGGGCGTGTCCTTGCTCCGATTGAAAAATAAATTAGAAGACGTGTAAGCAATCTATTTTTAATGGCTGCCACAAATGTTGGTAAAGTTCAGATCAATATTTTAGAAAAAAAAAAAATAGTTTTTTAACTTCAGGATATATGGGAGGTAGGCGTGTCCGTGCGCCAATTTTTTCAAAACTTCGTATTTATTCATTCTAAGCCTAAAGTAATATGTGTACCAAATTTCAATTTGCTACGACATCTCCTTCTATTTTTGTCCCAACGTTGTATGGGATCAAAGCACCGTGCGCCGTTCACTGATATAAAACCACTAATTTCCGCTCTACGATAAAAATTTCAAAATCTGTTTACATTATAATTTATAGGATAAACAATTATATAAGTAAGTAATTTTCTACGTTATCTCGAAGATGTGGAAAGCTAGACCAATAAAAATGTCCCCCGGGAATAGCGTTTTAATGATCATAAATGCCTCAAATATAAAAATATTTTAATGAAATTTGGTGTTTTGTATAAGTCAATCTCTGTTTTAAAGCTTCCATATAAATCCCTCTTCCGAAAATCACTTTAACGTGCATTAATCCCATACAAATGTAAGTATCAAGTAAATATTCGAAAATAAGACTTAATTTAAATAGAAATCACAGAGCCAAATTTTATGAGGTTCGGTATAATAGCTCTCATATAAATACACTTTCGAGAATCACCTTTAAGGTCATAAATTCATATAAATGTTAGTATTAATGTAATATTATGTAAGTGTATATGTAACAGTTTATTTTAGACATGATTGTGTAGGGTATTATATGGTTGGACTTGACCGTTTATATAACTTTGATATTGACACTTGAAAATTATTCATACTAGAAAAGAGAATATGAAAACAGATGTTTTCCCAGTTACCCATGAATATCCAGAAGACTTGAAGATTTGTTGTACAACAAAATGGCGACAGAATAAAGAACTTTTTTGAATAAAGAACATAGAAATTTTGCACAACAAGCAGAGCGACATTGTCATCAGTCATATAAAAAAAGTAGTTGGATGCTGCTAAGGATCGAGGCCAGGCCATTAACATCATTTTCCCAAGTAGTTTTTAAATGGAATAACATGCCAACATATGTAGATGACCTTGTTAAACTTGTTCGCAACATGCTTTTTATTTTAAAAATATCCTGAAGAAATCGTTAGTAAAAATGTTGTTGAAAGAAGTCTGACCCTTAGCTTAAGAGATGATTTTTTGGCATACGAAAAATTACTAGATTTAGAAAGTAATTTCAAAAAAATTTAATGAAAATGGAGAGAAGCTGACTGTAATCAAGTAACTTTCAAAAAAAAACCATAAATTCCATAAAATAAATTTTATATTTTTATAATTATTTACAATTTATTGTAAATAATTATTTACAATTTATTGTAAATAATGTGCAAATGAAAATGCAGCAGAAGCAAAAGAAAAAGTAAACCACAATTTTTAGTTTTTGCTTTAAAATTGAGCCACGAATTGAGTTACGATCTTTCGACTTTTGTCAATATTGATGTTGTTTTTGAAGATATGAACATGAATTTGTTTGCATAGATGTAGTTTGGGTCAGTACATTATAATCGAGGAAATAAAATAGTGGTTACGGCCATTTGCATTTTAGTTGGCGATATACATAAAATACATATGTATTAATAAGAATATTTATATATATATAATTTAATTCATTACATCAATCAAAACGAGAAAAGTATAGTCGGTCAAGACCGACCATACACCATTTCGATTCAAATAACACTGGCCGACAAAAAAAATTTGTTCGTGCTCCTTCAAAAAAAAAAAAAAAAAAAAATATGTGGACTAGATGGAATTCCGCATGCTAAACCCTAATCTGCTTTCAGTTTTCTCCCATCAGGTCGAGATTTTTTTATGATCGTGTCTTATATTGCGCCCTAAATAAGCAGATTACTCGAGTATATTTCACTATAACTCGAGAACGGTATGCACGATTTATATAAATAATACACCAAAATATGTGAAAAAACTGGTTTTAATTCGTTCTACTAACAAATTTTTATCCGCTCAATAGTTTTGGAGATATTTCGAAATAAGTGTTTGAAAAAAATTTGTTCATGCTAAATTTAAGATTTCTTTTTTTTTTTACTAAAACTTCTTTTTAAAAGTGAAATCATCAAAAATGTTCCAGTTTATCATCCTTATCTCAAAGCTGGCAAAACTACGAGTAAATAAAGTCACGTATCATAAAAATTTATGCACAAATCTTGATTGGATTCACAGTTAAGTTAGGATACCCATGCATACCTACAGTTAAGTGTAAATACACTAGTCGGCAAAAAAAATGTTTTTTTGTTTTAAATAAAAAAACAAAAAAAAAAAAAACGAGAGAAAAAGATATAGTCGGTCAAGCCCGACCATATGATACCCTACACCATTGTGTACATTATAATTCGGGGAGGGGTCTTGACTTGGAGTCAGATGTGGACCGATACTCATAAGTGTAAAATAAAACATACGAATACAGAATATTACGTTGATGCTGACATTTATATGAATTTATTCACTTTTGGGTGATTCCCGAAAGAGGGCCTTATATGGGAGCTATGGTAAATTTTGGATCGATCTTTGTAAAATTTGGCACTATCATTTATGTTTATATAAAACTTATTTGTGTCGAATATTAACTTGATACTAACATTTTAATGGGATTTATGCCCGTTAAAGTGATTTTCTGAAAAGGGGTTAATTATGGACCGATCTTTTTAAAAATCGGCACACTTATTTAGACTTATATAAAACTTATATGTTCCAAATTTCATTAAAATATTGCTATATTTAAGAGATTTATGATCGTTAAACCCTTTTCCGGGAGGACATTTGTATGGGGGCTAGGTGAAATAATGGACCGATCATAACCAATTTCAATAGGCTTCGTCCCTGGACTAAAAGAAACCTGTGTACCAAATTTCATTAATTTTGATTCAAAATTGCGACCTGTAGTTTGATTACAAAGTTTACATGGACGGACAGACGGTCAGACGGACAGACGGACGGACGGACGGACATCGTTAAATCGACTCAGAAAGTGATTCTAAGCCGATTGGTATAAATTAAGGTGGGTCTTACACCAACATCAGCACAAACGCATAATACCCTCCCCACCTATGGTGGTGTAGGGTATAAATAGATGAATTGGATGGAATTTTATGTGTTAAATAAGAATCAGCTTTTACTTTTTTATGTAACGTATTGATTTTTTTTTATGGGCATGACTACTATGACCCCGCCTTTAGGCAGTTACATTTCTATAACTCGATAACGGTTTGTCCTACTAAGATGAATTAAACTCCAATATATAGTGATCTAAATAGTCTTTGAGCTGAATTTACATAATTTTTTTGTCCAATTAATATATCCGTAGTTATTCGGTAATTAGTAGCCAAAAAATTAAAATTTCTTTTTTTTTTTTTGAAAAATGGTGAAAATTTTGATCCATTACTCTGAAATTCTTCAGCGAATGAAAAAATTGTTAACATACCTTTGTATGCATCTTTTGATGTATCATTTATCGAAATTGTGTAAAAGGTTCTTGAGTTATAGTCTAAGTTTGACAAACCATTCTCGACCATTTTATAGTGTGACCGCTGAATAAGGTGATGATATTAGTCATGCACATAAAAAATCAGTACATGATAGAAAAAAGTGAATTCTTGTTTAACTCGTCAAGATCCACCTAGCCCACCTATTTTTGTTTCAAGAAAAAATAAAAAAATTGTTTTTGCCACCACTGTATTTCTACTCAATTGTATGTAACATGGGTATTTTTACTTAACTGTAAATAAGGATTTGTGCGTCAATTTTGAAGATACATACCTTATTTTATTCGCAGTATTACTAGCTATAAAATAAAGTTAATAAACTGTAATATTTTTGATGTTTTCATTTATTAAAAGAAATTTTAGTAACAAAAAAAATCTAACATTTTGCATGAAAATGATTTTTTTGAACACTTATTTCAAAATGACTTCGAAACCAATTGGCACATAAAAAATTTAAGTTTGGGGAATTTAAAGATATTTTTAGTACGCATCTTATGGAGTATCACTTTTATCAATCGTACACAGCGTTCTTGAGTTATGAGGAAATATACTAGAGTATTGGCCTTACTATGGGCGAAATATTGGACACGCCCATAAAAAAAAAAAAAATCCAGACCTGATAGAAAAAAACTGAAAGCAGATTCGTATTTAGCACATCAAAATTCATCAAGTCCAACTATTCATCTATGGGGAGAATTTTTTTGTCGACCAGTGTTATTCTTTTTTCTATGACGAACGAAAATTTCAAATATGTAATCCTGTAAATCTCTTCGCCAGAAGAAGGTATGTATATTAGTATACAATGTTTGATAAATATCCTAATAGTTTTAATATTTCTTTATTAGATAAAACCAGGCAAAAGAAAATTTGCAGCCCGTACAAAAAGAACAAAACCATTTAAGTGTGTACAAGATTACAAAACTCATTCCAGATTAAGGTAAGAAACGTTTAACTTATTGCAAGCAAATCTTTGGTGCCTTAAACGCTATTAAATACATAAAAATTCTTTGCAGGTTTATTCTAAAGAAGCTAACAGGTCAAGATAACGCATAAAATCTTTAAAATCTTCAAGGACTTATTCATGTAAACCTAACTCAGCTGTCAAAAAAAAAAACCTAACTCTTTGTATGTGTTAGTAGAATTTTCTACAGAACTAATTTATTCGTGTGAGGACATTAATTTTTTTCTGCTGAGCTAATGAAAAGAGTTGGACTTCTAGTTTTTTATATGATTTACACCACCATAGGTGGTTGGGGTTTTATGCGTTTGTGCTGATGTTTGTAACGCACAGATATATTCCATATATACACATGATTCATACATAAATGTTTATGTCAAAGAATACTAAGAATAGAAAATAGTACTCTTTCCTACAACAACAACATTTCTCTCTCCTCACATACAAGTTCTGTGTGAATTCAACACACTGGTGAGAGAGAGAAACAACACAAAATAAACAAATATTTTCCTTAAAATTTAAGGAAAATTATACACGCGATACATTTTTCCACTACACTGAAAAAAGTAATTTTAATGAATGAAGTACATTAAATGAAATTCATTAAATTTTTTCCAAAAAATTATTAACTTAATGTAGAAATTCATTGCTTCAATGAAAATATTCAATGAAATTATTAACGCTATTATGAACATTACATTGAAACCATTCATTAAATTTATTTCATATTACAATAGGTAAATTAGTTAATTGATTTAATGTGTTAGTTCGTTGAATTAATTTATTCAATGTACTAATACATTGATTTAATTAAGAAGAAGCATTACACAATGAACATAAGCATTGAACCAATGATAAATTTCATTAAATTATATTAAAATAAATGATTTCTAATGGGAAATAAAGTAAACTGAAAACAAATACAACTCAGTTTTCTTTTATCTTTTAACAAGAAATGACGCGTTTTAAACAAAAGCAAAAAGTAAAAAATGAGTGTTATATTAAAAACGAAAATAATTAAAAACTAAATAAGATAAATCGAATTATTAAAATACATAAATATAATTTATTCGCAAAGGAGAAGTCGAGCAGCATAATTGAATACACTAAATTAAATTAATTACCCAAAAGAAGGAATTTGGAGACTTGCCTTCATAACACGTAAGTTTAATAATGTTTATGATTTTAAACAGTTTTTAAATATTACATTTCATTTATATTTATGTAGATAAAAACACTAAGATGCAGAAGAATGTGTTATTAGCCTTAAATACCAGGGTTTCAAAAAATATTGCGATTTCAAAATCAAGAGGATTCGATTCGTAAGTATACACAAATATATGAAATATTTTAATTGAATCTTAATAAAAATATATTACAGACTAATCAAGATTTGAATGCTATATCTGGTGATCGTCAAAATAAGGAAATTTCTATAGACCAAAAAGATTTAAAGGTAACTAGTTCAAATATTTTAAGCAATTGAACGAATTTTAAAAATTTTATTTATAAACTTTCTTTGTTAAGGATAATGCTGTAGTTATATTAATGTGGCATCTAAATGGATATTCCATACCATCATTGAGCAATATAGAGGACAACAGGAATTACTATATTATTATAAATGACAAAGCAAACACGATAACATCTGTAACATGCATTTTTTTATTTAAATTTTTTAGTGAAATGTAATAATTTTATTTTTATATTTATATTTAATTTTTGCTTATGTTAACTCAATATCATATAATTTAATCATGTAATATAAAATAAAATAGAAACAAGAAATACAGAACACGCCTATTATTAAATACATTTTTAATGTATAGTTTCATTGGGACAAAATATGAGTTCATTGAAACCAATGTACTGTTCACTGAAATTATTTATTTTATTTAATGAATGATTCAATGTAAGAATAAATTTAATCAATGAACTTGTACATTGAATAATAATATTAATGTATGACAATTCATTGTTTCAATGAACCTGTACATAGGGTCAAAATTAGTGCACAAATTCATTGTAACAATGAACTTTTTAATTGTATTTATGTACCTTTTTGGTTCAGTGTAACACACGATATTTTTATTGTATTTTCACTCCCGTTAAACAAATAGTTTCCACAAACTGAAAAAATATTTTTTTATTTTTTTTTTGACATTCCTTTTTTGTATGTTGAAATTAAAATTGAACGAACAATGTTGCTACTTTTGGTATTAAAAATAAAACAGAATTTATAATAATTTTAAATTATTTTCATATACATCAATAAAAAGCCAAAAAATGTAATTATATTACTATTTGTGGATGTAACCCGCATCAAAAGATGAAAATCTGAGAATATAATTGTGATGAATTATAATTAATAATTTGTTAATACTCTTTTGTGCAACTATATATGATTATGATGTGTTGTGAAAGTGGTTTCAGCACAAATGCATATAAATAAAATTTGACTAACACAATCTTAAAGTTAGGTTTTTTTTGACAAGCCTTCTTTTCTTAGTATTCTTTGGTTTATGTTCTAAATAAATAAATTAAAAAAAATATCAGTTTTTATTTTTTCATACTTCAATACTTATTTGTGAACGATAATGTAACTAGTAAATATTCCTTTTGATAACAATGACTTCTGTGATACTTTGAAATTAATGAATTATTGAATAGTTTCAAAGTTGTTAGTTCTTGTAATGACATCTAAGTAATTGCATCTAATGACATCACCGTGTTAAAATAATGAGTTGTTCACCTAATGTTTAAGTAGTGAAGAGACATTAATTAGCTTATTAACACTCATTACATGTTTTAAATTATAAAAATATTTGAAATTTTTTTTGAAATTCTGCTTATTTTGCATTTTTACTAAAATCTACCCGCAAAAAATGTTTGTTTTTTCACTGTAGCATAGTGTAATTAATACTTATAATAATTTATATTTACATAACTATAGCAAGTTTATCGTAAAGGTAAAACACATTTTTAATTATTTTGTTTTTGTCAAATTTTATTAGCATTTCAAATTTTAATCTGTTATACTAAATACGCTTCTGGTTATACGAATCAGACTAAGTATAAGTATATAATCGCATTTACCGATATTCATATGTACACACATACATATATACATATGTACATATGTATATATATATAACCATGTTAAAATTTTACTTACACATTTTACTATCGCACTTATAAGATGACGTTAAATAATTGACTTCAAATTATTCATTCAATTCGGTTTGGTTAAATTTTCAGCCCCCAAAGACTTTCAGTATTTTTTGAAAATATTTTTATTTTTTTATTTTTATTTAAGTCGAATTGTTTTATTTAGTTTTTACCGCCTTGTTGTTTTATATACGATATGTGGCTACAAATGGGGTTCCCAACTTTTGTATTAAAAACATAATAAATAATAAATTTGGGTTAATAAATATATTGAAATAAAATAATGATCTATTGTGCAGGAAGTCAATAGATAATTTACAAATGAGTGATTCCATGTCAAAACGGACAGCAATCGGATTTGACATCTCCGATTTCAATGAAATACATTACATGAATTTACCGTTGGAAGTGTTTCCGAAAACATGAAATTTCACACCCATGTTTCTCTTCGGTCCGGAAATATGGCGGTTTAAATAACGAAAAAATGTTATTAAAAGATATTACCTTCATAACACTATATACAAAGTTTTTTACATCAAAAGTTCAAAGGTCAAAGTTGGAGATAAAAAAATTCAAACTATTATACATATCTCAAAAACCGGTATTTTTAAAATTCTTAAAAAATTATATAATGTTGACATAACTTTTCTCCATATGGATATATAATTTCAATTTGGAGCTTTATTTAGTTATAAATTCAATTAATAATAACTCCTAAGCTATAGAAAATAAAAAGTTAATTTTAGTGTAGTTTTGAAAACAAGGACATTACCTTAAAAATTATATATAGTGAGTTACTTTAGATTTAAAGTTCAAAGGTCAAAATTAGGCTTACAAATAATATACCATTACATCTCCGAATACGATATTTTTAAAATCCTAAAAAAAAGTATATAATATTAATACAAATCCACTTCATACTTGTGCAAAATTTCATGTTTGACACTCATTTAGTTCAGAAGTTATGTATCAAAATATGAACTGAAGTCAAATTTTGTATATAAAATTTTATTTCTTTTAAATTTGTGCTCATAAAAAAATTTATTTCTAAATAATTTTTGTAAATATTTTAAATTTTACCTACAAAAAATTTGCTTTTTTCTGTATTTTGCTTCATAAAATAGAGGCTCCAATTTGAAATTTGGCACAAATATAAAGAAGGATTTCGTTATCAATATATGTATTTTTTAAGAATTTTAAAATACCGTTTTTAAGATATTAAGCTTTAATCTTTATATTATCAATTTTGACCTTTGAACTTTCGAAGAATATAAATGTTTTACTTGTCCTTTTAGAGTCAATGTGTTTTTCTATTAAATAAAATAAAAATAAGAATTGTACAATGTATATTTTAGAAGTTATGAGCAATAAAGTGTGATTACTTTTGAAAAAAATTCAACTGCTTTTTGATTTTTGAAATGTCATATTTTTGGACCGAGAGGATTCTTTACTCCGAAAAATTGTGATTTGAGCAACATTTGCAATACTTAATATCTGTAATGAATTTCTTCGAAATCGGAGATATCAAATCCGAAAATGTCTGTTTTTTGTCCGTTTTGATATGGAATCACTCAAATATAAAAAATTTTAAAAATTTATGTATAAACAAGTTGCAATCAAAATTTGTTTTCCATTTGGTGGTAATAAAGTATGTTTACACAAGTTTGATTAGCATTTATAATATTTTTTTTGTGGCCTCATTCACTTGAGACATCCGGCTCGGAGGATCTTAAAAAAGCTGACCTTGGTAAAAGCTCATCGTGTATCATCTCTTTGGCACTATCAAACGGCATATCGCAATAGGTTTTTCCTGTACCACACATTATCACCATTAATAGTATTTTTATTACTACAACATCTAGCTCATAGGACCATAAAAGAGCTGTATTTAGTAATAGCTCATTGCTATATTTGTCAGTATCAAATGATTAAAAAAAAAATTCTATTTTTTCTATGCTGTACTTTATACGAATTTGTGACAGATTTATTTAAAACATCCGGCTTGAAGGACCATATACAAGCTGCAATAGGAAATAGCGCAAATTGGCGACACCAAACGAAACAAGCGCGAATGTTATATTCGGTCCGGCCGAATCTATATACCCACCATCAACTTTTTAAAATTTTACGTTATATGGGAGGGGGCGGTAAAGTGGGCGGACTACGCCCATTTTTTGTTTCCGAGTTTACATTGGTCCTTGAACTATTTGAACACAATTTCGTTGATTTTCACCTTATATGGGAGGTGGGCGGTAAAGTGGTCGGACCCCCCATCTTTTTGATGGTGGGTATAAAAAATGTAATATGTTTTTCTCTGACGCACTTTATCAAGACTCGTAAATTTTTTTCTATTTTTTCCCGGTTTGAATGACTATATGGTTTCCTAGTTTATATCGATTCACGAACTATACATGCAAAATTTCGTTGTCGTACATGCTTTTGTTGAAGAAATATCAACAGAAAAGTATAAAACGGACACCCTGTGTTTCTAGTTTTTAGCCCATAACTTTTTTATTAACCGATTTTGCCCATTTTCAATCCCAAACAAACCTTATATAAGACAAATATTTGTGCCAAATTTCGTCCCCCTACGACATAGCTAGATTGACTCAGAATCTAACCAGGACCCAGAAAATATATACTTTGTGGGGTCTTAGATGATTCCTTCGACATGTTACACACGGAATGACAAAATCAATATACCCCCATCTTTTTGATGGTGGGTATAAAAAATGTAATATGTTTTTCTCTGACGCACTTTATCAAGACTCATAGATTTTTTTCTATTTTTTCGCGGTTTGAATGACTATATACAACCATAAAAAAGCTGCATTCGGTTATAGCTCATATTGTTAAAACAGGGTTTTGAGGAAAAAATATAATTTGTTTTTTGGTTCCACACTTTATCAGAACTTATGGTATTTTTTCTAAACAGAGCGTTAATAGGGTACGCACAGTGGGGTCAAACGCAAATTTTTCGGTAATTCGGTAATAGATCTGCTCGCCTTAAATTGAATTGTATGGAAGAGTTGCAGAAGAGAACTTAAGCTTTCTGAAAAATCGTCTTTTATTCACCCTGTAATAACACAAGATAAGCTACAGGGTGTCAAATTTGACTACCTAGAGTACGTAAAAGTTTCAAAAAATCGTAACTTATACAAAGTCCGATCTTAAAAATGTTTATATTTCTGTAAAGTTCTTGGCAAGATAAAGAAAAAAATAAGCTTACTCACTTAAGTTATCTCTTACAGTTAAAAAGATATTTACACTTGAATTTTGAATTTTTGATTTTTTGCCTCGACTTTATTTCAAAATAATATTTTATTTTCAAAATAATATGCTGAAACAATTTTTGGATTATCTCAATTCATCTAGACGTGAAAAATATTCAAAGTCAGCACTAGAGTATTCATTTTACTAGACTTTTTCATTGTTCGAATAATCAAATAACTCGAAAATGCAGTTTTTAAGTTACTCGAATAATCGAGTAAAACTTTTAAGTTACTCGAGTTATTCGAGTAAATTATACCTCAAAATTTTACTCGTTTTTTCAATGATTATTAAGAAATAAAACAAAAACATAGCTTAAAACATGAAATAGTCTTTCGTAAATATTTATGAATATTTGTCTTTTTGATTATTTTGATTCATTTATAGTAAAATAAATAGGTCTAACAATTTTTGTGTATTAATTCCAGCAAAAAATTTATATTAAAGTGTGGTTCCAAGGGTTTTTATAATTTTTGAAATGCTATAAAATGACTAGTTTTTACACTAATACCCGATTAAAGCTGATTATCTATACTTTCGATACAATTTAATGTAAAGTTTTTAACCACTTTGAAATAATTAGCGATTTTGTCGCATAACCTCAATCACACATACTAATCAATGTGCTACACAGAGGTTTTCAGTTATATTCAACATATTTTTACAATTTTTAAGTATCGGAAATCTACTAAACCCAGTTTTATTTTGAGCATAAAGTGTCTTTAAATGGTTTAGTTATAGCGAAAACATATCTCAACATCTTTAGTATCAAAACTACACAAATTAAAGTTTGGGACATAGCCAAATAAATTAAGTTTTTGAAAGTCATTTAATATTGTACAAATGTATGTAGTTTTTAAGATAATTTACTCTTATTTATTGTATAGTTAGTTAGAACAACTTTTCTCCATTTAATAGAAATTTAAAATATATAATTCTCTCTCGCAAATGTACACGTAAGAATTATAATTGGCTCTAATTTGAAATTAACCATAAGTTTTACTTAAAATGTTCAGTATTTTATTTTTCCTTTCTTCCTATTTTTGATTTTATCTAAGCCATCACCATCATATCCTCCACACCAGACTGAGAATTTATTGATATGTTTTCCTAAATCCAGTTTAAAATCCTTCAGTTTATTTCTTATAAAACATTTTATATACCAAAGAGAATCCATTTTCTTTATCCTTCTCAAAGTATTAAAATTATAAAGAAAATTATTTGAATTTTATATTATAATTTTTTAAAGGGACGTTTGTATTTTTGTTTAATTTTTGTGATCGAAAAACGACCTTTAACTAAGTGTTTAGGTATATATTCTGTTCTTTTTAGTAAATACATTTTTTAATAAACTTACGAATTGTGGTGCCACTTTCTTTTTTGAAAATTCTGAAACATTGTTTTCAAGCTAAATTTTTTTAAAAACTAAAATTTAATCATCCTAAAAAATAGTTAAGAAAGGAACTATTTAAAATATTTTTTTACTCGAATTATTCGATTAATCGACATAATTTGCTCGAATAAATTTTTACTTGAAATTCTTGATTTTAATTTAGTCGAACCAATATTTGATTTTAATTTGTCGATTAATCGAGCAAACAATATTCGAGTGAATACCCTAGTCAGCACTCTGAAATTAGTATGAAAAATGGCTATTTTTTACAAAAATATAGTAAAATTCTTTTAGATTTTTCTAAAAATTTTGTTAAAGAAAAAATTTGTTTCTTTATATATTTCAAAAGATAAGGCTTCATAAATGTTTAATAAAGAAATTTTAAATTGATTTTTGTTTGCACCCTACATCAGGCATTGGTCGAAAATGGTAAACTTTTGAAAAAAGTTTAATTTTTGTCGATAAATATAAAAAATGTCACACAAGATTTTTAAAATTTATTGACGACATTTTATCAAAAAATAGATTTAGAACGATTTGACATTAAATTGTTTCCCGCCCGGCCAAAAACTAGTGCAGGAGAGCAGATTTCATGAAAAAAGTCCATTTTTTAAACGAGTTTTTTTAATTGCATAAAAAAGCATATTAGCATAATATTTTCGTTTCTATTTCTTATGCAGTGTATAAAATATATATCTATCTTTCATTCCTGCAAAAATCATTTAAAAACTTTTACAAATAAATTTTTGGCAATTTTTCAAAGACTACATACATACAACTTCCATACATTTCAATTTAATCCGACCAGTAGTTTTGGAGATACAGATTTATTACCAAAAAATTTCATAGAACTATCAAAAAGTTTTTCAATATATAATATTTGTAATGCTAAAAATAAGTATTAAATTTAAACCTTAGCCAACTATTTAAGAATTCCTGTTTTATATAAAAAATATTTATCAAACAACAAACAGGCGCGATTTAAGTCTCGTGAGTAAATTAGACTACAACTATGTATCACACTTTGTGGCTGTGAGTTTGAAGCAATTCATGGGCCGTTTGTATGTTCTGTTACTTTTTTTTATTTTTCATTTTATTCACAATTGAAAAATGTTTTTTTACGCCTGCGCCTTGGATATTTTTGCTGTTTCAATGATTGCTGATGGCTGCTTTAACGCTTAACTCTAACAATGTATGCATGAACTCATATGGGGTATACATACATATATTCGATCTTATACACTAGTACTTATATTCTTGGCCACACCATATCATTTACCAAACGTGTTGCCACATAACAAATAAGAATTTAATGCGTTTCCATGTTAAATGCCAACGAGAAAATAATATATATTTTACCTGTATAAGAATATGTAAAGAAAAAAATTCATAATAAAAACAAAGAAATGCAGCCAAATAACAATTATGTTGCCATCTAAGAAAAAGTTTAAGTTTGCAAGCTTGGTAGGGGTACTAACTTCTCTTACACCTCATACTCCTGCTCATTTTCCTCATGTAAGTCTTAAGCAAGTTTTAAGCATTTAAAGTTTAAGTTACCCACAACAATATCCAACTTCATATAAAAATATAAATAACTAATGGTTTAACACACTGGATTCCTTAATACAATTAGATGAATAGAATTGTTTTATTTCGTATTTTTTTAAACCAACAATCACTTGGGAGTCACTTATATTCTGTTGTCCATAGTTTATGGCGGTGCCACT
Organism: Protophormia terraenovae; assembly: GCA_951394005.1. Taxonomy (NCBI): domain Eukaryota; kingdom Metazoa; phylum Arthropoda; class Insecta; order Diptera; family Calliphoridae; genus Protophormia; species Protophormia terraenovae. The sequence goes on from OX596075.1 coordinate 88,420,319, forward strand.
TTCTTTAAAACAATTATTTTTTCATTTTTTTGTTACAGGCCTAAAAGAAAAATGTTAATAGTTTTTTTTTTTGTTAGAAAATTGTTAGGTGTTTTAACCTTTTATTTAGCTGTTTTCACAAAAGACAATATAACTATTTGTATTTTGTTTTTATTTTTTTGTTCGTTGGCCTCTTCTTAGATCATTTCAAATGTCTGTTAAGTATTACTTGCTCTCGTGGCCGCTTTGACGGCACATCCACACAATCATGGCATTTGGTTTTATGGGTGGTCGTTAACTTACGTCCTACATTCTGTTCAATTTTCATTAATTACATTTCTGTTTTGTTATTGTTTTTGTTTGCAAAACTTTTAAATATTTGTAACTAAATATGAGGAAAAAATATTTAAAATTAATCTTTAATTGGTGTGGTATTGCAAGTGTGACCGCATTTTATAAAAATATTTTTGTTTGGTCTCTTTCAAATAATATTTTTTACATTTTTTTTTGGAGTTGTTTGACAAATTTGCAGGTGAATTATTATTGGAAGACAAATAATAATTTTGGGTAAAGTGCGGTAAAATAAGAAAAGCACATTTTTCACTCACAGAAATACATTAACGTACAAAAGTACGGGGAAACTAAATTTCAAATTGTTTACCTAGAAACAGTTTTACCTTATGTAATTTATCTAATTTTCGAAGTTGTTTTTTTTTAGACCTGGGGAAGTTTTGAGGATTTTTAATCCGAAAATAAGATTTTTTTAAAGTTTTTATAATAGCTGTGTTTTGTTGCTCCCGCTCCCGTTTTAACGTTGACTGTTAACAAAAAATCGACACTAACCCGATTTGAGAGCACTTTATACTTATTTGAAAATCGCAATAAATTTAATTTTTTCAACGTTAGCAACAAAACATAGCTAATATAATTTTAGTTCGATTAAAAATTTTTCCCTCACAAAAATACAGTTTTAAGTTAATATAAATTTAAGACATTTTTGCTCTTGGCCCTTACGTACAAGAATTTAGTTGGACAACTTCTTTTTGAACAATAAATCAAAAAAAAAAAAAAAAGAATTGCTTTGTTGGTCCACAAAAATATAAATGAAAAGATTTTTTCGACCAGAAAATTAAGAACAAAATGTGAAAAGTGAGAAAAAAAACATATATATAAACAAGCGCGATTATATTCGGCCCGGCCGAATCTATATACTAGGGTGATCGGCGCGGTTTTCCAACCGGTTTTTAAAACTGGTTTTTTCAGTCAATTTGCTGTCGGTTTTTTCAAAATGTTCATTTTTCGAATGTCGAATTTCAAAAATAGCATTTTATTTCAGAAAACATGTACTAAATAGTGATATTTGAAAATTTAGGAATAATTTTTTTTATATATTCATAAAGACTGAATTCTTATGTTTTTAAAATATAGTTTAAGTCTAAATTGGAATTTATTCTGTAATATTAAACAAATAAATAATTAATAATTATCCTGTATGACCCAATTTAATTTTTTTGATCCAATATTTCCTTTATTTTTTAAAGGTGTTGTGTTAAAAAGTTTCACCTGCAGAATCGTTTTAATTGAGACTTAATTAATATACTATCTCCATATTAAGCCATGGTTTCTGTTTATGCTAACTAAAATTAACCCTTAAATGCACATGAACAGCGATTTTGCTGAAAAAAATATATTACATATAAAATTACATAAAATAAACAACTGCATAATCGGATTTTTGAAAAAATGTTTTTTTGAAAAGATATTTACAAAAAACTGGTTGTATCTTATAAGATACACTGAGCACTCCCTAGAGTTTATGTTATACATAAAATTTTTGTTTGCAAAGAAAAGTGCTTTTATAAAACGTATAATAAATGTTTTAAATTTTGAATGTTTTAGTTTATTTTTTTAACAAAGTTGTCAGAAACAATACAATTTAAAATTTTCATTATTTAATTTAAGGAAAATAATGCAAAAATATGAATTAAACTAAAAATAATACATAGGAATATAATATTAGACACAATCATGTAAGAATGTTATATTCAGCTTTGCCCAATCTATATATCCGCCAATTGGAACTTTTTAAAATACTACCACATATGGGAAGTTGGTCGTAAAGTGGGCGGACTACGCCCATTTTTGGTTTTCGAGCTTATTTTGGTCCTTAAACTAATTGTATAAAATGTTTTTGACATTTTACATTTAACCTCTTTTTTTAACCATTTTTGTTTTCTAAGTTTATGTTGAACCTTACACTAATTGTGCAAAATTTCGTGGACGTACATGCTTTTTTGTAAAAATATCGTTCAAAAAGTATAAACTGGATTTACAATGGACACCCTGTGTTTTTAGTTTTCGATCCGGAACGTTGTTGTTTATGTACCGATTTTATCCATTTTTAGTGTCTGACAAACCTTATATAAGAAAAATATTTAGGCAAAATTTCGTTCCCTAGGTGGTCCGTCTCGAGTCCTATACTGGTTTCAACAGACAGAAAGACAGACGGACGGACATAGGTAGATATATTCAGAATATTACCAGGACCCAAAATATATATTCTTCATATGATCTTAAAAAAACTTTTTAGACATGTTACAAATAGAATGACAAACTCAGTATGACCCCTTCTGATGATGGTAGGTATGAAAACACCATCATAAAAAAGAAAATATTTGATTTGACTTGAGATTTAAATTAGGACAACAGAACTTAGATGCAAATGAAGACCAAATATTTGGACAGAATTGCACTGATGTGCTCTGACTACATCTGGGAAAAATCATTATAATAATTAATTTTGACGAGAAAATTATTTTTATATATGTTTTCATCGATTAACTGCATTTTGGCCTCTTACAGGGTGGATGTCAGTTCTTAGTGTCCCATTTCTCTCCGCTTTTGTAGCAAACTCTTCATAATTTTGCAATAAACTCAAGCATTGACTGTTAGGTATATTTGGAAAGGGAAACATTTCTTATGAATGATATTTCCGGTTAATTAAAGTAGTTTTCTTAGTTTTCACCTTATATTCCAAAAACGTTCACCAAAATAAATATATCTCTTTTTCAATCGCGATTAATTAAAGATACCACGGTTAATTAATTAAAATAAAACATGCTTGTTTTTTTCTAATCCTGTACATTTCCGGCTAAGTAATTTCTTATTATAGTTTGCAAACTTTCTAATTCATCGAATTTTATCTGTTAACTCCTTTAAAACCTTGTATAAACTTAAAAAAAAATCTTAAATTAATCTAAAATAAATAAAATGTTAATCCATGTATAATAAAAATACTTAAAATGATCATAAAAAATGACCAAATAGGAAAATTTTAAATAATTATATGTAATAAAATAGTGTAAAATTTAAGCAACTTCGAATTTCCAATCTGTAGATGAGTGCTCAGTGTATCTTATAAGATACAACCAAACAATAAGACTTTTTGGCTCGGTTTCACAATAGTTTTTTCTAGATAATTTTTTATGGCTTCTAGACATATTTCCACACAACATCATATTTTTTTTCAGTCTCAATTACAACTCTGGTCTTAGATTTTACATTGCAAAATATGTAGTTTATTTAATTTTAACAAAATCGTATTTTTCGAGTTTGATCGTTAACTACACAGACAAATCAAAATTTTTTTTAAAGAAATGAATTCCAAACAAACAGCTAATGTCTTCTAAAAGAGTTAACGTCGTTTTAACCGTTATTGAACCTAAAATAAAACTTTGGGAGCACTTTTAATGGTTGTATCTTTAAAGATACAGTGTGCATTTAAGGGTTAAGATGATTTCTACAATTTTGAAACATAATTATTTTCTAGTCAACTAGATATATAATTTGCTTAGCATTTTTCCTCTTTCCAGAGCTTTCTGAAGCTACCAAACGACGTAGAAAATTAAAATTTGGCTTAATTATAAAACTTTTTGTCCAACAAATCCTAATGGAGCTATATTTTGAAATTTTTATATAATAAGAGGATTTATGTGTTTTTTCTAAGAATTTTTTCTCTTTCCAGAGCTTTTTAAAGCTCCCAGAAGACATAGAAAATTAAAATTCAGCTTAATTATAACCCTATTCGTCCTACAAATCCTAACGGAGCCAGATTTTGAAATCTCTATCAGGGAGCGAAAATAAGTGGATCTATATATATGGATTTAAATATATCTTTCCTAAGCAATGTTTCCTTTCCAAAGCTTTCTGAAGTTCCCAGACGACGTAAGAAACTAAAAATCGGCATACTTATAAAACTATTCGTTGAACAAATTCTAACAGTACCAGATGTTTCTATCAGGGACCAAAAAGTCTGTTTTGGTATTAAGAACTTTTGACTTGCTATACTTATTGTTTGCTCTCCAAATCCTATCAAAAACTGATTCTGTATTTCGGCCAGGGAGCGCATTTACGACGATTTTTGAAAGGTTTACGAATTTAAAACTTTAATCAATAAATTCCAATAAATTTGAACCACTTCAAATAATTGACTTCGATTAGGGTGAGGAAGGTGTCTAAATGTTGTTCATATTTTTTTCTTTTAATTTTCGGATTTGTTTGTGCATATTTTCATTATTATATTATTTTTCCTGACATTGTTAGGCTTTTACGCTTGTATTTAATAAATATTAACTTAATTATAAGAATTGATTTTTTTAAAGAAATGTACTCTTTTGATATAAATATTAACTTCTTCAAAAAACCGGTTAACCGGTTTTTTCTGAATATCAAAAAAGTGCAACCGGTTTTTTTAAAATACCAACTATTCGAACTATTCGAAAACCGGTTTCTCAAAAAAGTCGAATAATCGATCACCCTACTATATACCCACCATCAACTTTTTAAAATTTTACGTTATATGGAAGGGGGCGGTGAAGTGGGCGGACCACGCCCAAGGACGGACATAGCTAGATCGACTCAGAATCTAACCAGGACCCAGAAAATATATACTTTGTGGGGTCTTAGATAATTCCTTCGACATGTTACACACGGAATGACAAAATCAATATACCCCCCATCTTTTTGATGGTGGGTATAAAAATTTGTTTATGAAACATGTGATAAAAAATGGTTTATGACGTGTATCTGTGCAAAAAAGTTTTTTTTTATCTGTTACAATTTTGCTTTGAAATTAAGTTTTTAAGTGAATAAATTCCATAAAAATTACATATTTTTTTGACGAAAAAGTTTTATCTACCAAAAAATAAGATTTTTTTAAGAGCAAGCTCAAAATGTTTTAAAATAATATACGGTAACACTGTCCAGAAAGAATACTGTTTTAAAAATTGGTATGTGAATGTAATATTAGGTTTGTTCCTGTACTCTATGTTGGGAGCACGCGGGATACCAATTTTACCGAAAAGCGTAACTTTTTTACCGAAAAGCCTACTTGAAAATTCGGTAAATGAAAGCTATTTTGAGAGAATAATAATAGTACGGGAACAAAGCTATTATAAATTAAGATACAGTGTTGGAAAAAATAATAGGGACAACCCTTACTTTCGCAAACAGATGCAAACAGTTTCTTTATATTAAGTTTTTTTTTTGGGGTCCCGCTATTCAACTGTTCCTAAAATAACGGAATTTCATTATTTGTTTACTTTTTCTCTTTTGCGCTTTTATTTTATATTTATTTGCAAAAAAAATCAGTGAAGTTGTAATTTCAATTGGAAAAAATAATAAGGACGCACTACTAAAAATTACCATTAGTCGATAAAAATTATTATTTTTAACATAAACATATTAAAAATCCGTAAAGCAAAGTTTATGTGATAAATTTAATCATATTTCGTGTTTATGATTTATGTCTTCGGTAAATAAATTTGAAAATGGGTCGTGGTGTTCATTGTACTGAATGTGAAAAAAATGTTATTCTTAAATTAAATTCGGACGGGTTATCAATTAGAAAAATTGCACAGATAATGAAGTGTTCCAAAACTGAAGTATTCAAAGCCATTCATTTGAAAAAAGTCATGAAACTAGAAGTAGAAAGCGCAAAACGTCAGAGCGTTTTGACCAACGTTTAGTTCGACTTTCCAAAAATAACCCCTTCAGTGCTTCAGTGACAAGTCGAACAATAAGAAATAGGCTGCAGGAAGTCGGATTAATGGGACGCAGTCCGAGAAAAGTAATACTGTTGAGCAAGAAAAACATACAAAAAAGGTTGGAATTTGCCAGGCGACACCTGTGCCGTAAAAACTGGAACAACGTACCATGGTCAGACGAAACAAAAGTCAATTTATTTGGATCTGACGGAAAATCATTTGTACGTCGTCCTGCAAATGCTGAATGTGATCAAAAATATACCAAAAAAAAAACCGTCAAACACGGTGGTGGTTCTATAATGCTATGGGGATGTTTTTAGGCCTCTGGAGTTGGTCCAATAGTTTGGATTCAGGGAAAAATTAATGCTGCTGACTATATAGACATTCTCCAAAATAAAATGCTTCCATTTGCTGAGGATGAAATGCCACTAAAATGGGAATTCATGCAGGATAATGATCCCAAGCATTCCGCTAGAAGCATCAAAATGGGGTTTCAGCAGAATGAGGTGCCTGTAATGGAGTGGCCGTCCCAATCACCGGACTTAAACCCCATTGAGCATCTCTAGGGAGTCCTCAAAAATAAAATTGGTAGCTTTAAATAAAAAAATAAACAAGAGTTGTGGGAAAAAATTCAAGAAACCTGGTACTCAATTCCGCCCGAGGTATGTGTGAATCTTGTGGGATCTATGAATCGCCGTTGTCAGGAGGTTATAAAAATGAAAAGATCTTCAACCAAGTATTGAAAAAGTATTTGGAAATAATGGTAACGTTAAGAAAAAATATTTTTTTTTTTTTCCAAAACATTAAGTGTCCCTATTATTTTTTCCAGGCCTCTTTAAAAAAAAAAATATATTTTTTGGCAGAACTAGTTCCTTATTTTTGCTTTATAAGTTAAAATATTTGAAGTTATTTAATTTTATGTATATACTTTTTAATATTTATGGAATAGTAAATAAAAAAGTAAGAATATATTGAAAAATTAGAGTGTCCTATTATTTTTGCCAACACTGTATATGAGGAGTATTAAAAATTTTGAAAATTTTATATTAAAATATAAAATAAAAACATTTTTAAAATTTGTTTTCCTCTGACACTAACGCCTATTTGTGGTTTTATAAATGACTATTTATGTATACAAAATTTGTTCGATTTAATAATTTTTATCCATGAGCAGTGTTGCCAGGACTTGAGAAAAAAAGAAGCTAAATTAGACTTTAAAAAAGGTCAGAAAAGGCTAAATGTCCCAAAAAATAAATCTAGAAAAAAGCTAATATATTGTTTTTTTTTTTTTTTAAACGCATTTATTTTTTTGTTCTTATTAGTTTTTGGTATTTTTTAAAGATATTTTAGAGAATTTATAAATATAACCTAAATAGTATCTATGGGTAATAAATTTGTTAAAAAATAATCATAATAATATATAAAAATGCTTAAATATATGTTAAAATAAATATAGTAAGCTTTTAGCCTTTTTAAGGCTATATTTAAAATCAAAAAAGGCTAGAAAAAAAGCTAGAAGCTAAAACGAAAATTTTGAGGCTAAAAGCAAAATAAAAAGGCTAGATTTAGCCTTAAAAAGGCTAAACTGGCAACACTGTCCATGAGTGCAAAAGATTTGAAATTTTTTTGGATGAGAAATTTTTTTATTACTTCAAAATTTTAATTACAATAAAATAATATATCTTTTTTTTTGGTCTATATAATTTTTTTTGGTTTATATAATTATATCTACTTTAAATATATTGACGCCACCTGAATTTTAGTTTTAAGCAAATAGAATGCTTTCATTTGACATCAGTATTAACATCATTTGCAGCCGATATAAATCAGTTTCTAGAAACCCCCAGTTGTCGGATATATATTTTTTATACATCAAATTGTAGGGAATATTTCTTAAAATAACGCTAATAAAAATGTGCAAAATTGGTTTATAAATAACCGAGATATCGCCAATAAACTCACTCGGTCTATTAGTATCTGAAATATCTGCCAAAATGCATTTTTAGATATTTTGAAGCTCTTATATAAGCTACAAACTTTACTGTTATATTGAACGGTCACAATTTCACAATTCAGTTTTTTGAATCAATCGGTTCATAAATAACCGAGTTATTGGTCTTTAAAGCCCCAATATAAGCTACGGTTTTCGTTCCATCACATATATTTTTTCGAAAATTAATTTTTTAAATACTCTTTTTTTTTTTCATAAAAAAAATTCAAAAATATTTAATTATATTTATTCATCATTTGGTGTTGTTTTTTATTGACTTTAAAATATATTAATTTTTATATAACATAACATTTTATATAACAAAATTATAAAATGTCTGTAAGTATACAAATTCATAGACAAATAAATAAATTCCAAGTTGGGTGAAGGGTGTATATGATTCGGCACTGGCGAATATAGCACTTAATCTCATTTTTTTGTAATATCAATTTTAACCATTAAGATGATTCTTTACAGATATTTTTCGATTAAACACTGGTTAAATATCCAATTATTTTGTCAGAAATTTCAAAATTATAATTTAAAAGTAAATGTATTTTAAAAATGTTGACGGACCTAACCATTAAGAACATATGCATATTAAAAAATATAATTTGGCAACTAGAATTATAAAGGCTGTATCACAATACTAGACAAATTTATAACAATATTATTTAATATAAATTGCATCCTAGAATATACAGTGCTGTGCAATATAATAGGCTATTGTATATTAAATATTTTCTCTTCCATTTAACACTATTAAAAAAACATTCAATAGGATTTAGATCTGGTGACTGTGAAGGCCATTCTAAAACAGATACATTGTTAGCACTCAGCCAAGATTTAACAAATTTTGAGGAGTGCTTAGGATCATTGTCCTGTTGTAAAGTCCATTGTGGTGTTCTCCACATAGGGTAGCATAATATCCTTCAAAATATTTTTGGTACCGTTATTTTTGATATTGTCAATGCTAAAAATAATGGGTATTTTTAAGAAGTTTCTTTCTTTCCTTTATGCGCTTTCGTAAACATTTCAAGAAAAGTTAAAATATAATTTATGCAAAATAATAGACTTATTTTAAAGGATTATATTTTTTGTTTTAATTTACCTTATAATTTGGATAAATTTTCTGAAAATAATTAAATGTAAGGTAAATGAAATATTATTGTTGAAAAAATATTATAAAATAATATTATCTTTACGAAATGATTTGTCGTAATGTACATAGCACTCCTTAAGAAAGGCGAATAGTGAAATAATTACGTGACCAAGGAAAAACACTTGATTTTATTGCGGAATTGCTTGGAAGGTCTCATCATTTCGTAAGAAACGCTATCACGGATTCACAGATAGCTCTTCTAGTGAAGAAGCAGCCATTTCTATCTTCAAAAGCCGTTTCTGAAGAAATAGGTAACATAATTAGTGCTTCAACAGTCCGACGAAAATTTTTAGAGAAAGGTTTTCCAAGTAGAATTGCCAGGAAGTTAACATTTTTATGCTCAAAAAATTAAGCAGCTCGAAAAAAATTTGTTACAAAAATTAAAAATAGTTAAGTTGATAATTTTAAGAACATTTTATGAAACGACGAGACAAAAATTAACTTGTTCGAGTCAGATAGTCGCAGAAATGTTAGATGACCAAATGGAAAGGAACTAGATGATCGTTATACAAAAAAGATTGTAAAACACGGCGGAGGAAGTATAATGGTGTGGGGTGAATTTTGTTGGCATGGTGTTGGCCCTCTTTATTAGATCACAAAAATAATGAACCAAGAAATGTACCGTGATATTTTGAAGGATATTATGCTACCCTATGTGGAGAACACCAGAATGGACTTTACAACAGGACAATGATCCTAAGCACTCCTCAAAATTTGTTAAATCTTGGCTGAGTGCTAACAATGTATCTGTTTTAGAATGGCCTTCACAGTCACCGGATCTAAATCCTATTGAGAACCTTTGGGTTGAACTGAAGAGAGGTCTAGATGGGAAGATATTTCGGAATAAAAATCAACTTTGGAAAGATGTTAAAAAGAAATGGGAGGCAATTTCTATAGAAAAATGACAAAAATTTATAGAATCAATGCCCAGAAGAGTTCAGGTCATTCAGGTTATTGAATTAACTTGGCATATTATGATAATATTCAATATTAGTAGAAAATTTAATTTGTTTTAGTCTTTAATGAAAAAAATATATATTTGTTTAAGAAATATTGAATAAGTCTATTATTTTGAATCATAGGAAAAATTTTATTTTTTTTATTTTTTATTTAAATAAAGTCATAAAAAAACAAAAACATTTGTGGATGGTGTATCTTTTAGTACAGTTCTTAAATAAATAAAAAATAAATTTAAATATCATTCATAATGGAAAATATTTCCCAAATAAAAATAAGTCTATTATTTTGCACAGCACTGTATATTTTAAGGCCTCTATTTTAAATATTTTGTTTCATAAATTTCTTTACTTAATTTTTAAATATGTATTAGTTTTTCAAAATTGTTATCTGAATTTACATTTTCTTTCACAAATATTTTTTTGAGTTTTAAGCCAATTATTTGAAATGTATTTTTTTTAAATAACAAAAAAGCGTTGCCACAAAATAAATATGGGAAACTATTCTTAGGAATATTTTTTATTTTGTGTAATTTAAATATCTGTGATTTGGAAATAACTAGTATTTAAATAAAATTTACGCGTTTATAATTTTTAATTTTTTTAAATGCAATTTTATTTGAAAAATAACAAAAACGTATTACAAAATTTTATGTGCAATTATTTACAGATTATGTAGCAGTTTTTTTGTTTGGATTAGGGTGATTATGGAGGAAAAAGTCAGAATCAATATTCTTACTTGAAATAGGTGTTTTACGTAACGTCGTCATTTCGCGGACGAATACTCCTACGTATACAATTAATGTATATTTTAGTTAAGAATATCGCTAACTTGTGCCTTCCCAATGCTAATAAATGGTTCGTTGACAAATGTCGGGGCTTTGATAACTTCTTTGGGTTATCTAAAAAGATATTGTAAAATTAAAATATGTACATACTATTTAATAATGACATAACAAAGGGTGCAAAAGTTACACATCTTGGTAAATTTTAATTCACAATGATGAAGAATATTCAGTTGTAGAAAGGTCAAAGTGATCTAAACATACAAGAGGTATTTTCGGTATTTTCTTCATATATTATATTACAGGCTTTCGCATATATGGTATTATTGGGACTTGAAAAAAGTGCACATCTGTATTTTTGCTGAAGTGTTTTGCGTTACAGAAGTTACTGAATATGCATCTCATGTTAAAAATATTTATTTGTTTAAAAATTTCTATTTTTTCTTAATTTATAGCCTTATTCTGTAACTTTTCGGTCGTTCTGTAGATGTACAGTAACGGAAACCTTAACAGAAAAATTTTGTATTCTGTAACCTTCGTGATTAATAACATTTTCCATTTTGGTTTGTGAATTCGAAAAATAATTCAAAATTACCAGACACAAACTTTTATAATATTTAAAGTAAATTTTAAAAAATTTTTGTTCCCAATTGTAATTTCTTTTTGGATTGGTAATATTTTTTAAATTCTTTTTTAAATGGTAACAAAAATTATTTGACAAAAGTAAATAAAATATTTTTATTTTTGGGCTACAAAGAAAAACAGTTTTTAACTTTTTAAGTTTCCTCATACATGTTCCTTTATTTTTTAAAATTATACTTCTGTACAATAGATATACTGTGGCATTTTACTTTATATGTGCAAATTTTTCACAATTATGCTGATTTCTGGAATTACGCGCATAAAATAAAAAAGAAAACAAAAATGTGTGCTTATAAGTATCCTATGTAATAACATGTTATGTATCAAATAAAACTTTAAAAATCTTGAAATAGATAAATGTAATCTTTTAAAAATAGTGTATTATGTTAATAAAGCTTTCTTTGATCTGTGTAGGAATTATTTTAAGAAAATCTTTAAAATTCATACACATTTATCACTTCACAAATACCTACCATTGAATTTGACAATTCATTTTATGTTAAATATTTTATAGAATATGATTTTTTTTACGCTTTTAACAGTTTTCGTCAATAAGAGATATTTAATTTGTTAAATTTGAAATAAAATATTTACAGAATACAAAAACTAATTTTTTCATGTTATTGACGATAACATAACGAACGATAGAGTTACAGAATAAGGGCATTCATATTTTTCACAATTTCTGTTATTGACAATTATTATTATTTTTTTAAATTAATTTTATTTTGAATTTAACAAAATATTTAAAAACAAAATGTAAACAAAAAACTCGGATTTTGTAAAATTGTAAGGCAGCACACTTTGAGGGAATAAAATTAATAAATAATGAGAGAGCGGCGCACAGTGTGCGATTTAAAAAATGAAATGGAAATAATTATAGAACTTTGGAACGGCTGCTCCGATTTCTATGAAATGCTCATAGTAGAGGTGTAGGCGAGTTTAAGTTTTGAGCTTGGACCATATAGTCCACAGGGTCCCAAAGTTGGACACATACCCGAGGTGTTTATTAAAAACGATCCTGATTCGTTATATCTGAACCGATTTTAAATATTTTTATATTTGAGTATTCTGCTAGTCAAGATCTACAAAAAACATTGTCGTATGCATATATTATCTCTTTTAGTTTAAGAGATATTGAGTTTCAAAGATTAAAATTTTTAATTTTTAGCCTGTCTTTGTGAAGTTCTTTCGCTACAGCGGGTCTAATTTTAGCCCGTTTTTCTTTATATTTTTCTTGTTTCATTAAAAATAAATAGAAAAGTTGTGTAAAGAAAGAATTTTGAAAAAATATTTACGGAGTCAAAAGTTACAAGCATTTAAATTTAAACTTTCAAAAAAAGTTGATTTTATCCCTTTTTTTTGCCAAAAAAGTGGTAACATTCTTTTTCTGTTATATAAAAATTTTCTTAAGTAACATATATTATATTTAAATTTTTCTGAAAGATAACTAAACACAAAATACTCCAAAGGAAAAAATGCTTTTAAAAATCAAATTTTGCGAGAACCAGGGTTTCCCAAAATTGACCAATTTTTTCAACTAATTTCGAACTTTCGCCTTAATTTCTCAAAACGCATATAGCAAAAAAAGTAAAAAATCACATTTTTGGAAATTTTTTAAAGTCTTTTAGGAATTACGGGATTTTTGTAGACAAATCTAAAAAAGTGAATTGTGTTTTAAATTAAGCACCAAAAAATCTACTTATTCAAAAGTATTCACTAACAAGAATTTTATTGCATAATTAAAAATGAAAAATATGCAAAAAATCACAAATCCATGCCTTCTCAGTGTTTTTTTGCAAAAAGTCTTCAACAAAATTTAGTATTTAAATTTTTTTTTTTTTTACATATTTAAAAAGAGGACAAATTCTTTTTACTTGTCATACAGCATATAAAATTTCTAGGTGTTGAATCTTGACTGGTTTATTGTTTAAATCTAAAGGATGTAGATTGTCAGGGCAAAACTAAAATTAAACAAAAATTCCTCGAAAGTATCCGTTTGGTTTTTTATACTTATTAGACTTAAAATTTTAGATTTTTTAATTATTTTGTAAGATATACTAAAATCCATCAATACTTTACCTACTTTTAAAATAAACTTTGGAAATACAAGACACTTAAAGTAGGTTTCAAAGGGTTTCGAAATTTTTGGGAATTCTTCTTAAATATTTTGTTTTACATTTTTAGTAATTTTGTTAATTTTATGTTACTTTTATTTTTAATTAATAATAGTAAATAAATTTTCATGCATATCAATATATAATGGAATTGACTGTTGAGACCTTTGTCCTTTTAGTAGTTTTGTTAAATTTACAATATTATACATAAAAATTTAGAGAAAATGTTTTAAATATGTTTAAGTTTACAATAAATTATAGCCCAAATAGTTTACGTTAATTTTAACTACTTATGTATGTGTCTTAAATCTTTTCAATAAACAATGATAGCATTGTTTCAAGTTTGTTTCTTAAATCTTTCCTGCATACAAATTATTTAATTACATTTAAGTACAATTTTACAATTTCTTTGTAACTTAATTAATATGTATGTCAGCTTTAAAAGTAGGATTACTTATTTTAAATCAGTTTAATGAATAGCCTAAATTTTTTCAAATTTAATTAAAAACGCCCTCTTGTAAATGGCGCCTAAAAGATTTTTTTTATGATTTTTTTTTTTTTATAGAAAACTTTTCGTCATGGTATGACATAAACAAAAGCAAATAAGGATTTAGTTTTCTTGATCAACATCCGGCAAATTAAGTACAATTAAATGCTTTAAATCATATAAATTTATTTTCATTGTAAAATAACTTTTCAATTAAACGATTAACCCAAAATCAAGTTACTAGTTAAAGGAACTAAGCAAAAAAAAAAAAAGTTAAAGTCAAAGTTAATATTAAGTACCCACGAGTATTTGTACATATAAACTTAATCGTTCAAAAAAAGTCTTATTTTTTTAAATGAAAACCCACATAGGAATACGTGACTTTATTTTGAAATGTTTCTGTTTCTTTAATTTTTTTTAGTACCAAATTGTCAACGCCATTTGTTTTTTTTTTTTATTTGTATATCTTTTGGTTTATTTTTATATGTTGTTATTGCTGTTGTTTTTGTTAAAGTTATTAACAACAATTCAACTTAATCTCAATCACTTCTTGTACTATTGTATTAAAAATGAATTCGTTACAGAATTTAGAATAATTCTCAAGCATAAATACATACATACATACTTACAAGTACGAGAATGGAGAATATCAAAAGCAGAGTATTAAAGGAGTTATATTACTAAGATTTTTGGTACGAGTATAAATTTAAATAGAAAAATAAAATATTTAAAAATAATACGCATCAAATTAAATAAGTGGCACTGAGCACCAATAAATTAAAGAAAGGGCAAAACAAAATGTACTACCTTTTAGTTAAAATATGTTAATATAAAGTGTTACAAATTAATATAAAAGTTAAAAATACTTTTTATTAAATAGGAATGTAATTGTGTTATTATATATATATTTTTTTTTAAATTTTGTTGTTACTTTATTTCTCGATCACTCTGTAGTTTCTTAGTGTGTAGAAGAATTACTTTTACGTATATAATCTTAAATTCTAGAATAAAAAACTGCTATGAAGAAAAAAAAAATCTATTGCAAAATGTCACTTTTAATTGAGTAACCTTGATGATTGTGGTAATAGGAAAAAAAATAAAGAATAAATAAGAATGACAACAACTGATAGAACTTAAAAGCAGAGGTGTACCAAATAATTTTTTAAAATCTGTGATCATTTATATTTTACTAATGGGTATTGTTTTTTCAATTCTATTATTCTATTTTTCACTTTAGTATAAAATATGTAAAATTATGTTCTGTACGGTAATAATGCACAATTATGCTTTAAAGTCTAAAATGTCCTATTTATATTGTTGAAATTATGCAACAAAATTAGGGTTTTCTACGAAAAAATGACAAAATATATTTCCCACAATATGAGAAATTATGCTGTTATGGCCAATAAATACTAAAAATATGCTCTAACAAACCGATGCGAAAATTTTTAAAATTGTCTGAAACAGATAAATAACTAATAGTTTGGTTCAATTGAAGCCCTGGAAAAAATATTATTTTCCATATTTTTTGTTGTCCAGTTGATTAAGCATATTTTCTATTAAAGGAGTTCATATAGCAGCTAATTTAGAGCAAGGAGAAGAAAAAAGGACGGGAAACTTTGAATTCTTACCAAAAATAGATTCTTACATAAAAAATCTAAAAAGGGGCTTTATAGCTGATCAAAAGTAGATAAAGTAAAAAGGATTGAATTCTATGATTATACTGGTAGAAAAAAAATTTTTTTTCGTCCTCCTTCAAAAAAAATAAAATAATAAAAAAATAAAATAAAAAATATGTGCGACTAGATGGAATTCCTCGAATCTGCTTTCAGTTTTTTCCCATCAGGTCGAGATTTTTATTTATGTTTAATATTGCGCCCTAAATAAGCCAATTACTCGAGTATATTTCACTATAACTCGAGAATGGTGTGCACTATTTATATAAGTGATAGACCAAAATATTCGGAATAAACTTGGCTTTAAGTCGTTTTTCTATAAAATTTTTTATCCGCTCAATAGTTTAGGAGATATTTCGAAATAAGTGTCCGAAAAAAAATTTGCTCATGCTAAATTGGAGATTTTCTTTTACTAAAATTTCGACATTTTTTTTTGTTTTAAATAAAAAAATAAAAATAGGTGGAGTAGATGGAATTTAACGTGCTGAACAAGAATCAGCTTTTATTTTTTTTTTTCTATCACGTATCATATTTTTTTATGGGCGGTTGTCCAATTAAGATAAATTAAACTCCAGTAGATAGAGATTTAAATTATCTTTGAGCTGAATTTACATAATTTTTTGTTCAGTTAATATTTCCGTAGTTATTCGGTAATTAGTAGCGAAAAAATTAAAAAAATTTATTTTTTGAAAAATCATGAAAATGAAATTCTTTATCGAATAAAAAATATAATATTTTTGACATACTTTGAAGACAATTTTCGTATGCATCTTTTGGTGTATCATTTATCAAAATCGTTTAAAAAGTTCTTGAGTTATAGTCTAAATTGGAGAAACTATTCTCAAGTTTTATAGTGTGACCGCTGCACTATGATTTCGCCGAACACTTTTCTTGGCCAAAACTATTTTTGGTAACATCTTCTTTTTGTGTTTTAATTATTGTAGTTTTATAGTAAACGCTTTCAAATGCAAAAAAATCGAGTTTTTTCTTATTTTCGCTAATTTGTCGCCATAATACAATAGATCAAAATTGAGTCTTTTAAGCAAATTTAAAATATCTATAAAAAAGGTGACTTTTTTATTTACAACAAATTTTTTAAATAAGTTTATTATGGAAAATAGTACTTAGGATAAGTACTTTTATAATTGAATACGAAATCAGTTATAACTTGTTGCCATCTTAGAAAAATACAGTTTGATTTACAAAACCTAAAATGAAATTGAATTCGTACACAATTTTACATTTCATTAGACCTGCAAGTTTTTGGTGAAAATTGGTAAAGAAAAACTCAACGAAATAAATAAACATATATCTGGGCTATATTTTCCATATTGTATCGTTTTGCGATTTTCGAGAAAATCCATTTTCCCGTATAAGTTAAGTTGGAAATTCTTATCATTTACAAAGGTCTAACGTATGAATAAAAATGCCAATATTAAAAAATAAAATAGCAGATATTGCTAAAATATAGTTGTGTATCAAAATTAATGCTGTTAATCAAAATGCTCGCCTTTGGGTTGAGTTATAAGTGAAATATGTTAAAATCTCCATTGTAATGACTTTACTTCTGACACATAAAAAGTGTAAAAATTAATTAAATTTTTTAAATATAAAATAAATACATTAAATTGCTTTGATTTTCACCCAAAACATATTTCAAACAATACAATCTGCTTTTTTCCATTTTGGTAATTTTGGCCAAGAGAAGTGGTCAAACAAGAATCAGCTTTTATTCTATCAAAGTGAAAGCAGATTCTTGTTTTACTCGTGAAAATCCATCTAGTATACCTATTTTGTTTAAAGAAAAATAGGATTTTTTTTTTACCCACTACTGAATTTCTACTCAATTGTATGTATACATGGGTATGTTTGCTTAACTGTGAATAAAAACTGTAAAAAAAAAGATCAATCAATTTTGAAGATATATGTACCTTATTTTATTCGCTGCATTACCAGCTTTAAGATAAAGATGATAAACTGAAACATTTTTGATGTTTTCATTTATCAAAAGAAATTAATGTGACAAAAATATCTAAAATTTTGCATGAAAAAGTTTTTTTTTTTCGCACACTTATTTCAAAAAACTCCGAAACTATTGAGCACATAAAAAAGTTAAGTTTGGATGATTTGAAGATATTTTCAGTACGCATCTTTGGTGTATCACTTATGTCAATCGTACATACCGTTCTTGTGTAATGGCCTTACTATGGGCGAAATATTAGACAATCCCATAAAAAAAAAAAAATCCAGACCTGATGGAAAAAACTGAAAGCAGATTCTTGTTTAGCACATCAAAATGCATCAAGTTCAACTACATCTTTGGTGGAGGATTTTTTTTGTCGACCAGTGTTATTATATATTTTTGAAAAGTACAAGATAAAAGCTATAAATGGTTGATATAGTTGAAGAAATGCAATAGTTAAGTGTAGTTATAAATGAAACATGTAGAAACTGTACCAAAAACATCACATAATGTTCCCTATGACAAATTTTACATAGTTGTTAATTTAGAGTTCCTTTCCCGAGTATTTTCTGCCAAGTATTATACATCATTGGAAAGACCAATTTAAGGGCTAAATTAAATTAAATTGCTAAAGAAATATAAAAGTTAAGTGCAATGGTATATAAAGCATAAACAGTCATTAAAAATGTTCCCAGCAGTGTTGTGAGTTTAGTATTTTTAAGGCTAAATCTAGCCTCTTTATTTGGTTTTTATTTTTTAATTTATTTCATGACGATGGTGAATCGAACCCACGTTTTTCTGACATATTTTACGTTTTATAGTCTGCAACGCTAACCACTCAGCCAAAAATTTCTATTGAGCGCAAGTTGTTAATTACGCAATTAACAAGTGCTTTAGAAATTAACTCTAAACTGACATTTAGTCACTGATGTGTTAGTTGTCATTTGGTACTCAACGGGTATTGAGGGATCGGTCCATAACTGCAATTGCCAAGAATTTTCCGCAGGGATATGATAAAATTCGATTCCCTCTATCAAACTCCGAGGATGAGTAATTTTTTCGTATCATTTTCCTGGTTTAGTAGAGAAAATTAAGATTTATTGCTCTGACTTAAAATCATTATGTACAAGCTAAAATCTATAACATTTATTTCAATTCATACCTTAAGTTAACCCACCTCTGATATATAAACAAATTTTTAAATTGTTTACAACCATAAGATCTTGTTTGTAAAACAATTACCATCTTAAGAACAACACCATTCCATTTATGTTCTACTCAAGGCCATTGTAAAATTTCAAATCAGAAACAAAATAACGAAAAGAAAAAAAAAAACTTGAAGGAAAATAAAACCAAAATGAAACGTTTAAATTGAGAAAAGACCAAGTAACCCAGTTAAGGTGAGTGTAAGGGTGAAGGTGATTTATGTATGCAAAGATTTCAATCTAAAGAATAATAATAACAACAAGAACAACAACAACAAACAACAGATACAATTGAATGGTAAAAAAAGGCTAACGATTTTATTTAAGATTTTAAATAAAAATTGTTTGTAGTAATACCTATATTATACATAGATAAGATTTACATATAATTTTAAGATTTTTACTAAAGTTGTAGTTTTTAAATTTTTCATGTTATTTTTTTTTTAAGGGATCCCCTAATTTTTAAGCTTATTTGCAAAATTATTTGTACTCATTCACGCACTCTCAACATTTCCAAATATTTTTCAATTATCATAAATTTTATGTTAACTGTCATTGTTAGGAAAATGTTGCCATTAAAACATTTCTTAATTTTAATCATGTAAATGTCAAATTTAAATTATGTACGAAAACAAAAATTACATTACTTACGCAGAGGAGATCTCTCTATAGAAAAAAAACACATTTTAATAACATTTAGTTAGTTTTTTAGTTAGTTAGTCGAATGAACGAACTGACCCCCATTAACCAAAATGAAAATGTTCATACTAAAGCAATAGTCATCAATGTCAGACGCTACATACCAGAAGCTTGTTTGATTTTTTTTCTTTGAGTAACGAGAAATATTTATATTTTTCTTTTACAATATTGCACCTGTATTGTATTGAAATGAGTACATGGGAAAGAAGAAGGTGTAACTCATGGTAATAAAATTGAAAAACCACATTTTGTACAAAGTATTGCCAATAAATACATAAATGTAAAGTAAATTTGTTTAATGTTGCGGTGGCAGGGGCTGCAAAAATTAATTAGACAAACATAATTGCGATTTCATTAAAATGTTAAAAGCGCGTAAATATAGAGAAAAAGTGTTGGAATTTTAAAAAGTTGGTAGACAGTTAGAGTAGTTTTATAGATAGTGCATGTAATAAATTGAATTTGAATTTAAAATAAGTTAAGAAAGTAATGGTGAAATAAGCATTAATTTATTTTTGAAGTTATGAGAATTATGTATTTTAGGTCATAAGAATTGTACTCTTGTAGTTCTTCTAAATACATTCATATACACATGTTATCTGAGATACAATTAAGGCTTATGACAGAAAAAATTAGTAAGTACAGTTTTTTATTTTATTTGTCATTAAACAAGTCTGCAATCGTTTGGCAATACCAAAGCAGAGTTTGTGGACAATAAATAGACACCAGCAGAATGTCGCGTATTTTCTGTACCGCTACACATTTCATCAGAATTCGTGGTGTCTTATCCATTTCGGTTTCGTTGAAACCTAAACATGGTGCCCGCCTTGCACTGTGTGCAATTTTGAGGGCCTCAGTTACCAGCGCCAGGCGTTTGGGACAATTAAAAAAGAGGTTGAACCTAACATCGTGGTTACATAATGTCGTAAGTCGACATCCGGTTTGAAGGACCATAAACGAGTTTGCAATCGTAAATTGCTTTGTTGTTTCTGTTTGGCGGCACCAAAGCAGAGTTTGTGGACTATAATTAGACCAGCAGAATGTGGCGTATTTTTCGTTACACACTTCATCTTCATTCGTGGTGTTTTATCCATTTCGGTTTTATTGAAACCTAAACAGTCATTATTATCAGTAATAATATGCTAATTTTTGAAGGGCTGTTCTGGAATCATAAACTTAAATGGCCGGTTAGCATCCTGATCCAATCAGCGTAGGAAGTTGAAATTTGGCAAATATGATGTTCCCTTTCATAATTTAAAGTACGTTTAACTGTGCAATACACTTTGCACTGAACTAGAACTGAAATAGAAGTGAACTCGAACTGAACTAGAACTGAACTAGAACTGAACTACAACTGAACTAAAACTGAACTAGAACTGAACTACAACTGGAACCGAACTAGAACAACAATTTTCAGTTTAAATTTAAAAAAAAAAATTAAATATTTCAAACATTTTTATTTAAAAAGACAGGCGGACACACAGACGGACATCGTTGATCGTCTTAAGTTCAGGGACTGTAAATAAAAGTTATTTTCAAATTTTTAAACAAAAAAAGCAGTTATAACCAAATATCGGACAACTCATTTATTTACACCATTGTGATTGTTATGTGCTCGACTATCTTAAAGTACTACACGCAGAGAAAAAAACATTTCTCAATATGGTTGTCCCAACAATATTATTTTTATCGCAAAAAAATTTTTCCATCACAAACATTCTTATTGTTGAATATATTTTATTTTAAAAACAATTTTGTTGTAGCAATTATACATTTGTTCTCAATTCACAATTATATTGTTGGCACAACATGTTAAGTAATATGTTTAAATTAGAACCACATTATTGTTGTTGAATTTCCATATGCAAATTATTTTCAATAACTGAATATATTATTGTGTTTGTAATTTTAAATTGACAATACTATTTTTGCTTTGTATTGGCAACAATATGCATTATTAGTGATTGACTATAAGTATACTTATTCAGTTTAGTGTGCTTCTTGCATAGAGCTGGCTGTGTGTCGGCAAGTTAAAAATATATTAGAAAATATACTGAATGTATATTTAAAAAGTGAATTATTTAAAATAAATTATTTTAATTAAAATTAGTAAATAAGTGTTTCAGATTGTAAAAATATTTTAAGTGTATAATATACAAAAAAAAAAAAAAAAAAAACTACATAATAGGTTATTTTCGGAGTGCTAAAAAAAGGCGTCACCTTGTACTAGTATTCAAGAAGTTTCTCAGGTTTCATCATTCACGGGTCTTGAATTTATCTTTTTATACCAAAATGATTTATTTTACATAACTAAATTATAATTAATTTTAATAAAAACTACGATAAATTAATTGGTTTTTATTTTATTTATAATTGTTTCTCGATACTATGTCTTTTTTTTTTGCGATTCAACCATATTATTGCTGTATACATGAATCAAGTACATAAACAGCAAAAATATTGTTGCAGATTAACAATATTTTTATTGTGATTTAACCATATTATTGCTGTATACATGAATCAAGTACGTAAACAGCAAAAATATGGTTGCAGATCAACAATATTTTTATTGTGATTTAATCATATTATTGCTGCGTACATGAATGAAGTATATATACAACAAAAATATGGTTTATTGTGATTTAACAATATTATTGCTGTATACATGAATGAAGTACATACACAACAAAAATATGGTTGCAGATCAACAATATTTTTATTGCGATTGAACCATATTATGGTGGTACATCTAACCATAATATAATTTACAAACAACCATAATATGACAGTACTCGATTATGGTTGCTATTCGATATATTTTTTATTTGCGTGTATGCTTTTTAAATTTTTTATGAGCAGAAATAAGTTATTATTTGATTATTCTTTTTTCGAGCAAAAATAAAAGTTATTTTGTGATTTTTATCATCTTTAAAACTAATTATTAAAAAACGCCAAAAATATTAATCATCCCACAGCCCGAACGCTTGAAGCTAGAGCGACGAAATGTGGAACTTAGGTTGGTCTTCCTCCATATAGATCCACTAAGACGGGATTTTTGGAGATATAAGGTTATCGTTTTTGCCACCTAAATAATTAAATTTCCAAAAATCCCGTCTTAGATATTGTAATAAATTATCCAATGAAAAATCTCACAAAAAATTTCCATAAAAATTTGTCTTATATTTCATTTGAAAAATTATCAATTGCTTAGAAGTTATTCTTCGTAATTTGTGAACTATAATTTCTTTTTGATTACTCATTTCCAAATTTTAATTATAATCATAGTTTCCATGCCCAATTATAATCATGTTTTTCATGCCCAGCTGTAAAGTATGTTAGTGTTTCCTTCCTGCATGCCTTTTTTGGATGACATCGCTCATCTCCGAAAAAATTTTAAACCCATTTCACTTTGCCTTTTATAAAAATTTCTCAAAGAATGCCTCGGCTTCCTTTAAAAAAAGTCCAGTACTAATTTTTTTTTGCCTTTTATTAGATGCCTAATAGAAGGTGTATCACTCACTTATTAACTTTTCTCATTACAAACAGAACAAAATATAATATTTTAGGTGTCGATAAAAAATGTCTTTTTTCTTTTTAATCAAAAAATGCTAGCAGCTAAATCAAAAGTTTTGAGGCTAAAGTCTCTAAATCTTCTAAAATATTCCCACAATTTTGTTTTGTCGTAGTTATGCAACATCCTTTTTAATAAAATTAAAACACAATGTTAATTTATTCTCTAAAAAAAACTCTGCATTAAAATACATACATATGGACGTACTTCATTCTCTACTGGCTGCATAGATAATATTTTTTAAATCTAAAACAAATTTTGCAATGAACAATTAATCTCTGAACTTTTTCTTCAACAATTTTCAACAGGCTCATTTAACCTTTTGACATGCATGCTGTTCCAAAATATGTTTTTATTTTTTATGGTCTCTATATCACCATAAAGCATTGAAATTTATTTGCGTGTGTCAATAATTGTCGAAGTGGAATTATTTTTGGTATGTACATCCGACGCGATGCCATAATAAAATGTTAAACCAAAGCTAATTAAACAAAAACACAAAAAAAAAAAAAAAAAATAATAACATTTGAAAATGTTTCAAAGATCCTACATTTGGAATATTTGTATACTATTAGAAACAAATGCGGTAATTTGTCAATTTGCCTTCAGGAAGAGGATGACTTTTTGTTAATATTTCGTTTTTTTCTTTTTGGTAAATTTTTTAGTTTAGGCTTTTACAACGATGTCTTTGGGTTAGTTACTGTAACTGCTATTGAGTGTGCTAAATTTAGTATGCAAAATTTACTAAACAATAAGCAGCGTGAAATGATTAGAGTTTGCAGATATTTTTATTTATATCGTGGGTAAAGTGGGGACATTATGAAGACTTGTATAAACGAAGAAATGCATAAAAAACTTAATATATATTAGAAAATGATACACAATCAGCGTTACCGTTGAGAATTTTTAAAAAGTTTCTAAAAAAGGTGATTTCAAAATAAAAAATCGCCAAAAAAGGGGATTTTTGAAAAAAAAAAAAAAAATTTATTTGATAACAGCAAAAACACGAACGGTTGTATTTTTAGAAAAACTACAAAATTCAGTTTTATTAATAACAAAATATTAATAACTCCTGTTTTTCAAATCCCCGTCGGACAAATTTAGAACGGAACGCATGGATTCACAAGTATTGAGTTACGTCTGTTAGACAAAATATTTTTCACTATTGATAATTTTTTAAAAAATTATAGGGATTGCTACACAGAAAAGTCAACAATTAACAAATACAGTGAACTCGCGGTAATGTGAACATCCAATATAATGAACTATCCACTAATGTGAACACTCAGTTTTTTATATGGGCGCTCTAAATAGTGAACAAAGTTTAATGGCTCTAAATAGTGAACATTTTTTTTTTTTTTAATTTTTGGGGATTTTTTAATTTGTAGAAGCATTTATTTTTAATGTTGGGAATCCCCGAATTAATAAATACCATAGTATGCCATTATTTTAAAGGTATTTAATGCTAGTCGCTTTATGTAACTTGTTGCGGTAGGTTCGTGAATTTATTTTTAAAATTAGTAATGTCTAAAAACAGTCAAAAGTTTTTATCCTTAAATGAAAAATGCGAAATTTTGGAATATTTAAAAAAAGGATCGAGTGTTACAGTGTTAAGTAAAAAGTATAAAGTTGCAAAATCAACGATATGTTCAATAAAAAATAAAAAAGACAATATTTTAAAATGTTTGAACAATACGTTTTATGGACCCGGAAAACGTAAAACATTACGATCTTCAGAGCTTCCAAAAATGGAAAAATCGCTCTATAAGTGGTTTATTTTCATGCGGAATAAAAACCTCCCTGCAAGTGGGTTGATGTTGAAAGAGAAAGCCAAACAAATTCACAAAAACATAAGTGAAAACGGAAATGACTTCAATGCTAGCGTTGGGTGGCTACAAAAATTTAAAAAGAGATACGGAATTCGGCTCCTTCAGATAAGCGGTGAAAAACTTTCTGCGCAATCTCAGTTTGTAAATCCTTTTAAAATTAAATTGAAAGCAAAGATATAAGATTTGGGTTTATCCAGTGATCAGTTGTATAATGCCGATGAGTCTGGTCTATATTGGAAACTTCTCCCACAAAAGACATATGTAACGTCATTGGAGAAAAGCGCTCCAGGTGCAAAAATGGAAAAGCAAAGGATAACATTTTTATGCTGTGCAAATGCGTCAGGATCTCATAAAATAAAACTTTTAGTAATAGGAAAATCGAAAAATCCTCGCAGTTTTAAAAATTTTATCTGTCCCGTAAACTACAGAAATTCAAAGTCGGCTTGGATGACTTCTTCCATTTTTAAAGAATGGTTTCACAACTGTTTTGTGCCAGAGGTATGTAAACATGTAAAAATAGTTCAATTGGGATTCTTACTGTTTTATTTTTCATTAAGGTGATAGATTTTTTAACGAAGAAAGGATTACCAGTAAAAGCTTTACTCCTAATAGATAATGCCCCATCCCATCCACCAGAATCCGACCTTAAATCCGAGGATGGTTCCATAGAAGCTATGTTCATGCCTCCAAATGTAACGGCTCTGATCCAGCCAATGGATCAAAATGCAATTAGAATCACCAAACTTCATTATAGGAACAGTCTTCTGGCAACAATTATTGCAAAAGAGGGGAATTTGCTTGAATCGATGAAAAAAATCACACTTAAAAAAGGAGTTTCTATTCTAGAGGCATCCTGGAACCGAGTTGGTAAAGAAACTTTATCTAACTGTTGGAAAAATATTTTGAATATGGTAAATGATGAAGACGATCCTGAATTTAATGTTTCTTTGAGCGTTTTAAAAGAAAAGTGGCAATCAGAGGTTAGATCTTTAGAAAATACTGCTGCAGATCTTCAACAGACATTGTGCCCTCAGGAAGTATTTACTGCTGTAAACATTAGAGATTGGATCAATAATCCTTGTGAGGACGTCACGCCATTTGATGAAAATGATTTAATTGAAGAGTCCGACGAAGATGACGACTGTTTTATTGAAGCGCCTGAAAACATCATTAAAGCCGAAGAAGCTGTCGAAATTTTTAACAAAACTGGGCTGAATTTCAAATGGTCGATTAAATTGACATTAAAGTATTGAAAAAAATCAGGGAATTGGCGGTAAATAAGCTGGTCGAACAAAAAAAAAAACAGAAAATAATAATCGAGAAATGATGTTTAGAAAGAAAAACTTAGTAATATATATAAAAAAAATCACAATCGAAAATGTGAACAAATTCGAAAATATGAACTACCCCGACATTAATTAGTTCACATTATCGAGAGTTCACTGTATGTTAGAAATTAATTCATTCAATTAAAAACTTGTTTAAATTTACACCTCTCACCAAAATGATTACAGTCTCACGAAACTCGCGAAAACATGAACACTCGAAAGGGTGAACGTCTCATAAACGTGAACATTTTTTTTTTTTACACAGACTATTCTAAAACGTGAATACAATTCGAAAGCTCTAAAACGTGAACACTTTTTTTAGATTTTCGTTACTTTTTAAACCTGTAATGTTAATTTGGGAAATCCCCAAATAAAGTGTTCACTTGTTTGATGATGTTACAACGATCGTTTTTCTTATTGTATGTGTATATACTCATTGACCTGTTAGTTGTTCTTTGACATTGCTACGTAAATGTAGAAAGTGTTTTATTCGTGAAAGTGAAAAATGTCATTAAAAAAAAACCGAAAGTGTTATCTTTAAAAGATAAAGTTTATATTCTTGAATTATTGCAAAAAGGTTACAGTGTCAGTGGTTTGGCAATCAACCGTTTGTTCCATTAAAAAGAAAAATCGAGAATTAACAAGTAGTTTAAATAATACTCTTTATGGTACCGGGAAACGTAAATTATTACGTGCTTCTGAACTTCCGAAAATGGAAAAACCCCTTTATAAAAGGTTCCTTAGCATGCGAAACAAAAAATTGCTAGTAAGCGGACTGATGCTAAAAGCAAAAGCTTTGTAAATTCACAAACAAATCAAAGAAAGTGATCGTGGTTTTAATGCCAGCGATGGATGGCTCCAAAAATTTAAGCAGCGGTTTGGTGTTCGCCTTTTGAAAATTTCCGGAGAAAAGCTTTCTGCTCAACCACAACTTGTTGACACGTTTAAAGAAAAATTAAGAGCAAAAATGGAAGAACTCTCTCCATGTGAAGACCAACTTTATAATGCTGACGAGTCCGGTTTGTACTGGAAGCAGCTGCCAGATAAAACATACGTATCATCATTGGAGAAAAGTGCTCCAGGCGCAAAGATGGAAAAACAGCGATTAACTTTCATGAGCTGTTCGAATGCGACGGGAACACACAAACTTAAACTACTGGTAATTGGAAAATCTAAGAATCCTCGATGCTTAAAAAATTTTTCATGTCCAGTGAATAAATAAATTCTCTAAGTCAGCATGACAAGTACTATTTTTTACGATTTACGAATTTCAAAAAATTATGAAACGATAAATTAAAAACAAATTTTGCTTTAGGTTACTGAGTTCTTGACCAAAAAGAAGCTACCCGTAAAATGCCTTCTATTAATTGACAATGCCCCTTCACATCCCCCTGAATCGCAATTAATTTCAGAAGACGGATCCATTTGTGTAATGTTTTTGCCACCCAATGTCACGTCATTAATTCAGCCAATGGACCAAAATATATTTAAAATTACAAAATTATATTACAGAAACAGTCTTTTGACATTAATCGCTGGAAAACAAATAGATCTGTTAGATACTATTAAGATGTTATTTTTAAAAGATGCAATTAATCTTTTAAACTCAGCATGGAGTCGAATTTCACAAGAAATTTTAAACAAAGGCTGGAAAAACATTTTAAATTTAGTTTCAGACCAAGCTCACCTCGATGAAAATATTCCTTTAAGTGTCCTAAGAGAGAGAATTTCTCCGCCAGAAATAAGGCAGCTAGAAGAAACTGCTATTAGATTTCTTCAGGCGCTAAATCCTCAGGTTTGTGTTATTATAGGTTTCCGTATTTTTTAAGAATTTAAATTAACCAAATTCATTTTATTATTGTAGATTAAAGCGACCCTTTCCACTATTGAAGACTGGAACAACAATCCTGAAGAAAACTGCACATGGGTAGATCATGTGGAAATTCCAGAAAATACCGACGATGACGATTCTGTCATATATCAGCCTCAAATTAAAATTAACCCAAAGGAAGCTGTAGAAGCTATCGATAAGGCTTTGATATGGGCTGAAAATGAGATGGTCGACAAAATGAGAGTTAAGAAATCTTAAAGAAAAAGCTTTGCTGAAAATGTCCCTACAAAAAACTTACCAAAAAAAAAAAAAAAAGATGACCGATTTTTTCATATAAAATTTGATTTACCTTTTTGTTCAAAAAAATGTTCCTATTAATTTTATGTGTATTTTTTGTGATATTTATCATAATTTTTTGTTTGTTTATCATATGCAAATTGAACTGAATATATGTATTGCATATTTTTTTTTTGTTATTAAAAAATAATAAATTATTTGTTTTGTGATACTTCTTTAATATTTTTTATTAAAATATCATTTTTGATGCTGAATAGGGGTGTTATTTTTTTTCCAAATTTTAGCATTCGATAACGTGAACAAACTCTAAAACGTGAACTGCCATGGTAAAAATTAGTTCACGTTATCGCGAGTTCACTGTATGTGTTTTGGTGTTTTTTATTCAATTCCATTTTAAGAAAAACTAGTTTTGCTATAACCATGAAACTTAGCATATGCCTAGTGAGCATAATGAAAAATATAAACCAGTTAACAAAATTACTTAGTTTTCACTACATCAAAAGTTATAAGCCCAGGAGCATGCATGGATTTTTTCGTGCGCAGATCTTATTAATTAATTTGATTGATTTTGCTTCAATCATCAAAATAATAATATTAATTGATTTTATTGCTATTTTTTATAGATATAATGAGCTGAAAATTATTGTTTATATTTTTAAAGACAAATTTGTCATTTTTCCT
The DNA here is from genome assembly GCA_951394005.1 of Protophormia terraenovae. Lineage (NCBI taxonomy): Eukaryota > Metazoa > Arthropoda > Insecta > Diptera > Calliphoridae > Protophormia > Protophormia terraenovae. Next base: position 88,449,558 of record OX596075.1, read on the forward strand.
TATATTTTTTTATAAGATAATAAGCATAATCTCGCCAATAACTCTTCAAGAGCTCAATAACGAATTTTTGATTTTGTATACATTTTGTTATATATTTTTTGTTTGTTTGATATATGAATTTTTACACTGATTTTGATCTAATTTCTTTTTTTAAATTATATTAACCCTGGAAGGGCTTCGTTAGTCATTTCGACTAACAACAATGCTATTTTGAGTAATATTTCTTTATTCGTTGCATATTTTTTTTGAGATTTTTGGTATGACACCTTCCGTAAATAAGATCTTGAAGTGTCCAGACGTATGTTGCTGTGAGCGGTCTGGAAGTTAGTATTTTAAGCAACCTTGTTAGTCGAAACGACTAACGAAGCACTTAGTGTGACTTTTTGAACTTTTAGCGATAAATTAATTTAGTAAATAAAGTAATGCAGTGTATTTAATATTTGTTTCTATAGTGTGCAATATATTTTTTGGGGGAAAATAAATACAATATGACTTCCAGAAATAATTTTAACAACACATAAGTATATTTTTTTGTCACATTACACAATGATGATGAGGAAGCTCTATTTCTAATATCAAATAGAAAAGGCATGCTGAAGACTGAATAAAGTCATATTATAAAGTATTAACGATCACAGATCTATTTCATCTTATGAGTTCTGTAATAAAAACTAAGGACGCGATTGATAATTTCGACCAAATATGCAGTGAAATATCTCACTAAATCAAGACTTATCGATGCTGCTCTACATTTTCTGCATCAAACTAAACATTAATTATATTAATAGTTTATTAAAAAAATATGTTAAAAATAATTAAAGAACCATTTTTTATAATTTCCTTAAAAACTGCGTAAGAATGTAATTTAGCGACAAATATCTTATCGGCTGTATTCTACTAACAATATAAGAACCAAGCATCGTAAAAATGTCGAAAATTTTCTATATTCAGGTAAATTTGTAACAATAGTGTAAATTTTAGAAAAAGAAAAATAAGATTTGCAGATTCTGCTGCTAAAAAACACAGAACTACTAAGGTATACTGTAAAAAAAAAAAAAAAAATGCAAAAAGTATCACAAGTTTGAAATATGCACAGAGATGCAAAAACATTAATTTTTAAACTCTTTTTTGGTTAGAATAATTATAGGATGCACACATTTAAAAAAATGTATCTTGCCTATTCCAAATTTTTTACACAACTAACACAAAGGGTACTTATGTGACACCATCTCTGAAAAAGTACAAATATTGAGGTCTTTTCAGTTTTTGCTTAATATTTTGAAAACAACGGAATGTATTTCGGAATTTTTGCTGTTATTATACCCTACACCACCATAGGTGGGGAGCGTATAATGCGTTTGTGCTGATGTTTGTAACACCCAAAAATATTGGTGTAAGACCCACCTTAATTTATACCAATCGGCTTAGAATCACTTTCTGAATCGATTTAACGATGTCCGTCCGTCCGTCTGTCCGTCTGACCGTCTGTCCGTCCATGTAAACCTTGTAATCAATCTACAAATTTGGTACACAGGTTTCTTCTAGTCCAGGAACGAAGCCTATTGAAATTGGTTATGATCGGTCCATTATTTCACCTAGCCCCCATACAAATGTCCTCCCGGAAAAGGGTTTAACGATCATAAATCCCTTAAATATAGCAATATTTTAATGAAATTTGGAACATATAAGTTCTATATAAGTCTAAATAAGTGTGCCGATTTTTAAAAAGATCGGTCCATAATTAACCATAGCTCCCATATAAACCCCTTTCCAAAAATCACTTTAACGGGCATAAATCCCATTAAAATGTTAGTATCAAGTTAAGTTAACTTACACAAGTAAGTTTTATATGAATATAAATGATAGTGCCAAATTTTAAAAAGATCGGTCCATAATTTACCATAGCTCCCATATAAGGCCCTCTTTCGGGAATCAACCAGAAGTGAATAAATTCATATACATGTCAGCATCAACGTATTATTCTGTATTCGTATGTTTTATTTTACACTTATGAGTATCGGACCACATTTGACTCCAAGTCAAGACCCTCCCAGAATTATAATGTACACAATGGTGTAGGGTATCATATGGTCGGGCGTGGCCGACTATATCTTTTTCTCTCGTTTTATTTAAATTAATTCATCAACCAAAAATCAATTGTTTTATTTTTCATTTTAATGATATATCCTGAAATATTTTTAATAAAAGTTAGTGTTAGTCGTTTCGACTAACGAAGCCCTCAGAAGGGTAAAAATATAGAAGCCCTTCCAGGGTTAATATAGTTATCACATTTATAAGTATAAGAAAATTGTTTCTATGTTTCCCCAAAATGTTGATTATATACGAAATATTATGTTGCAAGAATAAAGCTACCACAAAAAATTTCATTGTTGAAATCCTTAATTTCCCTATAATTTGTAAAGGCAAACTCTAATTGTGCTCCTATGTTTTCTAAATTTTCTATGTTATTCCACCACTCAGCAGCATTAAATTTAAAGAATACCAATATCACTAGCAGCACCACCATCAACCACCTCCATATTTGCCTATTGGTGTTATTGTTGCTATTTAACCAATTTAAATGTAAAAACTTAATAACTGTAGCTTATTCTTTTTTTTTTTCAGTTTACACAGCTATTTGCCGAACAATGTTGATGTCGATATTTGCCAAAGCAAGTACAAGTTGTAGTAAGTGTAATATAGTCTAGTAACTAGAAATACATAGTACAATATGTATATTTTACTTTTCTTCTTATTTTCATTTTGTAGTCGGTCGATCGGTTGGTCGGCCTGCCTCATTATATTGCACGCTTGTTAAATGTCAGGCATGCTGCTATTTATTATGCATTTGGCACTCACAAATACGTGTCGAGTATCTGTGAAACTAGCACCTGAAACCGATTAAACAAAATGTGCTCTGGCACTAAAAACAACAACAGCAAACATCAGCTTCATCCAGTAAGTAAGCAAAACAATATCAGTCAGTAGTCGCAGCAACAGCAGCTTTAGCAATATTGAGAGTTAAAGTTTTTTTTTTTTTTGGGCTAAAATGCAATAAAATATATATTGAATGTAGTTTACATTTATTTGTTCGATTTATTTAAATTTGAACGCTTAACCATCCATCCGTGTTAAAAACGTATTTGAAAATTCGAAGTCAATTTTTTGGCAAACAAAACTAATCGAGTCAATTAACTGATTTGCTTATATTTTTAATTTGAATTGCCATTCGCTTTTTTTTTGTTTAGTAGTTTTTTTCTTATTGCTGTTGGTATTATTATTGTTGTTTAATGTTTTTGTAATGGGTTTGGTTAACAAATTTATTTTAAAATATTTAAATGAACCTTTTTCTGATTTGATTCTGTTTCTAAGTGGAAGAGTTTTTGTATAGAAATGGAATTATTTTTTATAGAAATATTTTTAGAACGTCTTTTAGTAGCAATAAAAGTTCAGGGTTTAAATTCAACTAGTATCTATTAAGAGTATATAATCCTAAAGGTATTTTGATATGTAAGCTAAATTAGAGTTAGGCGTTTAAGTAAATAATTATAATGATTTTTGAATTATTTAGAATTTTTAAGATTTTGAGTTTCCATTACGTAAATGTTTCGTAAATTATTAACTTTCAATTGATGAGTTAATAAATACAAAAATTTACAAAAATGTTACCTCTTACAGGATTTAATATAAAATATGCATTTTTGTTTTTAATAAAATATAAGTTTTTTTTCTTTTCATATATTCTATTTTGAAAAGACTTAAAAGACTTGAAATTAAGGAAAATCCTAAGTGCTTCTAACTTAAGAAACATACTTGTCAGGCATTTTTAAAGTAAAGACTTGACAAATGAACTCGAAATTCTATTAAAGACTTAAGCAGCATAAAATAGAGAAGGGTCTTAAATTTTGTAGAGATGCACGTTGCTTAGCCCCACTAGGCAACATTCTTATACCCTACACCACCAAAGGTGGTTGGGGTATTATGTGTTTGTTCAGAAGTTGTAACGCAGAGAAAAAATCTTCGGACCCCCACCTTAAAGTATACCCTTCGACTCAGAATCACTTTCTGAGTCGATTTAACGATGTCCGTCCGTCCGTCTGGTCGGCTGGCTGGCTGGCTGTCCATGTAAAGCTTGTGCGCAAAGTACAGGTCGCAATTTTGAAGATAATTTGATGAAATTTGGTACATATGCTTTTTTCAACACAAGGACGAAGCCTTGTGGTTATGATCGGCCCATTATTTCACCTATCCCCCATACAAATGTCCTCCCGGAATAGAGTTTTAACACATAGAGATGCCTTAAAAATATGAATATTTTAATGAAATTTAGTAGAAATAAGTTTTATATCAACAAAAATCCGTCTGCCAAATTTCATGAAGATCGGTTCATAACTGACCATAGGTCCCATATAAATTCCTCTCCCGAAAATCACTAACGTGCATAAATCCCATACAAATGTTAGTATTATGTTAATATTTAGCACAAGTAAGTTGTATATAAGTAAAAAGAAAATTATGTGGAACGAAATGGTGTAGGGTATCATATAGTCGGGCTTGACCGAAAAATTATATTATAGTCATCCTGGTATAATACTATTAAAGATACAGGGTGCCAAAATTGACTACCTCGCTAAACCGACATTTGTATGGGGTGAAATAATGGGCCGATCATAATATGAAAATAATTATTTGTGCCAAATTTCATCAAGATATCTTTAAAATTGGAATCTGTACTTTGTTCACAAGGTTTACATTCTAGCCAGCCTGTCGGTCAGACAGACGGACAAACGTCGTTAAAGTGATCTAAGTCGAACGGTATACTTTATTGTTGCTGTATCTTCAAAACTTTAAATTATATCAGTAAATTTTTATTAGTAACAAAACCTAGAAACGCTGACATTCTGAAGTGACCAAAAACGGTGCAACTACCTTAAACCATGGGGTAAATTCGTCAAATGTTTGGGCAGAATCGTTGTAATATATAAGATGGCTTTTTAATTTACTTTAATACAGCCCCCTGTGGTTATCACAAGGTGACTACCAGATGAGTTTTCTGAAAGACTAGACTAGATTATGTTTTTATATGTAAATAATTTTTGAACTATGAAATTTTAATTATTTATTTTTTTCGCCAGAAAAACTTGCTATTTAACTACATTATTTTATTTTATTTTTTGAATTACAAACAGAAATACACAAAAATATTATTCACGATAGGCTGGTTATCAGTAGGGTATCCAATCGATTAACCGAATAATTTAGAACTGTCTAATTTCGAATAACGAATAAACCGAATAACTTGTGTCGAATAACCAGTTAACCGAAATGTAGTTTTCTTGACTTATAAATTATAATTTTTTTTTTTATTTTTATGACAAACCCAGCCACTCGCAGCATTACCTAATAGTACTTCAATAACTAGTATTTAGTAAATATGAAAGTAATTTGATTTTTACGTGGCTCATTTGTCTAAAGCGCCTAACTAAAAACATGTGTACCTAAATTCGAAGAGAGTTCAACTCCCACTTGAGGCAAATATTTTTTTTATAAATTGAGTTTATTTACTTCCCTATATGAAAATAACTTTTTAGCACATAAAAATATAAGTCGATTGTGGTGTAGCGAGTAAGACGGCAGACTAACAAACACAACCAGTATTCATCCAAAATAACTCTTTTGGAACCCAAATAAAAACTTATGAAATTTTGGACATCACGAACAAAATTCATCAGTTATAGCCCTAAAAATGGAAGCTGTTTTTCATACTGATTTCGCTTACAAATCACGTTATTTTGTAGGCGAAGTTTTTGCTGGGTATAATGGCTCTCCACTACTTACACATTAGCTGAATAACTCATTATTTTAACACGGTGATGACATTAGAGGCAACTACTTACCCTATACATTACTTAGATGTTAAACTGTGCATTAATTTTAAAGCATTACTGAAGTCATGATTAATAATAACAATAGAAACTAGTTATATTTTAGGTTGTAAATAAGTAATGAAATGTCAGGTTATAAAATATTTTTTTGTTGTTGTAAAAAGGTTTTTTTAAATTTTAATTTAAAAAACTTAACAACAACCAAAAATTTAATTAAAATAAATGTAATAAAAATAAACTATTATAGATTACAAATTAATTCATACGCAAATTTTGCCTTTCATTTATGTATCCCTTCTTTAAATATATGAATTGGTAACTGCATAATAAAAATCAATAAAAATAATTAATATTTTTACAAATCATAAATAATAATTTACATTTGGGTTATAAATATTAAGTTACTAAACAACTTCTACGTAATGCAGACAGTATGTTGTTGTCATTACAAAGTAACTACTTCCGTAACTACATGTTTTTGCTGGGAATTTATGTAAACTACATAAACTGTTACACTCCAGCAAAAATAAATAAAAATAATTTTTACTAAGGTACTTTTTCTTCTGCTTTAGAAGTTAATAAAATAGGATCCAATATATGTAGAAAGATTTAAATGAATTGTTCTGCTATACGACGTTGATATTCGAATGTTATCTTTACAAAAAGAAAAAAATGAGTATAATGAAAAATAATGTTATGCATAATTTTCTTTATTAAAATAACAATAAAAATTAAAACTAATTTCCTTGAGTTGTTAAAAGAAAAAAATTTGGATGTTCATATTGCTATTTTGCACAAAATCTTGAAAGTGATATTAAAACAATTCAATTCATTAAAAATTATACAAATTTGTACTATTTCTGGATGACAAGTTCAGGAACTTACTGTCTTCTTTTAATGCTTTTTTGTTGAGATATAATGTTTTATAAAAAAGCGACAAGTATACTATTACCTTATATTATATTTTCATAAATAATTAAACATTACTTTGAGTAAATTCAAAGTTACACAAGTCATAATTACTTTCTCCTAAATGCACACAAAAAATATTAATTTAGACACTTTTAACAAAATTACACGGAAAATACACTTACATGAAAAATTTATTAAATATAGCGGAACTAGGAGAATATAGCTTAAAAATTAAAATTCTTAATACAAATAGGAGAAAATAATTATCAGGGCAAGTTTTTATATGCACAAAAAAAAAAAAAAAAAAAAATTGAAATATGCGCTTGAAAAAGCACGAAAAAATGGTATAATATGCACAGAAATATGCAAAAACAGCATGAATATGTATATAGAAACCAACGAATTTATGCATTCTTATATATTAATATGTAGAAAATATGCACAAATATGCATTTTTTTACTTTTAATCTCTAATAGATTTCGATGTTTAAAAAAATATAATTATCTTAATTTTAAGTATCATATTTGAAGCTTCCGAATTTTTTTCTTTACAATATTTACAATGTACTCAAAATACTCACAAAAAAATTTTAGAAATCATTTGATTGAACTTTAAATAATCACTAAAAAATTTTGATTTTGTTAAGAAAACTAACTTTTGTATCCATTATATGCAAATTTATGCAAAGATTTAAAATATAAGCATTTTTTCTAAATTCTTTTGAAATATGCAAATGCTTACTTTCCAAGCGAAAAGCTTGAAAAACTTACCCTAATAATTATGAAATGATCCCCTTGTAAAGTAATTCGATCTTATATTATGTTACTAAGTCACTATTTCAATAGACTAAATGCTATAATTTGTATAATTTATATATTTTACATGTATAACTATGGTTATTCGGTTAATCGAATAATTTGTTAATAATCGGTTATTAACCGATCAACTTTTAATCTCGAATAATTATTTGTCGAATACACCGATTAATATGAACATCCGAATTATTGGATACTCTAGTTATCAGGTTATGTGATTATGTGGTTATATTAAAAACAGAAAAATTCATTAGTTAAAACAAGCGCGAATGTTATTTTCGGCCCGGCCGAATCTATATACCCACCATCAACTTTTTCAAATTTTGCGTTATATGGGAGGTGGGCGGTAAAGTGTGCGGACCACGCCCATTTTCGTTTCCTAGTTTGCATTGGTCCTTGAACTATTTGAAAATAATTGCTTTGTAGTTCCATCTTATATGGTGCTATCCAAGTTTCCCAGCAAAAACTTTTTGGTTTTCGGTAATGACGACTACTCATTAAAATACTTTCCTAGAAAGTAGGCGTCATTATTATTTGCCTTCTCTACATTACATAAATAAGTACTCAATAGTATAATTGCAGAGTAAGTTACAATCACATGGATCAGTTGTCTAGAGCGCAGGATTAGCAATCAGAAGGTTACCGGTTCAACCCCATTGTGATGCTATTCGTTTTTCTAAACAAAATGTTTTAAAAATATATTTTATGCTAAAACAAGTTTTTTAGCTTTGAATATTAACTGCGAGGTGGTGTACTGAGGTAGACGTTAGACATTGAAAATGACAAGTGAAAAGGGTCCCAAGTTCAAAACTCACTGACGGCAAATTTTTTTGTTTTTTTTATTTTTATTTTTGTTTAGGTACATATTTTTTAGTATCACTAGAGTCTAAAAATAACTACTAGAATTCATGGACAACTCGAACAAAAATAACTAGTTATTGAGACAAAAAATAAGTAGTTTATTTTTATTTCCAATTATACCTGCTTGCTTACCAGGAAAGCAAAGTTTTTGCTGGGTTTATATCGACCCTCAAACTATTTATAAAAAATTTCGTTGTCGTACATGCTTTTGTTTAAGAGATATCAGCAGAAAAGTATGAAACGGACAAACTGTGTTTCTAGTTTTTATCTCATAATTTTTTTTGTTTATTAACCGATTTTGCCCATTTTTAATACCATATAAACCTTATATAAGATAAATATGTATGTCAAATTTCCTCCTACGTTTGATCCCTATCCTGCTTTCAACAGACGGACAGACATAGCTAGATCGACTCAGAATCTAACCAGGACCCAGAAAATAAACATTTTTCATGGAATATTGAATGGATTTTAATTATTTATTGGGTGTTTTTATTTTAGTGTTATCTTCTAAATAATTTTAAATAAAACAAATTTCATTAGAATATATCATCTGAAAACACGAAAACTTAAGATGTATAGATATTGATACGATATCAAGCACACTAAACTAACTATATCTTCGTTATATGAGAAATTTTTAAAATTACTTTTTTTTTACTTAAATAGATCTAGTTCAGCTCTTTAATATTTAAAACCTACTGATGTAAAATTTAAAGTTTATCTGATAAAAGGAGACCGTGAATAAAATCGACATAAAATTTTTAAATTAAAAATTTCATACATTTCTTTTTTATATATAAACAAAATAAGTACTTTGTCTTCATTTGATCTCTGCTACAAAATACACTTTTAATTTTCACTTAAATAACGATCTTCTTGAGTACATCATAAGCCTCAACATTTTGAGATATTTAGATAAAACAGTTTTGCAATAAAATGATAAATCTTTAAAATCGTTTAAAAATCAAAATTTTATTGAAGATTTTTAAAATTTTATCAAAAAATTTTTCTTATATTTTAAGAAAATCATTTTAAGTATTTGGTGGTTTATTTGAAGCATGCTTTCTGGAGCATTCCACATAAAATCGAAAAGGTTTTACAGTTATTGTAAAAATCTTGTTATGTTTTAAAGAAAAATCTTTGTAAAAATTATTGTCTTAATGGTAATGACATGTAGTTATGGATGTTGTTACTTTGTAATGATAACAATTGTTATACATACTGTCAGCATTACATACAAGTTGTTAAGTAACTAATTATTTATAACCCGAATGTAAATATTTATGATCAGATTTTTAAAAATATTAATTTTTATTATGCAGTTGCCAATTCATATATTTGAAGAAGGGCTATATAAATAAAAATCAAAATTTGCGTATGAATTAATTTGTAATCTAAAATAGTTTATTTTTATTACATTTATTTTAATTCAATTTTTGGTTATTGTTAAGTTTTTAAAATTAAAATTTAAAAAATTTTTTTACAACAGTAAAAAAATATTTTATATCCTGACATTTCATTACTTATTTATAACCTAAAATATAACTAGTTCATATTATTATTACTAATTATGACTTCAGTAATGCTTTAAAATCAATGCGCTGTTTAACAGCTTGGAAGTAATTAGTTATTGTAATGACATTTAAGTAATGTATAGGGTAAACAGTTGCCTTGAATATAATCACCGTGTTAAAATAATGAGTTAATTAGCTAATGTGTAAGTAATGAAGAGCCATGATATTAGCTTCTTAACTGATTACATGGCAACCAAAGTTTTTGCTGGGGAATTGTACTGGATCTCGAAAAACTTCAAAACATTAACAAACATACAGATAACAAGCTTAACTCTTGTACTTTCAAAAAAAAAAAAAAAAAAAAAAAAAAAACTAAAACTTATTTATTTATTTTCCGAGTAATTTTTCACTAAAGCAGACAAAAATTCCTATGTGTCTTAGCAACTTTACAGCAAAGAAGAAAATGTGTATGAAAGCCATATTTTCTCCCCGTGGATCCTCACCTGCATTTGTTTAAAAACCTCTAGTGTCTCTAAAACAAAAACACATTAAAAACAGAATTTTTTCTCTATTAAACTTTTAACAGTCTGTCAGATTCTCGATTTCAAAAATGTTTATACTCTTAAGGCCTTTCAAAAATATCTCTTATAGTTTTCGAGTTATATGCATTTTGATTTCAATGCAATTTTAACTATCTCAATCGATCAAGTTTTATCCATTTATAGCCCAACTATTTATTTTTTTATTTAGAAAATAAAATTATCTATCAAATAAATAAAATATGTTATATCAGGTTTAAAAATAAAAGATTTTGCTTTTGAAATTTTGCAAAAACAGACAGACCGACATCAGAATTCTCTAAAAAAATATATATTAAAATATTAAAAATTTATTTTTACTTATTAATCGATATAAAATCAATATGTAAGTTTTAAAATATTGATATTACCTTTGACTTATTTAAGCGCCATTTTCGACCTCTTTTTACACTAATGTGAGTCGCAAAGTTAAAACACATTATGTACAAATTACTATGTTTTAATTTTTTGTTTTCAACTAAATTGTTATTTTTCATGATTCATTTGATCACAAGTTAATAAAATGAAAAATGTTTGTGAAATAAATGCAGAAAAATTAAACCATGTGGGTGTTTTTAAATCTATTACAAAAGAAAAAAATTAAAACATCAGTTATAAGCATGTGTATGTATATATGTATGTAGGTATACAAATAAACTAACTTAATATTAAAAAAATATGAAAAACTTTGTACATAAATACTTGTGTTTAGTATTTGTATGAATGTATGTATGTCAGAGTTCAAAGTTGTCATCCCAAAAATAGTAAAACGAGATTAAAAGTCACGATAATGATATATACCGATTTAGCTAGTCGTTTTAATCACTTCTCCTGTATACGCTAGTTTTTATTTTATTTAAGTTTTTATTTTATTTTTTATTTTATTATTTTGTTGTATAGTTTTGTTTTCATTGTACCCAAAGGAAGTCATGTCCAATCAATAGTGTCACTTGAAAAAAAAAAAAAACTGTGAAAAAAAAACATCTAGTAAAAAACTTATAAACAAAGTGGTAAACATTTGTAAAACGTGTCATTTCCAGTGAGGGAGAGAACAACAACAACAAAATCTAATCGTGAAATAACAATAGTTCAGACATGATTCGTAAATCGTAGATGTTTAACAATGATCTTAAAATGTTTAGATGATTGGGCGACAACACTGTTGGAAAAAATGCTCAAGTGCCAAAAAAAAAAAAAAAAAAAAATCTAAAATATTTAGTTTAAAATCCAAGAAATAAAAATGATCTTTTGAATTCGAATTTAATATACCCTATGAAAATATTTGAATCATTATATACATATACAAACTGACAATATTTTTTGACAAGTTCATTGAAAAATTTAAATATTTCTAATTAATATTTTGAGATCCTAAATATACTTTTTCATACTTATGTCATCTTAAAGAAATAATATTTATAATAAAAATTTCTCAAACTTCACAAAAAAATACACAAACTTCCTTTTCATACCCTTACAATTCGCTATAAAGGTCTACTTAGCTGTATAAAATTAAATTTTATTCATGTTGCGACTATTGTTTTCCGTATCGTCGCACAGTGGTCGAAAACACGATTCATCGTAATTTAATTTAATTTTTGAAAGGTTTAAATCGATAAATATTTTATAGTGTATCGATTGCCTATACTTCACTGAGTAAATTAACATTTTTGTTTTATTTTCGCACAGCTGTAAGCAGTCAAAAATACCATAATAATAATTTGGTGCCAATTTAATCAATGTGTGTTTTTAGTCATTACTAAATAGATGATGATTAATTTTAGGTTAGGTTAGTTTCAATGGACAGCTGTCTGAACAATACAGAACAGTTCACTTGGATTCACTTTGGTTCCATTGGTATACCCTGAGTTGTTACTTCACATGTCCGAAACTGTGTTCGAGTCAAACCAACCTGACGCATGTATGGAGGAATTGATCGCTTTGAAGTCGATAACTGAGAGATCTGATAATACAGGCACAAACGGATCGCCAAATTTGTCAGTCTTTATGTCGGTGAGAGATGGACAGTGACATAGAAAATGCTCCACTGTCTTTTCCCTTCCTCATCGTAGCAACTTCTACAGAAGTCGTTAATGGGCTCTCTAATCTCTTAGCATGCGCAACAAAAATGTACTGTAACAATGGCTACCAGAATACGTAACCAGTGCCATGGTAGTTCTAAGATAAGGTTCGAACGAAATCCATCATAATGGGGCCATATTTCCCTCGAGGTTCAACATGTGGACTCATTTGTCCATCTATCTCGTGAATCTCCGATAAGTTTCGAATTGTTGCTCTGCAAGAAGAAAGCGATACTTCGCATAGTGCTTTGTTGCCATACAACGATGGGACAAAAATAGAAGGAGTTGGCTTAAAATGCATAAATACGAAGTTTTGAAAAAAAAATTGGCGCAAGGACACGACTACCTCCCATATATCCTGAAGTTAAAAAACTAAATTTTTTCTAAAATACTGGTCTGAACTTTAACAATATTTGTTCCAGCCATTAAAAATTGATTGCTTATACGTAAAGTGACCAGAGGGTTTTTGTCAAAAAGCGGGATTCTGAACAAAATTTTATGGAAAAAGCGGGATTTTGAAAAATTTTGTAAAAAGAGAGGGATTTTCTTTCTATATCTTTCGAACATTTTTTTTTTTATTTATTTATTTATTTATTTATTTAAGTCTACGGAAAAAAATTTCCTTCAGACCATTATATAAAAAATACAATATATACATAATTATTTACGCATACAATTTTAAATAATTTAGTTATTCAGAAAAATAATAATATTTCGTTTAACAACATTTAAATTCTGAGCGTAATCAATAAATTGATATAATTCATTAAAAGTGGCACAAATTCTCCTTAATGAATCAGCATTAGCATAGTTGGTGCGAAAAAATTTAATTTGAATTGGTTGATAGTTCCGCGATGGACGAATAGGAACGTTGAATAAGATGTTTTTCAAAAGAAATTCAGAATCCACATTTCCTTTGATAAGGTTAAGCAGAAAAGTAACATTCAGCATAATTCTGCGGCTTCTAAGAGTTGGTAGTTTAATTAATGCTAATCTACTTGTATAAGGCGGCAAAACTACTGACGAACTCCAGTGTAAGCTTCGCAAGCAGAAAATTAGGAACTGTTTCTGGATAGATTCTATGTGATCAATATGTATATTATAAAACGGATCCCACACAACTGAACCATATTCCAATATTGGTCTAACCAAAGACGTATTAATGTCTTCGTGATGTAGGGATCATAGAATTCTTTTGCCCACCTTTTTATAAAAGCAAGAACACCTCTGGCCTTATTAATAGTCATATTTATATGCGGTATAAAACTAAGTTTTGCATCGAGCATAATACCCAGATCAAGAAAAGAATGGACTAATTCTAACGGTTGTCCGCCCAACAAAAAATTTACATCAAAAGCGTTTTTTCTGTAGAACCTCATATGTTTGCATTTATTCGTATTAAGCTCCATCAAATTAGTAGTGCACCATTTGTAGAAATTATTTAAATCATTTTGTAGAAATACTTGATGGGATATATCATTAAATGTGAGGAATATTTTAACATCATCGGCAAACATTAATATGCTACAGTGAGTCAAAACTTCCGGCAAATCATTTATGAAAAGAGTGAAAAGTAATGGTCCAAGATGACTACCTTGGGGAACTCCGGAGGTAACATTAACATATTTAGAGTTGCAATTTTTATAACGAACATACTGTATTCGGCCGTTCAAGTACGATTTTATCCATTCTAAGCAGATTTGGGAAAATCCCAACAAGTTTAACTTATTAATAAGAAGTGTATGGTTAACTTTGTCGAAGGCTTTACTAAAGTCTGTGTATATCACATCAGTTTGTTGGTTTTTTAAAAATCCTTCATTAATGATGGTAGTTAATTGTAGAATATTTGTTGTAGTTGAGCAACCTTTTCTAAAGCCATGCTGCTGCGGTGACAATAAAGATGAAATTTTGAAGCTTAAATATTTAGTAACGAATTTTTCAAAAAGTTTAGGAATATAGCTAAGTTTTGCAATTCCTCTGTAATTTTTTATATCAGACCTACTTCCAGATTTAAATAAGGGAATGATAAAAGAATTTCTCCATCTACTTGGAAAATAACCATATTTGAGAGATATGTTAAAAATTTTTGATAAAGGCTTAGAAAGACTCTTTGCACAGTTTTTCAACAAACAGCTTGGAATGCCATCTGGTCCATGGTTCACTGTCGATTTAAGACACTTTAGTTCTTGTTCTACTTCGGCACAATCGATCAAGGGAATATTAATAGTTTGGTATGAAGCAATATTATACGGATAATGAATATTATTATAGTTGGCATTAGAATATGTTGAGGAAAAGAAGTCAGCAAACATATTTGCAATGACTGTTTCATCATCAGATTCGCTATTTTGAAATTTCATAACAGGTGGGAATTGTAGAAACTTTTTGGATCACTTTTAAAGTTTGATTTTATTCTGTTGATATAATTTTTGTAAAGTGTAATATTTAATCGATTATAATCAGCACGGCAAATAGAATATTTTCCATAATCAAAAGTAGTTCCACATTTTTTATATTTTTTGTAGAGTTTATTCTTTTTATTTTTCAAATTCGATAATTGTTTAGTACTCCAGGGAGGTCCGGTTCTTTTGTAAACAATACGTTTTGGGATACATTTTTCCATAATGGAGAAAATAGATATATAAAATTTATCAACTACAACATCAATATTTAAGGTACTACCATATTCCATTGACAACAAATTACTCCAATCAACATTATTTAAATAATTATTTATCATGTAGTAATTTGCTTTATTAAAGCAAAACTGTTTAACATTATTTGAAACTGTGTTGCTTATACCAGGAAATGAAAAAGAGCAGCTTATTTCTAAGCTGGGATGATAACGATCTTCCGGATAAGTAATTGGGCTAGAACGAGTTACACTGCATTCATTCGGTTCATTTACAAATATCAAATCTAGCAAATTTTTAATAAACATTCACAATATTATTCATTTGATAAAGACATAAATCAAATATATTGTCTAGAAAGTTATTTGAATTCAGTGGAATCAAATTTGGAGAATCCGGCAAGATATTCCATGAAATAGATGGTAAGTTAAAATCGCCAAATACTAGTACATAATCCGTAGAATTTAGTGAATTTACATTGTGTTTTATCGCTTCAAAATGTTTATCATAAATGACATTCTCAGAATTTGGTGGAACATAAGAGCAGCATACAAATAATATACCGTTTTTCAGTTTTATTTTTACAGAAATGAATTCAATATCCTCACCGGACCAAAATACTTCAGAAGGCAGTAAACTAGAGACAGCAATAAGCACTCCTCCTCCTTTGCGGTTGTCAGATCTATCTCTCCTATAAATTTGATAACGCTCAGAGAGTATTTCCATATTATAAATACTATCTTTTAGCCAAGTTTCAGTAAAAACAATAATATGAGAATTTAAATCAAAACTTTTAATAAACAGTGTAGTTAATTTGGTGTTAAGACCTCGAACGTTCTGGTAAACAATATTGAGATTGTTGTCGGTATACGTATTTAGTTTTTTGAATAATTATTAATATCCGGTGTAAGTCTGACGACATTGTTCGTTCTAGGATTATTCCTTATTACGTACTCACGAACAAACGTATTATTAGGCCAAAACACAGGATCAATAATTGTTTCGAATAGATCATTAGGAACAGTTAACTTAAATGAAGTAACATTTCTCGGCTCAGAATAAGTAAATTTCTTAATTAGAATATCTGGACTGAAGTTCAATTTTGATTTTATATAATTATCAATATTTTCGGTTGTGGTATCAAAAGCGAAGCGTGATATGAAAATTGATTTTCTTGGAGGGATAATTTTTAGTTCACAAGGAGATATATGAGGTTTTGGGACAGATGTGTCTGATTGTAAGTTAAAATTTGATGCATTAGATACTGTATTGATTTCATTTGGAACTGAAATTGAACTTTTAGATGATTGTGTATTATCGGAATTTACAGAAGATTTGTTCGAATTTAATTTTTCAATATTTGAATATTTGGAACTAGATGGACCATTTTCCTGAGGAGGATTAGGTTTATTAAGGTTTCTTGTAGATTTCCGACGTTTTGGTGAAGATTGAGTTGGTGAATTTAAGGAATTTAAAGATTTATAGTCTTCAAACAACTTTCCATATGAGTTTATACGATTAGATAAATCAGAAATATTGTTTTGAATTTCAAGGAAATGTGTTTTAGTACCTTGAAAAAATCGGTAAAAGTCAACGCCAATTTTTCTGCAGCCATTACAGCACCATTGAAGTCCTTTGTGTTTTGTTAAAGATTCAGCTACTAATACAGGAAGACCACTACATTTAAAATGGCATAAACCATGGCATAGCCAGCAAACGATATATCTTTCATCATCAGAAACAATAGAACAGTTTTTATTTAAACAGTTTATTTCACTAATACCAGACATAATTATTTTTTATTTTGTTCAGTGTAAATTGGTAGTGCAGTAAAAGGGTAATGTAGTAAAATGATAATGCAATAAATTGGTAATGCAGTTGTTAATAAATACAACACTGTTTAATTTTAATTTTTTTATCACTGTCCAATATAATTCACCGGTGCACAATAAGTTTACGTATAAAATTATTCCAGTGAAAACACGGTTTATAGAGTTTATATAGTAATTTTTTTAGATTCAATAGAGACCACTTTTAAACACGTCTTATAACCACAGAGGATAGTATTTATTTTGGAACAACAAATTATTTAATTATATCCCTATAAACTCAATAATTATAATTTTAACGTATTTCTCGAAATGTTTTCCAAAAAAATTCTAGTTAAATTTCCATTTTCAATTCAAATTCGGATTGATAAAAAAGCATGATAATTTTTATTTTGCAAGCAAGAGTTTTTCTTAAATAATTCTTAGGCTCGTTTAACACTAACATTCAGATAAAACAAAAAGTTAAAATAAAATCATTAATTCATGGTTTCTGTTAGCACTAACTTTAAGTAAATTTGATGGAAAGAATGTTTACTGTAATTTTTTAGCTTTCAGTTTATACAATAGTGCTGTGCAAGTATCGAGTATTTTCCCGTTCTTTTTTTTTTTTTGGGTACTCAACATTGTAAAGTAGTTACCCAATACTTTTACAGCCGTATTCACAAAAAATAATGTAAGCTTGATAACGAGTTACTAACTTTTTGTATGTAAATTTTCATAAGAAAAAGTTAGTAACTCGTTATCAAACCTACATTAATTATTTTGAATACGTCTGTTAAAGTTTAATTTTTAATGATATCGTGTTAAAATTTAATGGCTAAAATACAACTCTGTATAAAGATACAAGTAAATTTTTAAATATATGAAAATAATATTATTGATTTTTATTAAAGTTGAATTTAAAGTTTTTATTTATTTTGTGTTTTATATAAACAAACTTACAAAATTTAATGCCGATCGGATGAATATATATTTTTTTATTTCAAATAAGAGAACATTTATTAAAAATTATATTTCAAATTAAAGAATCCGTTAAGTACCCTGCGGGAAATCCTTATCAGTAATAGTTGAGTACCAATTGACACCTAACAGCCACTAAAGTTCCAGTTGAGAACCAGTGAGAGCTTTAAGCCTGATTGTTAAATGCACAATTAGCAACTCGCGCGCAATAACTATATGTGGCTGAGTTATAAGCGTGTAATACTATAAAACATGAGATAAGTAAAAGTAACCTGAATTCGATTCGGGGTGCCCCAAAACTGGTTAAAAAGGGTGAATTACTCCCTCATGTTATACAAAAATAAAATAGAAAGTCAATCCAACTCTAAACAAAGGTACATCGTTTATATATTTTAAACTACTTTTTAAAAATACAATACGAAAATATTCCTGTTAATCATAAGATTAAAGTTCTGGTCAAAACATCTTTTAAAAATTACACATTTTGGTAATAAAAATTTATTAAAAATGATTTAAATAGCTCACATACAAATGTTCTCCCGGAAAGAGTATTTAAATCTAAAAAGCTCTCTGAAAGAACACAAAATCTTCCTCCAAAAATGTACTATATTCTATTCTAACATTCTTAAAATAATAAATGTTTTTTTGTTTGAAGAATTATGTTTCTTTCTTAAATTTTCAAAAAGTTATTCGAAAATGGAACAAAATTAAATTTTAGTAAATATATCTTGCAGGTCTTCCTGCATCGAAGCCATCAAAAAATATACCCAAAGTACATTTAAGATCAGTCAGTAGAGAAGTAGATCATAGTAATTTTTAATTGTCAAAAACGATTGTCAAATTTTCAGTGGAAACTAATATTTTTTTATTATTAAAAATATTGGCAAAAAACTACTAAAGGTAAAATCATTAGAGAGTTCGTTCTCAATTTTATTTACCCTGAAAAGTGCTTTTAACAGAAAAAAAATTGTTTACCAAAAAAATTTCTTTAATATAAAATATTTCTTTATTTTGTTTTTGAAGTTTTGTTTTAAATTTTTATACCCATCATCAAAAAGATGGGGGGTATATTGATTTTGTCATTCCGTGTGTAACATGTCGAAGGAATCATCTAAGACCCTGGGTCCTGGTTAGATTCCGAGTCGATCTAGCTATGTCCGTCCGTCTGTTGAAAGCAGGATAGGGCTCGAACGGGGCAACGTAGGGGGATGAAATTTGGCACAAATATTTGTCTTATATAAGGTTTGTTTGGGATTGAAACATAACAAAGGCACATAAAACATTTCCAAAATGGAGCTCTGCATTTCAGAAAGTATTTCAAATATTAAATAGAAACAAACCATTTTATATTTTTTATTTTTATTTATTGTTTTTCATTTTTCAGTTTTTTGACTTATCAAGAATTCAATTTGACGACTCTCTCTAGTGATTCTACCTTGTTTTATTATATTATGGGTAAAAATGTTATGGAAAACATAAATAAAGAAATAGAATAAGTAACTCTTAAAGCTAAAAAAGCGGGATTTCTTTATAAAAAGCGGGAAAATTATTTCAGGCGGGATCGAAGTTTAAAAAGCGGGATAATTGCAGTTAAATATATATTATTTATGATTCCGCCAATTTTTATTTAAATCGGAACAAGGACACTCCTACCTCCCATATATTCTGAAATGAGAAAAACACACCGTTTTTAATTTTATAAAAATAGAAGGAGGTGTCGCAGAAAATTAAAACTTGGCACATATATTACTTAAGATACAGACTAAATATATACAAAGTTTTGAAAATCGGAGCAAGAACACGCCTACCTTCCATATATTTTAAAATGTGAAAAACTCATTTTCTTCCAAAATACTGGTTAAAATAGTATCAAAATTTACGATACCTATTGGAAATGGGTTTTTTATGGGTCAGACAATATTCTATTTAATAGGAGCAAGGGCATACATACCTCCCCCAAGCCCTATAATTTTTAAATATTATTTTAATTTCTGCACCCACATTTTATGTACAGTAAATCATTAATTTGCCTAATTTCGCCCGATTTCCGGTCCAAAATTTTGGATTTTTTGTTAGTTTTCAATATTCTATTAAATTTTAAAGCCATGTCGATTTAACAACACGAAATATTTCAACATATAGAATTTTCTGACTTTTGTGTAATAAAAGGAAATTTATAAATTTTTTTATTTATTATTTTTTTCAGTTGTGGCAAAAAATAGGAAGTCATTCTTCTTTTATATATTAAAACAAAATACTAAATTAAAATACTAAATACAATACTAAAAAAAGCAAAAAAGATTGTAGAATTTTTTTAAATAATCCATCGAACTCATATAATTTTTGTATTAAAATTTAAAAATGCTCTATAATTAGCGCCATTTAGAGGACTTTTAACGTAATATATTAGATCCAAAGGTTCTATTCCTTATTTGTTTTTTAAATTTCGGAACAATTTTTATAATTATTTTATTATAATTTAGCAAAATAAATTACGTAGACATTGAGAACTCTTTGAAATTTAATTAAAAACGGAAAATCTTTTCTAATTTAACTTTTTTTAAAGTTGTGGCAAAAAATGGGCTCTAACTATTTTTTAATCTGTTACATAAACCGTAAAAAATTGTATAATTTTTTATAATTTGTTTATATCCTTCATCAAATTTAAGGAAGTTTTAGGTTTTAAATAAAAAAATAAAATTTGAGCAATTATATATATATATATATATATATATATATATATATATATATATATATATATATATATATATATATATATATATATATATATATATATATATATATATATATATATATATATATATATATATATATATATATATATTCGAAACACTATATTTAAAAGATAATAATGGTTTTAATTTACCAATACTCTGAGGTATTGAAAAAACGAAACTTCGACGCATTTCATCAAAAAATGAATTTTTGACAATTGTTTTCCTAAAACAGTTTAAATTTTTGATTCATTAATATTGGCTTTAAATTCTCTGACTTTAGCGCCCTCTAGTAGCCACAAAAATAACTTATTCCAAAAAAATATTTTTAAATTATATGACCTATATTTTTACCTTTCCAAAAATGTATATTTTAACTCAATTTGAAAAATGTTTTTATTTTGATTTTTGTCTATGGAACAAAGCACTGTGCTTCGACTCGTTGATCCGTATCTTCATATTGAAGGAGAGAACCGTTTCTGGCCAGTTTGTCCGCAACACGATTGTCCGGTGGGATTGAATAGTTCGCCATCTCGTTTAGAGATGTCCGGCATTCAGGTACCAGCTTGGATGTCGAAAGACACTCGAGAGTAATTGAATAGCGCCTTGACTGTATGTACAGATTCGGATATCCACACCGAATACCCTATAGTACATTAACCAGTCCATCTCCCTCCTTATGACCGATATATCTGCATGGAGAATATAGATGCCCCCAACCCCATTAACATATTTGGACCCATCAGTATAAACCTCCACTGAACCAGCTCCTAATTCCGGAGCAGTCGAGATTGATACTGAGAAGTCTTTGTCAAGAAAAGGAGGATGCAATAATCAATATTGCAGGTCTTCAAAGAACCCTAAAAGGGTCGCATGACCATATACTCTATCATTCTGTGTACCTATAGTCCTGAGCCTAGGCGCCTACATAATCACAATCTGTTTGGCTAAAAGATCCACCGGTAGCCAGTTCATTAAAACGAACAAGGCTTTCAAGATTATTAAAAATATTGTTTTAATATTAATAGATATTCTGTGTTGTATATGAGTCGAATTTGATGTATTTCGCTCCATTAGTTACGTAAAAAATAACTGTTTTTAAAAATTAATCATAAAATGTGGGCGTGGCATTCGATCAAGCTCTAGCAAAACAATAAGTTCTTTAAGAAATACAATACTGAACACCTGACTTTGTAATTTTCCATTTACGAATTTTATGCCACTAAATGGGTTTATCAACCACTGTGCGTCATCGTGTTGACTATTTGACTGATAAACTGGCTAAATTGTTAAGAATGTTGTAAATATTAAATGCACTATGTGTCTTTAAAGTCTTTTATAAATGTGGGTATGTGGTAACACGTTTTTTTTTAATAGAAATAAAATTTAAATATATAAATTACGTAATAATGTTTTTAAGATACAAGAGAATGGATTCATTTAATCATTCTATGATAAAATACTAATTTTATTGTAATTGTAACGTATGTCATGTGTCTGGGCAACATTGGAAGCAAATACAAAATACTGCAGGAATTTAAATTAATATTGTAAAAATGTAAGAAATTAAAATATTTTATATTAAATGTTTGTTTTTGCAAAAGGTGTTGATTTTTGTGACGGTTGATATCTGTAATTTATATTATTACTTTGTTTGCAGATTATAAAAGAAATGTTCAAATGATTTAATTTAAGATAGAAATAGGGCGACTAAGGAGTGAGATCGAAAAAATCTTAACACACATTTTGCCGCATAACTTTTTTCGGAATCAATATTAAAATTTTTGTTTGATCTAGTTATCATGGAAAAATACTTCAGTTATTATTTTTAATAACAACCATGTTAATTTGTCCTTATTTTCATCAAAATAAGTGACGAAAATGATTTACGTCCTACAAGTTATGAAAAAATATCAAAAAATCCAAATAAAAATCTTATAAATAATTGGCCACAGAATTAAGTGTCGTCCGTAAAACCGTTTCTAATGCTATTAAACAGTATCAGTAGAATTTTACTATTGATGTGAAACCTAGTTCGGTAAGAAAAAAGGACCACATGATATTGGGAAGGCCAGAAAATTGAAGGCATATTGAAAGGAACTCCAAACACATCTGGTAGAAAATCAACTCAGTTTTCTCAGTGCTTCGACTATTTGGTGCGAAAATTTAAAGCTAATGGGAAAGTTGATAACATATAAAGTTCAAAAAATTCCAAACTGGAATTCTGCAAAAAAAAATTACAAGCCAAAAATAGAACTGGGAATTTAAAACCAAATTTCATACAAAAATACTCAAGCTGTATCATTGACGAAGAAACGTAGGTGCTGGCAGAATCTTCGCAGCTTGTGTCTCAAAAATTTTTATTGCTTATGCTCGAAGCAATGTTGGAGATAGGTTTAAGACACAAAAGTAGCAAAAATTTCTTACAAAATTCATGGTATGACAAGCTTTTTGCAGTTGCGGCAAAACAGGAAAGTCATTTGATACATTCGGATCTATAAATACTAAAATATGCATAAAGGAATATTTGCAAAAAAGATTTATTCTTTTCTTAAGAAAGCACAACGTGTGCACATATTTTTGGACCCATTTGGTATCATGTCACTACGGTAAGAAAGCTCTGGAGTGGTACCAAATCAATAACATATAACAGTTTTAGTACCAAGTGAGGTCAATTTTCAAAATTGTCCATAGCTTAGACCAGTGAAGAGATATTGAGCTCTTGTGAGAGGTGATTAATACCGAAGATTTTAACAGAAGATGTACACACTGTTCCAAAAAATTGACTGAAGTAACTATCAAATCTCCAAAGAAAGGGTTTTCAAAAATGGTCCACAATTTTATAATTAGTGGTTAGATCCATAAAAATTATATATTTCTGTGATCTGTGCTAAATTATCAAATGATTGAAAAAAAAAAAAGGAAAACTCTAGGATCAACCATTTCCAAGTTATTGAATATTATGTATGTTAAGAATTTTTTGATCTCACTTCTTATAAGGACTTTAATGTGTTTATTAAGAAATTGTGATCAGTTTTTTTTCTTTCGCATAAAAATTTTTTATAAAAATGACTAATTTGACCCCCTTATAAAGGTGGTAACACAATACTAATTATGTTTTACTAATTGGAACAATTAGAAGTACATTGGGGTAAAAGGAGTCGAAAATGGCGCTTAATTTAAGGAAAGATGATGTAAATATTTTAAAGATCATGTATTATCTTTTTATTTAAAGAGTGCGATGGAAAAAGTCTTAACACACGTTTTGTCTCATAACTTTTTTCCGAAGCAATATTTAAATTTTTTAATCTAGTTGTCATTGAAAAATATGTCAGTTATTACTCTTAATGACAAACATGTTGATTTAATGTGAGTTTGATCAAAACGAGTAGCGAAAGATTAAAATTGGTCCTACAAATAATTGGTCAAAGAAATAAATTTCTGTTGTCAAACTGTTTCCAAGGTTACTAAAAAGTATCAGGAGAATTCGACCATTGATAGGAAACATGGTTCGGGAAGAAAAAAGGTCCACATGATATTGGGAAGACCAAACAAATTGTAAGCATATTGAAAAGAACTGCAAACACAGCTGGTAGAAAAGCAGCCCGGTTAGTTCAGTTCTCTGACTATTTGGTGCGAAAAGTTAAAATACATAAAGTCCAAAAAGTTACAGACTGGAATCCTGTAAAAAATTTAGAAACCAAGAATAGGGCATGGAAATTATAATCAAATTTCATACAAAAATACTCATGTTGTATAAATAACGACGAAACGTATGGACTGAAAGATTTTTCGCAGCTTCCGGGTCAAAATTTTTATATTGCTGATGCTCTTGAATATGTTGAACATAAGTTTAGGACCGAAAAGCTGTCGAAATTTCCTAAAGAACTTGTGGTGTGGCAAGATTTATGCAGTTGCGGCAAAAGAAGCATGTCATTTGTTACAGTGGACTCTATAAATACCGAAAATTACATCAAAGAATATTTGCAATAAAATCTTTCTCCTTTCATAGGAGACCACAATATTTTTGACCTGATTTGGAATTATGTCACTACCCAGCAAAAACTTTGCTTACCCGGTAAGCCAATATATTACATTGCTAAAAGGTGGTAACTACTTATAATTCGGGTGAACAACTCATTACATTTATATGGCGATGTCCACGAATTCATGGGTCCTCATTATTAAAGACTCCGCTAAGCGGAGATTAATTTATTCTAAAAATGCCACCTAAACCATGGGACCTAAAAAATTGTCCGCCTACCGGAGCTGTCCGTTAAGAGAGCTTTTACTGTATTTATATTCATGTGTACCATGATAGGTGGTACATTCATCATACTTAATATAAACAATCATTGTCAATTTATATTCATATCTAAACTAAATGAGAATTACAAAAATGTGTATTCAATAGTTATTAAAAGCAAATAAAACGAGAGAAAAAGATATAGTCGGTCAAGCCCGACCATATGATACCCTACACCATTGTGTGCATCGAAAATTTGGGGGGGGGGGGTCTTTTATTAGACTTGGAGCCAAATGTGGACCGATGCTCATATTAAGTGGAAAATAAAATATACGAATGCGGAATATTGCGTCCATGCTAACATTTATATGAATTTATTCACTTCTTGGAGATTTCCGAAAGAGGGCCTTATATGTATATGGACCGATCTTTGTAAAATTTGGCACTACTATTTATGGGTATATAAAACTTATTTGTGTAGAATATTCACTTGACACTAACATTTTAATGGGATTTATGCCCGTTAAAGTGATTTTCTGAAAAGGGGTTTATATGGGAGCTACGGTCAATTATGGACCGATCTCAGCACACTTATTTAAACCTATATGAAACTTATATGTGCCAAATTTCATTAAAATATTTCTATATTTAAGGTATTTATGATTGTTAAACTCTTTTCCGGGAGGACATTTGTATGGGGGCTAGGTGAAATAATGGACCGACCAATAGGCTTCGACCCTGGACTGTAAGAAACTTGTGTGCCAAATTGAACACAATTTCACCTTATATGGGAGGTGGGCGGTAAAGTGGGCGGACCATACCATTATACTATACGTACAAAATTTCGTTGTCGTACATGCTTTTATTGAAGAAATATTAGCAAAAAAGTATGAAACGGACACCCTGTGTTTCTAGTTTTTAGCCCTACGTTGCACCGTTCGAGCCCTATCCTGCTTTCAACAGATAGACAGACAGACACACAGACATAGATAGATCGACTCAGAATCTAACCAGGACCCAGAAAATATATACTTCGTGGGGTCTTAGATGATTCCTTCGATATAATATACACGGAATGACAAAATCAATATACCACCCATCTTTTTGATGCTGGGTATAAGAAGTTGGATTCTGCTGAGATTTGAACCCAGGCTACCAATTTCACTTTTCTTTATTGAATAGTCAAGCGCACTAACCATTTCAGCTACAACATTCTATCTTTTTTAATGATTTTATAAATGCTTTTATTTATCTGATAGTTTAAAAATACTTGTTGATGACATTGTCATGCAGAATGTCGTATGTTTGGTTTAACTCACGACATTCTCGCTGGACATTTAATTCATGTTGAATATGGCTCGATATACGAAAATTCAGAATATTTTGTTATTATGGTCGCCGAAAATAGGGTAAGATGGCAATAGACGTGACTTTTAATCAAACATGTCCTCTAAATGCATTTTCTTGACGACAAATTTAGACGACATCCTCGATGAAAGTGTCGTTAATGGACATGTGGCCTGCAAAAACATGCTACATGTTTATGTTATCTCTTATATGTAGTTTCAGAGGCCGAAGCAAATTTTACTCTTATTTTTGGTCTTCATTTAGTGGCTTTAATTTGCCCCAAAATTTTTTGGAAAATAACCACTAGATTTCTTACGAAATTCTAAATAATAGTACTGTAAGAATTATATAAATATATCTGTCCGATAAATAATTATATTAATCTGAAGTTGAAACTTTAAAAAATATTGAAATTTTTGGGGTTATTTTACTAAAATATTTTTTCACTTCTAAAATAATTTTTTTGTTCCACACTATATATTTTTTTTGAATGGTTTCAAAAGAAATCTTAACGTAAATGCGTGTGATGTAAAATTGGAGGCTCTTTGGGTAATGGTTCTCCCCAAGCCCTATTCAAACTTTGTTTTAAAAACTTGTTTTAATTTTTCTAAAATTGAAAATGTTAAAGACAAAATCAACAAAAAATTATATTGGCAATATACCCCCATCCATTGCACGTTGGGGTAAAAGGGGTAAAATGGCGCTTAATTCAGGGAGAGGTGATATCAATATTTTAATGATGAGGATCTATTTTTTATTTTTTATTATGTAAAAAAATTTATTTTTAGAATTTTAGGATTTTTTTGGCAGAATGGTAATGTCTGTATGTCCGTCTATACCTTGGGATTAAATGAGTCTAAAATCGCCGCATTATGCAGAGAAAGGTGATATGAATATTTTAATGATCATGATTTAATTTTTTATTAATTAGTTAGTAAAAAAAAATATTTTTAGAACTCTTGAATTTTTTTGGCAGAATAGTAATGTCCGTCCGTCTGTCTATACATTATGAAAAAATGAGTCTAAAATGGCCGCATAATTCAAGAAAAAACGATATCAATATTTTAATAATCACAACATGTTTTGTTTCTTATTAGTTAGTAAAAAATATCAATTTTAAAAATACACCGATTTTTTTTTGGCAGAATGGTAATATCCGTCCGTGTGTCTATACATTGGGACCGCATAATTCAAGGAAGGGCGATATGAATATTTTAATAACTACAACTTGTTTTGTTCTTTACTAGTTAGTAAAGAAATGGACTATTAGATCTCTACGATTTACTAGTTAGTAAAGAAATTGACTATTAGATCTCTACGATTTGTTTTGGCTGAATGGCAACATCCGTCCGTTTGTAAGTACATTGTGAAAAAATGGGTCTAAAATGGCCGCTTACTTCAAGGAAAAGTAAAATCAATATTTTAACAATCACAACTTGCTTTGATTTTTACTAGTTAGTTTGACAGTTTTAATATTTATTTGTAAGTAAACAAATTCATTTTTAGAATTCTAAGGCTTTCTTTGCAGAATGGTAATGTAAAAAAAAAAAAAATAAATTCAAAAAAAATTCTGAAACCCTTTACGAAATGTACTACCTTTAAAAAGGTAGTACCTTTAAAAATTAAAAAATAAAAATTGAATTTCTTAAATTATTTTTAATATACTATACTAAAAATATAACAAGACTTTTGCTCTGAAAAATGTTTGCAAAATAGTACATATTGTCTACTTTAATATTCTGAAAAATAGTCGAACTGAGTTCGACTGTATTAAGCAGTAAAATAGTTTTGTTTATTAAAAATAATTGTACAAAACAGTAACAAAAAAAAAAAAAAAAAAAAAAACGAACCAAAGTAAAAAATAAAAAAGTGATTTGGAGCAACTTGAGTTTTTTCACAAAAATGTCAATTTCTAAAATCGGGCAAAATATGCGAACGATTTTTTTCAGTGCATTTTTAGACTATTTTCAAAAAAATAACAATAATACCAGGACAAAAAATAATTTTCAAATTCTTACATAAAAGTAAACATAAATACTTGAAGTTGATGGTTTCATTTTAAATTTTTCCTTTAAAGCACTTTTTATTAAAGAAAAATTCACCGAAAATTCATTAAAATTTAATTTTTTGCTCTTTTCTTAAAATATAAAAAAATGTTGAACTCTGACAGCTTAGTACTCAAAAACAACGCAACCTATTGATATATAATTTTGTCTATTTTTATTCGGTACCCAATTTTATTTAAAAAAGTTAATTTTCAAAATTCAATTAAACGCCACTTTCGACCCCTTTTACCCAAACGTGCATTGGTTAAACACACATCCATTGGTTAAACTGAGCTAAGCCTTTTATAACGGCTGGGTGAACCACATTTAACTTATTTCCTCTGGATGTTGTTCTTTACATTCTTATGAGTTCATTGATTCTCCTCCAAATCAATCAAAACACCTCAGCTCCAACCATGTGAGATTTTATTTAGATACATATACCCAATGTTTCACATGTTACATAATTATTTCCAAAAATATTCAGTGCGCAGTTGAACTTGAAAAATTATGGAAGAAATATTTTGTATATTGTTGTTTAAAATTTAGCTTTTAATATTTGATCAAGACATAACAAATTCATGCGGTTAAAAAGTCTGTCTCTTCTACTTTCCAAAGAAGTTTAAAAAGGAAAAATAAAGAACAATACAATTATAAATGCGTTTATACGATAGTTTTTTATGAATAACTCGAAATTTTAGGGGTGTATTGCAAATTTTTAAAACTGATTTCCCCAAGAAGGCTTATAATTAATACTATGTCATTTAAAATTGAGGTAATTGTTGTTGGAGCGTATGAGTACTATTTATAAGTAATAAATATCACTCATACGGTATTCGTAAAAATTCCTTTATATATAATGTACTCCTTATTTTGTTAAAAACTTACCCTCACTTAAACATTTCCCCATAAAAATTTGTAAAAAAAAATATTTGATTTTTGTTCAACATGAGTAGTAGCGATTTACCACATAACATAGTTAATGTTTTCATAGTATGATAGCTCCTTAATTATATTCATATACATATTATTGATGAATTTTCGAAAAGTTCTATATGTTTTTGAACAATTTTTAAAGACACTTATCCACATGTTCCCAAATATAAT
This sequence comes from Protophormia terraenovae, assembly GCA_951394005.1. Classification (NCBI taxonomy): domain Eukaryota; kingdom Metazoa; phylum Arthropoda; class Insecta; order Diptera; family Calliphoridae; genus Protophormia; species Protophormia terraenovae. The sequence continues at coordinate 88,479,110 of OX596075.1, forward strand.
CAAAGTGAAAATAAAAGATCAACAAGTCTTTCATATAGCCCTATTAAAAAATTTCGGAAAATAACACATATGACTATTCTTTATCGTATTGACGATTATTATTAATTAAAATTCTTTTAATATCTTAATAAACCAGTCCTGAGTCACCAAATGTTAACCTCGACATAAGCATATTTACAAGGACAAACCTTTATTGTAGCTTAAAAGATAATTTTAATAATATTTAATTTTACAATTCAAATGGAAATTTATTTTTCAATTTCCCTTATCTAACAACACCTGGATCTGTTATTGTCCTCCGACCAAAGAAACAAAACATTTGTAGGAATGTAAGTCAAAATTTACCACTTCATAAAAATTATATGCCATATAAAGTCAATTTTCTTAACATAATTATGTTTCACGTTTAATTTTACAAACAGTATCTTAGAGAAAAAATTAACATAAATTCAATCACAGCTAACGAAAACCAAACGACATTGTAAAGGTGCACTATTAAAATCTTTATCAGCATTTTTCTAAAACGGAGGTGAACAAACTTAATTATAAAACTAAAGGCGTGAAATGAGAAATGTTATTTCTTAAAAATAAATTTATTTGAAAATATAAAAATTAGAAATTAAAAGTTAATTTCAAACAAAATTCTTATTAATCTTAGTAACTCCTTGGCAGCAAAAAGAAAAAACACCCACTTCCTGTAATGATTGTCAAACATGCCTGCTATGACTTAAGGTTGTTTATCACTGATTTTATATATTAAAGTTTTTGGTTGATATTCTACAATATTATGCTGTGCTGTGGTGTGGTGTGCCTGGGTGTATGCATAAAGTTTTTGTTGTTTTGTTAGTTGGGTCGTTCGTTTGTTTGTTTATTTGTTGCAAGATATTATATGGCATCTACTACATTTGAGTACATTTGAGTAGTAGGTAAGTATTCACCAATATTCGTATTTTAAATACTACTACTCTATACATGTTGTTGCTGTTTATACAAATGCTTATGTTGAAGGCTGACAGGCAGTCAATATTTGTAATGTTGTAATGCATGAGCGCCCACACTGCTAATTTTGTTGATGCCTTTAAGACAACAACTTGCGAACAACAAACAACAACAGCTAACGAAAAATTAAACCAAACAACAGCAAAAACAACAAAAACAAAGTATCAAAAGAAACTTTTCGTTTATTCATATTTATGGTAAATGTTTAAAAAAGAGCAAAAACAAGAAGAATCCAAATCTATAGAAAAGCTAATGAAAAGAAAAAAACCTCTACAAAAAGGTGCTTATAGTATAAAATTTCAGTTATTGTAAGTTATGGAAATGATTGTGGTGGGTAACAACAGTTGGTCTATTAAATTGTTATGTTTACCATAATATATGTATGAATGACTGAAGGACCGTTTGCTATTCTGTCTATCAGTTTGTTAGTTTGTTTGTCTCTCTATCCGTCTATCTTTTCATCCAATTTTTTTTTTTTTGTTTACTTCAAAACGCCTGTGAACGGTTAAAACGAATAACATAAAGGAATAAACATCAGATTGGTGTAACAAAAATTTCTCACCATTATTACGCCCCCATATGCAACAACATATTGATTTAGTCATATGTTTAACGCCTTTTTTTAGAGGAGACATTTTTTGTGTCCAACATACGAGTTCATGTTAGATATGGACGAATGGAAATTAGAAATTTAAAGAAATTAATAGTGTACAGCTACTGCAATATAATTAATTTTTTGTAATATTTAGAATGCATTTTTCTCCTCAGAGTTTTTTTTTTAGAAGATGAAAGTTGAACCCTTTTTGACCAGCAATTCTATTGGGGATTTAAAAAGAACTTTAGTAGCTTTATATGCTTTCATCAAAAAGCTGGTAACAGATGGCGCATTTTGGACACATGGTTAATTGGTTATTCTAGTTTTCCAGACCCAGGTTTCTCAAATGGGGATCTGTTATATTATTTTAGTGGGTCTGGGAAGTGGTCTATAAAAGTGTTGATTTAATCATTTGTTTTTATTTTGTGGAAATAAGAGATGGAAGATCTAATTATGTCACTATAACATGTATTTAGTAAAACCACTAAATCTTGTTTCTATTGTCTACTCGTGAGTGTTTCCCGTTGAATAATCCGATTGGTAAAATTTAAGAACTTATTTCCTTTCGAAGAAACCCTATGGACATCGTACGTTGGTGCTTAAGATGAGACAAAGTTTCAAGGCAAATAATCAGAGGCTTTGATCGAATAAGACTCGCACCAAATATTTGGTGGATTTTGGTCCGATCCTACGCCCACATTTAAAGTTCACCTATTTAAAAATCTCAAAAAAAAATCTCACGAAATTTGACACACAGATAGTACCAGTGCCGGAGGTCGTTATAGAATTTGCTAGATCTCGATTAGATGTCATGCACACGTTTTACTCCTATTTAAAAAGTCGATTTATCTGATGTCACCGCCCACTTTTATAAAACTCTCAAACGGCTGTATCGATTTGCATAAAATTTTCACAATATCATCCGGTTTGTCCCTAAATTCAAATCACATGTTTTATTTTTCGATCGGAGCAGAGAGAATGATTCCCCCCATATAAAGAAAATATTCATTATAGTACATTTGAGGAACTTTTATTTTAAAAGCCCTCAAATTTCATATGAATATCTAGTTTATCATATTGCATTGATAAAATGAAAAGCGAAAAAGAAAATATTAATTTGCGGATATCTAAAGATATCTAAAGAAGTATTACAGTGGAAATCTTAACAAGTTGTTGAAGCAATTTTTATATTAAATTTTGCACAGCAATACTTTTCATATTCAGAAGATTTTCCTATCTCTTCAGTTAAACAAAAATTTCAAAATTTAATTCATCAGCACTTTTGACATCTTCTGCCCCAAAGTGCGACGTACTGTCAATTCTTTTCCTGGCTTTGGTATCATAATGCATGCTTTTGGAAAATTCGTTACCTGAAATTATGTTAATATGAGGCTCCCTCAAAACAAAATCATTTATTGAAGGGGTTTCGTTGAAAAACATATCTTTGGTGGTCAGCAAATATTAAGGCTATTTTTATGGTTATAGCCAAACTGGTTTTTCTTAAAATGGAGATTGAACAAAAAACACCAAAAGACATAAATAAAATTCTTCATGAAATCCTACATCGCACAGTGGTCCCAAAAGAAATTTTTTGGAAATAATTCTGTAACTTTAGAATTGCTAGATGTATACCAATTGATTTGGAGGAGGACAGGTTCTTAGCAAGTCTGGGGGACGAGGGGTGGACCAAAATTTCATTTATGATTTGATTGAAAAACAATTACTTCAAAAATTTACTTTTTTCAGTAAAATGGGCACTTTGTCGTTATAAGAGGCGTGACTTATTTAATTTTTTTTGAGTGATTAGCTAACATATGGAGGTAAGTTTCCAAGGTATTTTTATTTTAATATCAGCTTTGACATTTTTGTGCTCCACAAAAAACTAAAAACACAAAAATTAAAATTAACAAAATTTTGATAGGGCTAGCGGGGAGACTGTTACCCCAACTGCCCTCGGATTTGTCTTGCATGCATTTATGTTAAGTATTCTATTAGAAACATGAAAAAAAAAATTATGGTCCGAAGGAAAATAACGGATTTTAAAGTGCAAAAATTTTACCACCTTTTTGAAAAAAATCACAAAAAATCAAAATTTTTTTTTTTAATTTTCAATTTCAAAATGATATAACTTTTTATCTAAATCATATAGGTATATAATCCTTGCACAATAATTGTTTAGAATTTTGTATAGAATCCAGGAAATATTAAAAAAAAAAAAAATTGTAAGACTCAAATTAAGCCCCCCAAGTTAAAAAAAACCTAAAAAAAAATGGTCAAAAATGGGTCAAAATTTTACTTTGGTGCAAATATAAGCACATTTTTTATAGAGAATTATAAGGACTATCTATGGGAAATGATTTTTTTTTTTTTCAATCAAATCATAAATGAAATTTTGGCGATTTTTTAAAAAATGTGATCAACTTTGGAAGTCCACCCCGATGATCAACTTTGGAAGTCCACCCCTCGTCCTCCAGACTTGCTAAGAACCTGTCCTCCTCTAAATCAATTGGTGTACTCCTCAGGATTGTTCATGTGAAATTTCATTCAAATACAGTTCTAAAGTTACAGAATTATTTCCAAAAAAATTCGTTTTATGCACCGGTCATATAAAACGAATGATAGGAAGTCAGTTGTGTCAAAAAATAATCTGGAGGGAAAAAAATAACGTGAAAGTACTTCAGACGAATTTTTTTATAATTATGATTAGTGTATAATAGATGATGAAACGTTCGTACAGGCTGACTTTTCTCAACTTGGAATATTGCAGCACTTCATTCATAAAAAATGGTTCTATTAACACAGAAATATACGTGAATGAGCAGTGATGCCAGAAAGAATTTTAGAAAAATCCCTCTTGTTAGCTGAAAAATTACCTTTTTTCCCTTTTTTTAGAAAAAAATTTCCCTTCATTTTTCCCTCCTTCTTGAAATCTCTATTTTTAACAAAAATTAAAAAAAAATGCATTGAAGTTCACATAAATGTAGTTTTTGTTTGGAATTCAATAAAAAATATACAAAAAATATTTTAAGCAAACACTGAAAATAATCATTCGGCAAATTAAGATTTCTATTTTTAATTGAGTGTGTATGATAATATTGTAATTTTTGCTTATTTATTTAAAATTTTTGTCGTTTTTTTGAGATAAATGTAAATGTATTAAAAATTCCCTCAAAAAGGGAAAATTCCCTCCATCTGACATCACTGTGAATGAGTGTCTTTGGAAAAGTCTTCTCGCATTCCTAAGAAAATCTAAATACAGTACCAAAACAATGAAAAGGTAATAAAGAAATTGTAAGTATTTGTACCGAGAGGCTAATCTATCAAATTGTCTGAAACTCCGAGCAATTGAAATATATTGGGCTCCAGTAGAAAATAATTTAAAGGACATCTAAAGCCCACCTTTAAATGGAGCGGAGTTTAAAAATATGTAGACTTATTTGAGCAAAAAGGTGACCGAAACGTAATAAAAATTTTAATTGGAAGAACTATGAAAAATATCAGATATTTCCTTAAAAACTAATAGGAAATAATTTATTATTTTATGTTTAGAACTTGAACATAACAGTTATTAATAAAACTATATTTAAAAAAAAAATCGCTCATTCCCAGCAAAAACTTAGCTTGCCATGTAATAAGATAAGAAGCTAATATAATGGCTCTACACTACTTTCACATTAGATAAATAACTCATTATTTTAACACGGTGATGTCATTAGAGGCAACTACTTACTCTATATTATTACAGGTAGGCATTTCAGAAAGTCATTACTTAGATGTCGTTACAAGAACTAATTACAATGTAGCTATTCAATCACTCATTAGTTTCAAAGTATTACAGAAGTCATTATTATCAAAATGAATAGTAACTAGTTACATTATCGGTTACAAGTAAGTACTGAAGTATTGAAAATAAAAAGCAGATAATTTTTTTTGAAATTTATTTATTTAAAATATGAGGAAATCAGGATTTGACATATTATTTCATACCATAGACTTGGGGTTAATTCTTGAAGCGCATTCTTGTGACCCGTGCAGAAATTGAATAAAATACCGGACCTTACTGACCTGCCCCCGTCTGAAAATTGTTAACAGTTTAACAAATTGTTTTAAGATAGCCAATGAATTTTTCTTACCTTTATGTAATTGTTTTTCCTAAAATGCAATCGCTTCAAATTTGTTGCCTGTTGAGTTTAAAGGTATTATAAATTTATGCCAATGTGCCTAAGAGAAACAATACAAATTAGTGGATATTTTTTAGTAATATTCAGATACTTACCACTTTTAAACACTAATAATTTACCAATAGCCTTTTGAAATAAGAAATTGATTTTTGTAAACATTCCCAGCAAAAACTTTTTGGTTTTCGGTAATGGCAACTACTTATTAAAGTACTTTCCTGGAAAGTAGGCGTCATTATTATTTTCCTTCTCTACATTACATAAATAAGTACTCAATAGTATAATTGCAGAGCAAGTTATAGTCACATGGATCAGTTGTCTAGAGCGCAGGATTAGCAACCAGAAGGTTGCCGGTTCAACCCCATTCTGATGCTATTCGTTTTTTTAAAAAAATATTTTAAAAATATATTTTATGCTAAAACAAGTTTTTTAGCTTCGAATATTAAGTGCGAGATGGTGTACTGAGTAAGGCGTTAGTCATTAAAAACGACTGGTTAATAAGGTCCCAAGTTCAAAACTCACTGACGGCAAAATTTTTTTCGTTTTTTTATTTTTGTTTAGGTACATATTTTTTAGTATAACTAGAGTCTAAAAATAACTACTAGAATTCATGGACAACTCGAACAAAAATAACTAGTTATTGAGACAAAAAATAAGTAGTTTATTTTTATTTCCAATTATACCTGCTAGCTTACCAGGAAAGCAAAATTTTTGCTGGGTTAACAAAAAAATTGTATTTTCTTGAATTTATTTTTTTATGTCAAGAATTTTTAATTTTGAAAAATTTGACAAAAATTTTTTCACACAAAATTTATTTAGTACACAAGACAGTAAAATTAAATGAACAATAACACTTTTTGCATATAACTAGCTTATTGAGCATAGTACGTATTTTGACGTTAATACAACATTTATAGATAATAAAATTTCCTACAAATTTCATCTAGTACATTTGTATACCCCTTTATTGGTTTAAGAGTTATGCCGTATTTTATGTTTGATGTAGTATTTTACATAAACTCAAATTATAGAGTTCATGAATGAATTCATGTACGTATAAAGTGGCCTAATGGATTGGTTAACAATAAGCTATTCTGTATGCTTACGTCGTGGTTTCGACTTCACCGGAGACTGGTGTGTTTACGATTAATTATTTGTTTAAGTCTTCGTAACTTAAACAAATAATTAATGTAGCCACTTTTAAAATATATAATTTTTATAATATAAATAAGGAGATAGATAAAAAGTAACATTTCCAAAAATCTGATCTTATGTAACTGATTACATATCAAGTTAAAAGTAAGTAGTTACTAATCTATTTTCAAGTAGTGCAGAAAGTATGTTGTTATGATTGAAAAGTAACTACATCATTAACTACATACCATTACTAAGTTTTTGCTAGGTTGGTTAAGCTCCACAAGTAGATACGGATTTGTATGTAGTATGATAGTTCTCTGAAAAATTTTTCACATGATAATGTGTTATTCTATTTTTTACTTATTTGCCACTATCACCATAAGCCTTTCCGATAAATCAATGTGCATGTTTGAATATTTTTTATTCTGTGCGTACATATATCCTCATAAACGCAAATATTCACCCATTTGTTTAATTTTAATGTGTGCACAAATTTTTTCATGAAAACTTCTTATGAGAGCTGAACAAAAAACTTTGTTGGGTTCTGGGTAATAGAGGCCCTTTTATATAATCTATTTACTGTTAATAATTTGTATTTATATATTGACTCTATTTATTTGTTAGAAAATTAATTTATGTTGTTACTACTTAGTTAAATAATAATTACACTGGTCGACAAAAAAATCCAGCCCCATAGACGAATATTTTAAATTGATGTACTTTGATGTGCTAAATACGAATCTGCTTTCAGTTTTTTTTTTTCCATCAGGTCTGAATTTTTTTATGGGCGTGTCTAATATTTCGCCCATAGTAAGGCTATTACTCTAGTATATTTCCTCATAACTTAAGAACGATGTGTACGATTGACAAAGTGATACACCAAAATATCCGGACTAAAAATATCTTCAAATCACCTAAACTTAATTTTTTTATGTGCTCAATAGTTTCCAAGTTATTTTGAAATAAGTGTCCAAAAAAAAAATTTTCATTCAATATTTTAGATTTTTTTTCACTAAAATTTCTTTTAATAAATGAAAACATCTAAAATGTTACAGTTTATCACGTTATCTCAAAGCTGGTAAAACTGCGAGTAAATAAAGCCACGTATTATAAAAATGTATGCACAAATCACGATTTCATTCACAGTTAAGTTAGAATACCCATGCATACAATTAGTAGAACGACTTAAAACCAATTTTATTCTACATATTTTGGTGTATTATGTATGTAAATCGTGCATACCGTTCTCGAGTTATAGTTTAATATACTCGAGTAATCAGCTTGTTTAGGACTCAGTATTAGGTTAGGTTAGGTTTGAAAGAGGATCACACAGAACTGTGTGTATTCACAAGACCAATTATGCTGATCCATAGTGAATCCTCAAAAAAATAAAGAAAAGAGAAATAACAAAATAAGAAAAAGAAAAAAATAAATATATGTATAGGACTCAGTATTAGACACACCCATAAAAAAATCTCGACCCGATGGAAAAAAAACTGAAAGCAGATTCGAGTTAAGCATATCCATCTAGTCCACATATATTTTTTTGAAGGAGCACAATTTTTTTTTTGTCAACCAGTGTAATTTGTACAGATATATTGACTCTATTTATTTGTTACAAAATGAATTTGTGTCATTACTACTTAGTTAAATTATAATTATTATTGTGCTTATCGTAATAAAATATTTGAATTATCAAATTATATAAAAAATCTAAATGCATTTATTTCAAAGGGTGGATAATACATTTTCTCTTAAGCTTTAAACATCTTTTTCCTACTTCTTCATAAATTTCCTTAGCGAACTCCTCTTAAAGATAATGAATCTTTTAATTGACTTTGGTTTTGGAATTTGTTGTCAATTGTTGTTGTCGGCAAGTACTTTAAGTAGCAAACCACATCAATTGTTGTCGCTTTTTATATGTATGTATATGTGTTTTGTGTAGTAGCGTTTGTATTTATTGTTAAGTATTTATATGCTCAAGTCAAAGACATCTAATTTATGACTGACATTAATGTTTAAGCAACAAAGTAGAAAATCTATTCAATTAGATATTTAAGAAGCAAAAAATAAAATAAATAAAAAAGGAGAAAGAAATATACAGTGCCAAGATGTGTATGCACATTTAGATAAGACTAGGTACAGTTTATGTAGCCGCAAATCATTTGAATGATTTTTATGGGGATTAAAAAAAACATTTTTTACTTTAAAGAGTTGTTGTTAAAAATATTATATAAAAAAGATTTTGTTTGGTTAGTTCTGCAAGGGATATGAAAAAATGTAAGATAAAATAAACATAATAAAGTCAACTCTAGAAAACTTAATTCAAATTTAGATTAGGTTTACACTCCGTCATGGTTTCTTGATATTGAGTGTAGGAAGGAAATTTAGACGCATTTAACATAACCCAAATTTGAACAAATCGATCCTAAAAGTATTTACGCAGTGGCATATTCAAGCCTAATTAGTTGGAGCTGTTATCAAAGGTATTGTAGTTAGGTGTTCACTTAAGATTTTCTAATTTGAAATATTCTAGCGATCCTGGTTTTAAATAAATTTCTTGTATATCTAATGAAGTTTCTGTTTAAATTCTGATTTCTACGCCCAGAGAAAAATAATTTGCAACATTTATCTTTGTATAAAAAAAATTTACAATATTTTAAATTCAATTAGTACAACGATGAGTTACACCCGCAGCTCTAATTAGTATTCCTGATTTAATAACCCGCTAGAAACTATTTCTTTACTTGTTCTACCAATATTAACATATTTTTACCTACTTGTGGCACTAACCACAAAATACTCCTTATTAACCTTTTGCATTTCACGGTATCTAATCAAAAAAATTATTTATCCACTTAATATTCAACATTTCATGAATAGATGGTTATTACGAATATTATTGTATTTTTTTCCTTTATTTTTGCTTCTTTTTTTTTTTGTTCACTTTTATTGAAAAACAAAATTTGAATACTTATTGTAGTTGCAGCAGCAGAACCTAATGATTGCAGCAGCATTAACCTGCAATTTTCAACAATTGTTTCGGGGTGTCATAAATGTATGTTGTTGTGGTTTTTAATGCTAGTTACCGCTTGAGGTGTGAATTGTGGTTCAAAATCTAAAAAAAAAAAAAAATATAATAATAATGAAAAATTTGAAAATAACACAAACAAAAGAAAAGAAATAAAATTGTAAGCACTCGTTTAAGTAGAAAAAAATGTAAATTATTTAAATGATTGAATAAGAAATTGACGAGAACATGTTGAACAATACAATGCAATTGAATGAAAGACTAACTGACTGTCTGTCTGTCTGTTTGGATAATTGTGTTTAGGTATGAACGTTTTTGTCGTTGTTGTTTTGGATGTTGTTATGTTCATGTAAGTATATAAGTATGTGTTATATTGGATTTGATTGTTTGCAACATTTGCATTAAAGCGTCATTTGGTAAAGTGTTACGCTTAAATTGGTCAAAAACTCTAATAAAAGCGTAAATAAATTAAATCTCCCCTCCTCAGGATTGCAATGATTTTTTTTGGTGTTACTGTTGCATGCAATTTTATGCCTTGATTATAAATAGAGTTTTAAAAGAATTAAATCTTGTCTGTAGATAAACTTTTATGCAATAGGACGTAGAGTAGGTTTTAACCGAATGCTTTATCAATTGGTCGTAATTGCACAGCAGTTTTGAAAGAACATGCCATAGCAGTATAGCAAAAATTATTTCCAAATGAGCAACCATCATAAACTTGGTGTAGAGACTACGATATCCAATCGATTAAACTTCATTCGGTTATCCGGTTAATTTTGGTCGATTAATTGTCAGAGTAATTTAAAACTGTATATTTTCGAATAACGAATAAACCAAATAATTTTTGTCGAATAACCGGTTAACCGAAATGTAGTTTTCTTGAGTTATAAATTAGAATTTTTTTTTTTTATTTTTATGACAAATTTACGCCAACTACATCCTTTTTATGAGATATGTAACATCCCAGTAAAAATAAATAAAAATAATATTTAGTGATGTACTTTTTCTGGTGCTTAAGAAGTAATAAAATCAGCGTCCAATATAAAAAAATATTTAAATTAATTTTTCTGCTATAGAACGTTGATATTTGGTTTCCATCTTTCGAAATACTTGTTACTAAAAATTTTCTTGAAACAAATGAAAAATAATAATATGCATATTTTTTTTTTTTTATTAAAAAATGTGTTGGTTTAATACAAATTAAAACTAATATTCTTGGATCATTAAAAAAATTTGGATGTTCATTGCAATTTTGCACAAAATCGAACATGACATGAAATAATACAGGTAGGTATCAAAAAATTCAATTAATTGGAAATGATACGAATTTGTACTACTTCTGGATCACAACTTCTTTGGATGCTATTTTGTTGTTTTATATAAAGCGATAATATTAAAAATAAAAAAAATAAAAAAAATAAAATTTTAAAATATAGATTTGAGTAAAGTAAATTTAAAGTTACAGAAGTCACAAAATGTACGCAAAAAATATCATTACTAATTTTTTTTTTTTATTTTTTTATAATTTTTTGCGCGAAAAATTCTAAATCTTTCTTCAATTTTTTTTTCTGAAAAAAATTCGGTCTATTATATCCCAGATATCGGCCAAAACGCATTTTTAGACTTTTTGAAGTTCCTATATAAGCTACGAGTTGGTCATAAATATTTGTATAAAATTTCGGTTTTTCTAATCAACCAAATTCGTTCAAAACCAACCGAGTTATGGACCAAAAAAAAAAAAAAAAAATTGTTAATAATATAAATAGACAGAAAAATATTTATATTAAGCATTGATGTTTGTTTTTTATATGGTCAAGTAGTTTAGTTAGCAACATCAGTAATATAATGATTAACATTGTTGTTGTTTGTATATGCAGTTAGGGTATCCAATCGATTAACCGTCATTCGGTTATCCGATTAATTTTGGTCGATTAACTGTTCGAATAATTTAAAATTGTCTATTTTCGAATAACGAATAAACTGAATAATTTGTGTCGAATAACCGATTAACCGAAATTTATTTTTTTGGAGTTATAAATTTAGAAATTTTTATAACCACCATCAAAAAGATGGGGGGTATATTGATTTTGTCATTCCGTGTGCAACATGTCGAAGGAATCATCTAAGACCCCACAAAGTATATATTTTCTGGGTCCTGGTTAGATTCTGAGTCGATCTAGCTATGTCCATCCGTCTGTCCGTCTGTTGAAAGCAGGATAGGGCTCGAACGGAGCAACGTAGGGAGACGAAATTTGGCACAAATATTTATCTTATATAAGGTTTGTTTGGTATTGAAAATGGGTAAAATCGGTTAAGAAACAAAAAAGTTATGGGTTAAAAACTAGAAACACAGGGTGTCCGTTTTATACTTTTCTGCTGATATTTCTTCAACAAAAGCATGTACGACAACGAAATTTTGTAAGTATAGTTCGGGGATCGATATAAGCTCGGAAACCAAAAATGGGCGTGGTCCGCCCACTTTACCGCCCACCTCCCATATAAGGTGAAAATCAACGAAATTGTGTTCAAATAGTTCAAGGACCAATGTAAACTCGGAAACAAAAAATGGGCGTGGTTCCGCCCACTTTACCACCCCCTTCTATATAATGCAAAATTTGAAAAAGTTGATGGTGGGTATATAGATTCGGCCGGGCCGAATATAACATTCGCGCTTGTTTATTTTTAAGATACATTTATGTCAACCATATCTTCTTTTTAATGTCTATTATATTTAACGTGACCAGACATCCCGCTTTTGGCGGGATCATCCCGCTTTTTAAACTTCGATCCCGCCTAAAATATTGTTCCCGCTTTTCTAACTCTAATAATAACTTATTTGATTTCCTTATTTATATTTTCTATAACATTCTTACCAATATTTAAGTGTAACTAAAAATAATTTTTGATTTGATTATTTTTTACAATTAAAAGTCTTAAATATTTTATTACGCTGATAATCTCTACTGACTAATCTTAAATGCACTATGTGTGATGATGACTTCGACGTAGGAAGACCTCCCAAAAGATACGCATTATTAAGCTTGTTAAAATAAATTTTTTTACATATCTTCAGTTCTTTACCAGTGAATGAAAAAGTTTAGAATTTTTTTCCAGAAATAGTTTTAAAACTTTTATTTTTTTAAGAATGTTAGAATAAAATATAAATACATTTTTGGAGAAAGAAATTTGGTCTTTCAGAGAGATTTTTAGATTTTATAAATTCATTTCGTTAGAACACTTGTTTGAGGGTTATTTAAATAATTTTTTAACCAATTTTATTTACCAAAATGTCCCATTTCAAAAAGATTTTTTGACATCAACTTTGATCTCAAGGTTAACTTGGGTATTTTCATATTGCACCTTTAATAACTATTTGGAACCATATAAACGATGTGCCTTTGTTTCGGATTGGATACTTTTTTTATTTTTTTTTTTTTTCAAAAAGACGAAAAGGTAATATTATATCGGATTATTTTGATAACGGTTTTTGGAGGTAACGGTATTTTTAGTTATTTCAGTAACGGTATTTAGCGTTATCGGTATTTCGAGTTATTTCGGAATGGTATTTCATGAGTAACTGTTGTTTCATAAATTTCGAAGTCGAATAATATAATGACGAGCTGGGGTAGCCATAATTTTATCACAAGTTTTATTTCAACTTTATTAAAAATAATAATTTTTCTTAAACCCAAAAATAAGGTTAACGCTATTTTAGCGTTATCGGAATTTCGAGCTACTTCGATAACGGTATTTTAGCGTATATATTTTCAATTATTTCGGTAACTGTATTTTAGGGGTAACGGTAGTCAAGTTAAATTGGTTCTTTGGAGGTAATGGCAACCAACTTTGGTTTTATTGTTAACGGGTCTAAGAATTATTTAAGAAAATCTGTTGCTATCAAATTCAAAAAGTACCAAGTTTTTTTTTGTCAACCCGTATTTAAAATCAATCTTGACATTTAACTAGGAATCTTTTGAAAACATTTAGAGAAACATGTTAAAATTATAATTTTTAATATTTCAGCTTGTAGGGATATATTTACTTTTTTCGATGTTCCAAAATTTGTATGGTTCGTTCTCAATTTGTAACGACTCAACTGGGTCGTGAACAAGGCGCTTGCGAGAGAACATCTGATCTAGATTTTTAAATGAGATGTAAAAATAAAATCCCTCTTGTCTTACAAAACTTTTCAAAATCCCGCTTTTTCCATACAATTTTGTTCAGAATCCCGCTTTTTAGTCGTTCGGGTCCCGCTTTTTGACAAAAACCCTCTGGTCACGTTAATTATATTCCAAGAAAAATGTATAAAATAAATTTTTAGGGAAGTACTTTTTCATTTCTTTCAAAGTATCAATAAGTGTACATTGTCTTGTGCTTTAGAAGTAATGCAATTAGCATCAAAAGATACTATAAAAAATTTCAAATGAATTGTTCTGCTGTAAAACGTTTAGATTTTTCAAATATTTGTTGCTAAAAAGATCTGTTATGGAAATTAAAAATAGTGTTGTGCATAATTTTTTTTTTTTATTAAAAATATATTGGTTAATATACCAATTAAAATTAAATTCCTTTCGCCAATAAAATATAATTTGGACATTCATTGCAATTTTACATGAAGTCGTGAACATGACTTCTTACTAGGGTTTGGGGTTTCCCGTGATATTTTGTTTCCCGGGAAACGGGAATAAAAAATTCGATTTCCCGGGAGTCCCGGGAAATTTAAATTTTAAGAAAAAAGCAATGATTTTTTATAAAGAATGTATTTTTTTTCTATTCAGTACTATAAAACAACATTATAAATCAAATTTATGATTAGTTAAGGTGGTTTTACACTACAATACTTTGTATTAATACCATTAAAAACGAAAAATTGAGCAGAGTTGACTACAAATAAAAAAATGTGCCGAAATTTGCTTTAAGAGATGCAATTACATTTAAAAATTTAAAGACTTCAACATACATTTAAAAATATTTTTGATATTAATACAAAGTATTATAGTGTAAAACCAATTAAAAATTTAAACAATCTTAAATATTTCACAAAATAAAAATAAGTGCTCCAAAGGTTTAATTGTTTAATTCACTTTTGAAAATCGAATTAAATTTATTTTCACTGTAATTTCTTTAAAGCTTTCATATTTAATTCATAGATTTAAATTCTTTAACTTCACAAGAATTAATTGCTTGAATTAATATTTTGAATCATTCAAATTTTCTTCTATTCAAATCTATTACGAATTAGATTTAGAAAATATTTTTTGTTTCATTTTGTAAAAGCTTTGTTCCCGTACCTAAATTGGACCACGCGGGATCCCTATTTTAGCGAAAAGTGTTCCCGTACTCCAAAAGTGGGAAATGATAGAGATTTTAAGAGAATAATGTTCTACTTCTTGCACGAAACAGCACAGACTATATCTTTGGATAGACTTAGTAAATAGTCAAATAGACAAAAAATAAAAATATACAAATAAAAACTTTGAATGAAAATAAATAATAAATATATAGTTTTTGGTACTAAAAAGAAAGTTTCAATTAAAAAAAATTAAGAACGTTGATATATGCTAAAAAATAAAATAACATTCACACATGAATTTCCAAATAGTTTGATGTTTACCTTCTAAATAAATTCTTTTCATGTTCCCGTATTTTTGTACATTTTTTAGAGAAATATCAGCCTTTTCTCACTTTACCCAAAAAGTACGGGCACAAACTTATTGAAAACTAAAAAATATATATCGTCCATTCCATGAAAGATTTATAAAAAATGCCAATTTTTTGACGGAGGATCATCCGATATTGTTCATATTTGGCACGCATATTTCCTATGGAGCCATTTAAATATTCCCATTTTTATTTTTTTGAATTTCAAACAATTCGCGTATTTATTCACGATTTTAATTTTTCGGAAAGTCAAAATAATCGGAAAAGTGTGTAACTTTAAACATCAATAACTAAAAGTTGTTAATGGATTTTAATGATTTAAACTGCATGTAGAAGAGGAATATGTCCTCTTTTAATATAGTAGTTAAGAAATAATATTACAATTTAAAAATGCATTCATAACGCAAATGCAATTTTAGGATGTATTTTTGAAAAATGTCTACCCTTTTCACTTATTCACTTTGTGAATGCTGTTATGGAATGAAAAATTAGTATTTAAATGAAATTTTAAAATGGTACATCATCATTACATGTTTAAAAGATTGTAGAAATATAAAGTTAAAAACTTGTGTTTTCGGAATGTGATTGGACAAAATAAAACGTTTTTTTCCTAATGAAAAGTAGTCAAATAGGACTTTTCATCAGCGCACCGATGAAATGTTTTTCAATAATCTAAAATAAAAAAAAAAATATTTATTTATATTTCGTATTAGCATCTAAAAATTCCTTTAGTAAATGTACAATTTTCACTTAGGCGATACAAACAGTAAAATTTTTTCCAATAGGATTATAAAATTACATGAATATTAAATTTCCCGTTTTTCCCGGGAAAATTAAAAAAATTTCCGGGAATTCCCGGGATTTCCCGCCCGGGAATTCTCGGGAATTCTCGGACCCCAAACCCTACTTCTTACTCACAGAATAGGTATCAAAAAAGAGAACAAGTCTAATGACAAGTCTATGTTAACTTCATCGAAATGATCCAACTTTGTATTACTTCTCGATCACAAGTTTAAGATCTTATTTACTTCTTTGGATATTCTTTTTTATTGAGACTGTTCATTTGATAAAATGCGACATGAAAAGATTAAAATTTTACAAATATTTGAACTTGTAACAATAGAAATTCCGAAAATATAATTTTAAGTAATGTAAATTCAGAGTTATATAAGTCATAACCATTTTAATGTTCGTCATCAAATGTACGTAAAAATATTAATATTAATTTTTACTTTTCACAGAAGAAATTATTACCGTCTTTTTTACAATTAACTCAGTTGTTTAATTTTGCATTAAAATTTAATAAATATGTTCAAGAAAAATGAAATCTTGGAAATCGGGTAAGGAACAAAAATTCGCTTGTGGTTAAACCTTTTCAATAACACTAGTACCCTATTTTGAACCCCCATAGTTCCGCTCCTGATACGTTTGTTAGATCCTGCTTCTAAACTCAAAATGCTACTATCCTTAGCTACGCCTATGTGAAATTTCATGCAAATCCAACCAGCCGATTAGAAGTTACAGATTTATTTCTATTCTTTCCCACTGTTTAATATTTGATAAAGCAAAGAAAATGTCTGCACTTAAGCTGTTTTTAGTATGAAATCTACTGGAGTTTTTTTGAAAAGAAAAAATTATTTTCTCAAATTGGGCTATATATGCGCACGATTTTTTTTTTTTCATAATATTAAAGTGGAAAATATGTACTATTTTTCAGAAAATTTTCAGAACAAACATCGTGTAACATTTTAAGTTGCATTCCATGAAAATTGAAAATTAGTGTATTTTAGGATAATTTTCAAAAAAATAACAAAAATATTAGGACATAATATAATTTACAAATACTTGAAAAAAGTACACTTAAATATCTGAAGTTGATGGTTCCATTTTAAATTTTTACCTTAAAAGACTTTTTATTAAAAATATTTGGTAAAAATTTAATTTTTTACTATTTTTCAAAAATGTAAAAAAATAGTAACTTTGAGAGCTCATTAGAAGAAAACAACACAACCTAGCTTAAAGATTTTAATTGATATTGATTCACAATTTTGTCTATTTTTATTCGGTACCCAATTTTATTAAAAAACTTTAAATTTTAAAATTCATTTAAGAGCCCAAACACAACCAAACGAATTTCAACGTTGTTTTCCGCTCTAAGAGAGAAATGCAAATTAAATGAAGACGGAATCCTGCAGCGGATTTCATATATATTTTGTTTTTGTTTCTTTATATTTTTTGTGTTTGGCAACAACAAAACTACATATATAAAAAAATATTTATCTTTCTCTCTTAAATTCCATACATAAAAAATAAAAGGGAAATCTATCTATCTATCTCTTTCTTTCTTATATAAACTTATGTGATTCATTTTGCAACAACGGCAACACTGACAGAGAGGGAGAGTGAGAAAATGAGAGCTTTTGAGAATCCGTTGTAAAATTAAAATAGATTTTAATTTCCAGCGGATTCCGCTGTGTCTTCATATAAAAAAAATAATCCGCTAGGTTGTGTTTGGGCTCTAAGCGCCACTTTTGACATATTTTACCCCAACGTGCAATGCTTACTTTTTTTTTTCAAATGTTCGTAGTTTGGAAAAAAAATGTAGATTTATAAATGTGAAAATATGAAAGCATACGTTAAGGCGAAAACTTTATTATTTGTTTTTAATTTCATTTTTATACAAATAGGATGGAAAGTTTATCAAATGTGATATAATGTGAAAGAATTTGATCTATATTATATTTCTAAGTAACTATTTTAATAGATTAAACTCTATAATTAGTGTAATTTATATGTTTTACATGTATAACTAAGATTATTCGGTTAATTGAATAATTTGCCAATAATCGGTTACTAACTGATCAGCTTTTAACCTCGAAAAATTATTTGTCGAATAAACCGAATAATATGAAAATCCGAATAATTGGATACCCTAGTAGAGACCCCTGTTGCTAAAACAAGCGTTTTAAACAAGAAAGAAAGACACAGTCAATTAAGACCGAACATATGATACCCTACACCATTATGTATGTTCATAATAATTCGGGAACGGGTCTGATATATGTTAGACCTGAGTCTAATTGCGGACCAAAACTTGGTCTGATGAGTTTTTCTGTGCTTTACAAACATCAGCACAAACGCATAATACCCGAACCACCTACGTTGGTGTAGGGTATAAAAATAAACAATTTCATGTGTTTTAATTTAATTAGATTTTTAGGTGTTAAGCCCAAATTACAATAGCGCGTAGTCAGCAGCAGTGTGTGCTGCCATAATCAGCTGATCATTTAGAAAGCACTGTTTGTTATGGTGTTGATTACATATAGTCAGCAGCAGTTTGCAGTGCTGTTTCATTTAGCCCTGTTTCTAAATCTACTGCGCTGCTTTCAGATTGAGAGCGAGACAAAGAGAGTGAGCAAATAAATGAGAGACTAAAATACACAAGTAGAATAAAGCAAGATGGTGGTTGTAAATTTTTGCTGCTTGCGCTTAAATGTAATTATATGGGCAGCAACATGTTATTCTGACAGTGAACAGCTGATAACTTTTTCTGATACTGTTGCTGACTACGCGCTATTGTAATTTGGGCTTTAAACTAACATTTTTCATTTATTTACTGCTTTAATTTACGAGATATATAGAAATTCTGGACCCGGAATATTAATTTGTATTAATTTGAACTATGTTTTACGCGTTTTTAATTTACACATACTTTTTTTACACATACAACAAGCAGCGTAAATCGAGTGTTACCTGTGCCAGATTCGAATTGTGATCTAACTTGCCATACCTGAAAAACGAGCTTGATTTCCAAAAAAATTTTGACAATCGGCTTGCGCCAAAAGATTGTTTACTTTTTATATGAAATCTAAATATAGAGGAATATAAATATATCGAAACAATGGGGATATAGCTTTTGTAAAAATAGAAGTTTACATAGTTCTTAGAATATCCGTTTAGGTCATGAAAAAATATAAGGAAATGATGTGTATTTTTGCAATTGTTAAAAAATTACTACATCGTATAAACAAATCTGTTTTTGGAGTTTTCAAATAAGTCTCGATCGATCGACACTGTATCCAATAAAATAAAAAATATGCTTCAGGCTTATCACTATTAAAATATACTCTTCATAACGTAGTGTTTATAGTAGACAATATTTTATCAAGACAAACGTCAAAATGAACTCGTATTAATGGAAGGTGGTAATAGTGGCACAAAAACCAAAATGTGGCGAATTCATTTATATTTTTATACATGCAGTTTGACAGCTGCAACAACCAAAAATAATTATCAGCTGTTTGACTGAGGTTACATTTAATACATTAGCACTGACTTTGATGATTGCTTTGATGAAAATTTGTGTAATATAGACACTAGGTAAACATTTTTTTTTCAACTTGGCATATTACATTTGAACTTGTAACTTGACAGCTTCTAAACATCTTGACAATCAAGTTCGTTCAAGGCCATCTGGCAACCCTAGTTATATTTCAGGAAAGTTATCTATATTCCATATTCTACTCAAACGATTTTTACAAAACATATATCATTGGAAAACTTACGCTTGAGCTGGTTGGTTAAATTATTTTGGTTGTATTTATCAAATATTTATTTACCATAATTCTTCTTTGTTCTCAGTTATCTGACCATCCCCTTTGGTATTCGTAAGAAATTAGGTTTTTGAATAAAGCACTATATTTTTTATCCGCGTAGCAAATTTAAATTAACAGTTATTAATATTATTTTTGCCTGGATTTGACTACCGTGCACTGAGGGTGGTGAGGTCTAAAATTTGTTTTCTGTTCGAAAATTTATGTTTTCTCCCTCTTTTATCCTTCATGAGAACTAATATCTTAAAATTAATTAAATTTAATTTTAGTTGAGAAAATCTTTAATAAACCTTATCAAGCGTTATCAAAACTTAATTTAATTAAAAAAAAATTTAGTATTCACTCTTTATAAACTCTGTATTATAGCGATCAATTGGATTAAAAAAAAAAAAAAAAATGTGAAAAAATATTTTTGCCTGCTGTTCTCTTTTGGCTTTTGCCACTCAAACAAATGCATAAATTAACACCAATCGACGCCATGTTAATTTTAACAAAATGCCGCCACTGTGTTTTAGGTATCTGTTGGTGCTAACGCTGCTGCACACAACTCCAAGAATAAGCCTGTGATACGAGCTATAAGATACAAACTACAAATACATAAGACTTACAGTAATTCAATAACGATACGTACGATACTATTCGATCGTAGTATAAGCGGACTCTATTTTATGGTTATGGCTGATGTTATATGACAGTTGATCTATCAACAATGTATAACGTCAAAGTTGAATTAATGTTTATTTTCCTTGCATCTTTTGTTGATGGTGTCGGTGGTGGTGGTGGAGGTGCTGCTATAGAAATTGTTGGTGTTGCAGCAGATAAGCTTAACTCAATTGAGTTGGATTTTAATTCCTTTGGTATGCTTTTTGTTGTTGCACTAACGGCAGTATTTAAGGCAAAACAAATAAACCAAAGAGATAGAAAAAAAAAAACAATCAAGTGGCAGTAAGTAGTAGTGGCAGAGTGTTATTGGTCGTTTTATTTATTTACGTTTACTACTTGTATTGATTCTGTAAGTAGAGAACGAGCACTTACTACTTGTATACATGTATGTATGTATGTACTTACTACACTGTGCACCGTATGTTGTTGATATGATACTTCATAGCAAATGTCAATGGGTTGTCAATAACACAAATTTATTCTCTAAATACTCGCACAAATAATGAAGAAAAATAAAAAAATAAAACAAATCAACAAATGTGATGAAAAGATAAATATTGCATTGAGTGTTAATAAAAATATAAACTTTTAAAATGATTACACAAACAAATATACAAAAAAAAAAACATACATACATACGCACACTTAAGTATTGATGTATTTGTTGGTATTTGTTTGACAAGATAAATGTAATTATCTTCAATTTATTTTCTATTTTGTTTTTATGACACAAAACTTTGTTTATGGTAAATGTCAGAATTGCAATTGACAGCTGCATTAAAATCAAACATGCATTTATACTTTATTTACAAACAAGCATACACACATACATACATATATGTATGTATATTAAAAGACTTTTGGTGATCATGTTCATATGTTTTATTTTAGATTTTAGAAAGTCCTTCATATATTATAAATAATTTGTGAATATGAACGTCGATTATTATATTTTTAATCACGATATAATAATCATAATTATTATTATAAAATATTTTGTTTTCTGTGATTGATGTTGTTTGTTCTTAAATGTCATAATCATTTTGTTTTTGATAGAGTTTTGATCAAAAATATTGTCAAGGTTAAATTGTTATCTAAGTATGGAATGCAATAGGAAAAATATAAGAATATAAATAATAAAAATCAAATCATTTTATTTTAAAAATACGGTTCATTTGAATTTGTTCAATAAGGATATTCTAATTTAAATAATAAAATACAGAACCGTATGAAGATTTAGAACA
Source organism: Protophormia terraenovae (assembly GCA_951394005.1). Taxonomy (NCBI): domain Eukaryota; kingdom Metazoa; phylum Arthropoda; class Insecta; order Diptera; family Calliphoridae; genus Protophormia; species Protophormia terraenovae. Next base: position 88,501,231 of record OX596075.1, read on the forward strand.
ACGTTAAATGTATATCTTAAAAAAATTTATAAAATATTTACAAATATAATATCAATACAAAAAAATACAATTTTTGATACCAATTTTAGAGTGCTGAATTTGAATATTTATCACGTCTAGAAAAATTAATATAATTAAAAAATTTTTCCAGTATATTATTTCGGAATATATTATAAATTACATAAAATTTTTAAAACAATTTTCCCTCATATATCCCAGGAGTTATTCCCAAAAACGAAACAAAATCGAGACAATAAATCAAAAATTCAAGCCTAAATTTCTTTTTACTATAAGGTATAACTTAGGAGAGTAAGCTTATTTTATATCTTTATCTTGTCAAGCGCTTTAAAGAAATATAAAAATTTTGATTTGAAGAAGTTAAGATTTGTTGAAACTTTTACGTAATCGAGTTTAACACGGAATGAGTTTTCTGAAAAATTACAACTCTTCTTTACATTTCAAATATTTTGCTTTCAGCACCACTGTGCTGCATGTGGTTGTGGAATTACAAAGAAAAAAATATTATTTTTTTAAATCGAAATTTAATTAATATATTCGGGCAAAAATAAAATAAAGGAAATAGTAAAAAAAATTTAATTATGTCTAGAATTTTTTAAATAAATCAGTTTTTTTGTTTTATTGATTGTACACAGAAAAAAAATTTCAAATTATTTTTTAATAAAATTATTAACTAACTTTACATTGAAATTTAATTATATTATTTATTAATATAATTAATTTTCTAATTGGTTTACAATTTTGTTTTTTAATAAATTGACATCTGTTAATAAAATATAAAGAAAAATTAAAAATTTGTCTATAAAAATACAGAAATAAAATAAATTTAAGTCAATTTCCAAAAAGGAAAAGCAGTAATAATGAAATCAATTATTCTAGTTATTAATATTATCATTTTTATGATTGGGGCAAAATCAATTAAAAATTAATTAATATAAGCACTTTCGTAATTAAAGACCATTTTTACTTTTTTCTGTGTAAATAGTTGGAATATGGGTTTCAAGAAACAAAAACAAATTTAAAAGTTTAACAATCTCAATAAAAATAAAAAGTAAATTATATAATTTTTGTATGATTTTAAAAGGTAAGCTTTAGGTAAGTTTAGTCTTTGAACATTTTGGGAGCTTTTCCGTCGATGGACACTTAAATACACTTAAACATTTTATTTTTAACAACAGTTTTTAGTTTCTGATAGGAATACATATTTTGCATATGGTAAGTAAATCTGTTATTTAATTAAACCATAAACGGCAAAATACATGTCTACTGATATTTTTAACGCACAGAAAAAAATGGCAACTCCATAAAAATGCCTTTCTGAGTCAATTTAAAAATGTCCTTCAGTCTGAATAGCAGTTTTTAGAAAATTTTGTGCACAAAGTCGCTATATTTATGATACATTGTTCAATAAAATTTTTATTTGGTATTTGTTCATAAATTGTCCAAAATTATATTTGTTTAATTTTGCATCAAAATTTTATAATTATATTCAAATAAAACTATAAAATAAGAATCGCATTTAAGATTTTATTTCTCATTTGAATTGATTTAATTAATTTTTTAATTCGAAATTTATTCTGTTTTAAATTTTTTACAGTTTTTTGGAAATTGAGAGGTGCAAATTTAAAGAAAGCTGTTAATTGAATGAATTATTTAATAACATATTTAATGATTAGTTTTATTTTTTCTTTTTTCTGTGCATTATTTCCCCAAGAAACCCCCTAGAGCCAATGAATATTGATACTAAAAATTTTCGAATTTTTTTTTTTTTAACCCCAAAAATAAATCAGCTTGTAGAATTTCCCGTATATGTATAAAAAGTTATTTAATTTTATTAAAATTCCAAATATTCAAATTTGTAAATAGTGAAAATATTTTAATAAGAAACAAGCGCCAAATCTATATACCAAATCTATATACTTTCTCAAATTTTACGTTATACGAGAGGTGGGCGATAAAGTGGGCGGACCACGCCCATTTTTTGTTTCCGAGTTTATATCGACCCTCGAACATGCTTTAGTTTGAAAGATATCAGCAGAAAAGTATGAAATGAAGCTACAACGGACACCCTGTGTTTCTAGTATTTTGCCCATAACTTTTTTGTTTATTAACCGATTTTGCTCATTTACAAACAAATAAACCTTATATACGATATAAGGTTTGTTTGGTATAGGGATCCAAACGGGATCCCTATACCTATACCCGTTTGAGCCCTATCCTACTTTAAACAGAAAATATATACTTTGTGGGTCTTAAATGATTCCTTCGACATGTTACACACGGAATAACAAAATCAATATACCCCCCATCTTTTTGATGGCGGGTATAAAAAATATATACAGTACAGCTCCGGTAGGCGGACAATTTTTTAGGTCCCATGGTTTAGGTGGCATTTTTAGAATAAATTAATCTCCGCTCGGACGCCCTCTAGGGCGGACGCGAACACCTGTTTTTAAAGAAAACGTCTCTCGTAGATGGACAAAAATCGTAAACGGTAAAAGAAATGTACCAAATATTTGCTTCATATTTCATATTTATTTGCATTTTTTGAAGTTTTTTAACATAACGTTTTGCTGGTTTTGAGCATAATCTAGTTTTTTTCATTCAATTTTGACTATCACACTTGATTAAAAATTCTTCATACCAGAAAAGTAGAAAGGAGAATATGAAAACTTGATCCCTAAAAAAAAGATGCTGTCCCGGTTATCTATGTCCTGAAGACAGTCTCAATGAAGGGTACATGATTTGTCGTAGAGCACAATGGCAACAGATTTCTACAAATCTTGACAACTTTTTTGAACAAAGGGCATAGGAATTCTGCACAACAAACAGAGCGACATTATTATAAGTCATATAAAAAAAGTAGTTAGGTGCTGCTAAGGATCGACGCCAAACCACAAATATCATTTTCCCAAGATAATCCTGTCCTTTTTAAATGAAGTAACATTCCAACATATGTAGATGGCTATGTTGTCAAACTTGTCCACAATATGCTTTTTATTTTTAGTTAGTAAAAATACTATTGAGAGAAGTTTGACCCTTAGCCAGTTAAGAGATGAATTTTTTCGCGAACGAAAAATTAGTAAATTTAGAAAGTAATTTTAGGAAAATGGGATGAAAACAGAGAGAAACGAACTGTAGCCATAAATTCCATAAAATAAATTTCATAAAATCATACTTTTTTGCAAAAAATGTCTAAATGAAAATGCGAAACGTCGTTTGCTGCAGACGTAAAAGAAACCAAAATTTTTAGTTTTATGCTTTAAATTTAGCCATCAAGTAAAGTTCTTCAATCATTTCCTTATAATAGAAAAATCATAAACACTTTTCAAACAAAAATTTTTCTTAAATGGAATAAATTTTACGACTGTTTCGTTTATGAAGTTAATGTTACAATCTTTTGACTTTTGTCAATATTGATGTAATTTTTGAAATTTTTTGTATAAAAATGGTTTGGGTCAGTACATTATAATCCAATAAATAAAACTAACATTTGATTTTTAGGTGGTTATGGCTTTTGCATTTTAGTTGACGATATATATATATAAATAAGAATATGTATATTTATAATTTAATTCAGTACAATCAATTTTGAATATTGATATAAAAATATGTAGTGCAGAATTACTCCTTGTAAAAAAAAAAAAATACAGTGGGGTCACAAAAAAAATCCAACAAAACGAAAACAACTCGCACGTACTAAATTTTGCACCTGAGGTATTTTATAGTATTTTTTAAATATTAGTTACTAAAATAAAAATATATTGTAATATAATAAAGTGTAGTTTATAGATATGGATCAGTAGATTATTATACAAGTTTTAGAATTTTAAATATACCTTTAAGATCGAGTGCTAAGTCCGAAAGACCGATTTTCCGGACTTCGCTGGTTTAAAATGTTACATATAAAATACCAGTTGACAAAATTACATTTTTAAAATTATATTATAAAGACAAGAAATTATTTTTTTTAAAAAGTATATACGGATTTAAATTAACAGCAAAACTATGTTGAATATTTAAGACACAAATTCAGTTTTTGAATTTTTCCTTCTATTATTTTGAATTTACATCTATTTTGACCCACACTTTATTAAAGAACAAACTTTTTTAATACATAATATAATTCTATACTTCATTGGAAAAACAAAAAGGTATCGCTTGACAAAATCGGATGAAAATTGTAGATTTGATGAATTTAATTTGGTCAACTGGTATTTTATATATAACATTTTAAATCCGCGAAGTCCGGAAAATCGGTCTTTCAGATATAACTCCCGATCTTGAAGGTATATTTAAAATTCTAAAAATGGTGTTATAATCTACTGACCCATATCTATAAACTATACTATCAGCGTTACCGTTTGACGACTTTAGTCGCCATTTGCCCCTTTTTCAACCACCTGGCCACTTTTTTGGCCCCTTTTTTAAATGGCGACTAAATGGTGACTTTTTAAGACTGTTCTGTTCTAAATTACAATATAGTAAGTTGTTTGAAATATATCGACCCAATATATATTAATTTCAACAAATAAATTAATAATTTTGGGACTGTCTTACAGTATAGTGATATAATAAACCGCGTAGTATTTATAAATGAACTGAAACTGTTAGTAATTAAAAATTATAATAAAGTTTATGAACAGCTATTTATATCATCATATGCCAAATTTTTTGGACTGGATTGAAAAAATAAAAGAAGATTCGATGAATACTTATATCCTAATTTAAATTTTTACATTTCTAAGAGCAATCCCTCGGGGGAACGTGTTTTTACTAAATTATCAAAAACAAGAAATAGTTTATCTAACAGAATTATGACAATACTTGTGAATTCATGCGTTCCATCCTAAATTTTAAAGTCTAGAGCACGAGTAAGAACTCCTACAAAAGTACAGGAGTTTAACTAATTAAAAGAGGATTGTGTGCTAAATATTTTTGTGAATAAATCTTTATTTTTGCAATAATAAAAATTGTTCTAAAATAATAATAAATTATTTTGTTATTAATAGAACTGAATTTTGTAGTTTTTCTTAAAATACAATAATTTGTTGTTATCAAATAAACAAATTTTAAAGAGTTTTTTAGGTTTTAAAGTACTTTGCCCCTTTTTTTTAAAAAATCCCCTTCTTGGCGACTTTTTATTTTGAAATTCCGTTTTTTGGACACTTTTTAAAAATTCTCAACGGTAACGCTGTATACTATATTATATTTCAATATATTTTTATTGTAGTAAAAAATTATTTTAAAAATATTATAAAATCTCTCAGGTGCAAAATTGAGTACGTGCGAGTTGTTTTCGTTTTGTTGGATTTTTTCATATAGCTTGATGCTTTTGTTTTAAAATTATAAATTATTTTATTAAATACTAAACATAAAATAAATTAAAAAATATATGTTTGGATTTGCTTTATTATTTTAATTTTTATACAATGTCAATTACAAACATGTACTCATTTGTCGGCCTTGACCGACTATATTTTCTTCTCTCGTTTTGAAATAACTTTATTGAAGGATACAGAATCCTACAAGGCAGTTTTAAATATTATAAGATTTGTTATAATTTTATCTATTCTACATAATGACAAGTTAAAAAAAAAAACAAAAATTAAAAATCTTCATTGCTCATACATATGTATGAATGTTGCCAATACCAACTCAATTTCCTTTTGTTGCAATTATTTTTCCTCTCCATTTTGTTAGACAAAATGTAATGTAATTTTTATGTATTTATTCAATAACTTAAGGCGCGATCGTGTAGCATCGCGATGACATTTACGGTTACACTACTATTACAAATATAAACAAAAATAACTAAGTATAAAAAATCGTATCACATAGAGACATACACATGTACATGTATAAAAGATGTTAAGCGTTTTAATCTAGACTAAAATGTTTAAAATGCAGCTGCCAGTTTGACACTTGTTATTTAAACAAACAAATAGCAGAAATGATGTTAGTGGTAAATATGTATTTATTTCGTATAAAGACATTGGCAGTGAACTTCGAATGCCCTATAATTATGGTTTGGGGTCCGAGAATTCCCGGGCGGGAAATCCCGGGAATTCCCGGAAATTTTTTTAAATTTTCCCGGGAAAAACGGGAAATTTAATATTCATGTAGTTTTATAATCCTATAGGAAAAAATTTTACTGTTTGTATCGCCTAAGTGAAAATTTTACATTTACTAAAGGAATTTTTAGATGCTAATACGAAATATAAATAAAATTAGATACAAGTGATATTTTAGATTATTGAAAAACATTTCATCGGTGCGCTGATGAAAAGTCCTATTTGACTACTTTTCACTAGGAAAAAAACGTTTTATTTTGTCCAATCACATTCCGAATACACGAGTTTTTAACTTTATATTTCTACAATCTTTTAAACATTTAATGATGATGTATCATTTTAAAATTTCATTTAAATACAAATTTTTCACTCCATAAAACCATTCACAAAAGTGAATGGGTGAAAAGGGTAGACATTTTTAAAAAATTCATCCTAAAATTGCATTTGCATCATAAATGAATTTTTAAATTGTAATATTATTTCTTAACTACTATATTAAAAGAGGGCATATTCATCTTCTACATGCAGTTTAAATCATTAAAATCCGTTAACAACTTTTAGAGTTATTGATGTTTAAAGTTACACACTTTTCCGATTATTTTTACTTTTTGAAAAATTAAAATCGTGAATAAATACGCGAATTTTTTGAAATTAAAAAAAATGAAATTGAAAAAAGATTCGGCTGTGCCGAATCTTTGATACCCTTCACCATATTACCATCTTACTATCTTATCGACATCATATTACCATATTACCGACAAATAATAAAATTTTCGCCTTAACGTATGCTTTCATATTTTCACATATATAAATCTAAATTTTTTTCAAACTACGAAAATTTGAATATGAAAAAAAAAACAATCATAGCAGGCTTTGCTTTTAAAAAAATAAACAACAACAACAATTCCATACTTATATATTTTTTTATGTGTGTATATACAAACTGACTGCATATACAAAGAACAACAACACTGTTATTATTATATTACTTCTGTTGCTAACTAAACTACTTGTCTATACAAAAAACAAAAAACGTCACTAATAGTCATTACAATGCTTAATATATGTACATGTTTGTGTATGTATTTATGTATATTCTTAACAGATATGTTTTAGTTTTTAAAAATAAACAACAACAATTCCATATCTATTTATCTTTGTACAGACTGCATATACAAAGAACAACAACAACACTGTTATTCATTATATGACTGCTGTTTCTAACTAAACTACTTGTCTGTACAAAAAACAGAAAACGTCACTAATAGTCATTACAATACTTAATATACATGTTTGTGTGTGTATTTATATTCTTAACAGATTTGTTTTTGGGCCATAACTCTGTTGATTATGAACGAATTTGGTTTATTAAAAAAAACGAAATTTTGTAAAAACATTTATGACTGATCTATATAAAAATAAAAATCTGTAGCTTGAACAAGGGCTTCAAAAATAAAAAATTCGTCTTCCCCGATATCTCAGTTATTACTGAACCGATTTATTTAATTTTTTCAGAACAAAAATTCAGAAAATAATTTCCGAGCCTCCTTTGAAAATTCGAAGTCCCTGGTATATGCAGAGGCTTCAGAAACTGAAAAACCGGTTTTTAAAGCATATCTCCGCCATTTATAAACCGAACCTGCTGATTCAAAAAACCAAAATTTTATAAAAATATTTGTGACCGATCTGTATAAAAATAAAAATCTATAGTTTAAACCAGGGCTTTAAAAAATAAAAAATGCGTTTTGTCCGATATCTCAGTTATTATTGAACCGATTTATTTCATTTTTTCAGAACAAAAATTCAGAAAAAAATGTCCGAGACCTCTTTGTAAAAACGAAGTCCCTAGTATATACAGAGGCTTCAGAAACTGGAAAACCGGTTCTAAAAACCGGTTTTCTTAACATATCTCCGCATTGTATGAACCGATCTTGCTGAATTCCAATAGCAAAATTCTCGAAAGCATTTCCGATCGTTTGATATATATATTATATATGTCAGTTATCGGTGGGCTTCATAAACGCCATTTCAACCGACACACGGACGGACGGACGGTCGGACGGACGGACGGACGGACATGGTCCTATCGTCATCATTTCTTACAAGGATCCCGAAAATGTAAACTTTTTTGCTCTCCGACGAAAATTGTGGGAATTACAAACGGAATGACAAACTTATATATACCCTTTACACCTGTGGTGAAGGGTATAAAAATAAGAATGGGGATATTTAAATGGCTTCATAGGAAATATGCGTGCCAAATATGAACAATATCGGATGACCCTCTGTCAAAAAATTGGCATTTTTTATAAATATTTCATGAAATGGACGATATATATATATTTTTTTAGTTTTCAATAAGTTTGTGCCCGTATTTTTGGGTAAAATGAGAAAAGGCTGATATTTCTCTAAAAAATGTACAAAAATACGGAAACACGAAAAACAATTTATTTAGAAGGTAAACATCAAACTATCTGGAAATTCCTGTGTGAATGTTATTTTATTTATTTAGCATATATCAACGTTCCTAATTTTTTTTAATTGAAACTTTCTTCTTAGTACCAAAAACTAAATATTTATTATTTATTTTCATTAAAAGTTTTTATTTGTATATATATATTTTTTTTTTATTTTACTATTTACTAAGTCTATCCAAAGATATAGTCAGGGCTCTTTCATGCAAGAAGTAGAACATTATTCTCTTAAAATCTCTATCATTTTCCAATTTTGGAGTACGGGAACACTTTTCGGTAAAATAGGGATCCCGCATGGTCCAATTTAGGTACGGGAACAAAGCTAATATTTTAAAAAATGAACCAAAAAATATTTTCTAAATCTAATATTATGTTCACATATAAATGTTTTCTGGAAAACGAGTCGTTTTCTTAAAAAAACACAAACAAATTGACTTGTTTTTCCACACATTTCAAAACCAACAAACATCTCGATTCGAGTTGTTCAATTATTTAACACACAAAAAACTTACTAAATTTCCATACAGGGAAGACATTTTTAGTATTTTTAGTACATAGAAATTTTTTGAAAAAAGAAATTGTAAAAATTGTCAAACAATTTAAAAAGAAAAAATTAAAAATTATGAATGAATTTTATATTTGTTCATAAATTTTATTTGTTTACAAATTAAATTTTTTTAATTAGAAGTTGTTTGCGTGTGAAATTTTTAATTAAATCAAAGATTTGAGAAAATATTTTGGCTAACGAAAAACAGGTCAAAAGGAAAAATATGATAAAATGATATGTGAACAGTGATGCTTAAATTTATTGTGTTTTTAAAAAAACAAGTAAGAAACTAATGTATGTGAACATAGTATAATTCGTAATAGATTTGAATAGAAGAAAATTTTATTTTTTAAGCTTGAATTGTAATATTGGTAGTGGATTCTTCAAGCAATTAATTCTTGTGAAGTTAAAGAATTTAAGTCTATGAATTAAATATGAAAGCTTTAAAGAAATTACAGTGAAAATAAATTTAATTCGATTTTCAAAAGTGAATTAAACAATTAAACCTTATTTTATTTTTATTTTTTTTTTGTGAAATATTTAAGATTGTTTAAATTTTTAATTGGTTTTACACTATAATACTTTGTATTAATACAAAAAATATTTTCAAATGTATTATGGTGTAAATACTTTCAATACTTTGTATGTTGAAGTCTTTAAATTTTTTAAATATAATTGCATCTCTTAAAGCAAATTTCGGCACATTTTTTTATTTGTAGTCAACTCTGTTCAATTTTTCGTTTTTAATGGTATTAATACAAAGTATTATAGTGTAAAACCACCTTAACTAATCATAAATTTCATTTATAATTTCATTTATATAGTACTGAATAGAAAAAGTTACATTCTTTATAAAAAATTATTGCTTTTTTTCTTAAAACTTAAATTTCCCGGGATTCCCGGGAATTCCCGGGAAATCGAATTTTTTATTCCCGTTTCCCGGGAAACAAAATATCACGGGAAACCCCAAACCCTACCTATAATTTAAAAATTTTTTTATTATAAAAATAAAGAGATTTCATAGATTATTACCGACCTACAATAAAAAATATTCTGATTGGTGAGCTTTTTCTTTTAACTTAAAAAAAGTTTCGGTTATACTATAAATTTACAAAAAAATTTTCTACATAGTATTCTCATAAAGTTATTTTTTTTACAAAGTATTGCTTTAAAAGATTACCTCATTATAAGGATTCGCATACATATGTAAGTAAATTAGACATCATTTAGATTAACACTCAAACTCCCCACTGTAGGGTATTACAAAGATCAATGATAATTTATGTTGTTATTTAAGTTGAGATGTTGCTCTTAATATTGTTTTAGTCTTTTTCGATGTTTTCTTGTATCTTTTGCAGTATTTATATGTATTTTCTAGAAAATTGGTTAATAAAAACTATGGTAAGTGGATTTTAATGAATTATAGCTAAAAATGCGTGTATGGAATCTCAAGTGACACTTGTTTTTGAGATGTAATTTATCAACAACAACTACTATTACTTCATAAAATCAACTACACTCACTCACTATGCTACACACAATATTTAGAGTCAATGCGTAAGTATGGTATATGAATGAATCGATAGATAGATGGATGGATGGATGGATGGATGGATGGACAGAGCGACAGCTACATACTACTATAGATAGACAAAAATAAACAACTGACTTCTACTACTAAATTATGTAGAGTTTAGTTAAAATGATGTTTTTAAAAGCAAATCACCAACAAAAACATTTTACATAATTACTTTATTTACAACTTAAGGAAAAAAAAAAAAAAATAACCGTTCTCTTTTTTTTTTACTTGTTTTGCGGAAAGATTTACACTACAGTGATTAATGAAGTATGCGGAGACTGGAGAGTGTTATAGAGCATTATTATAAAATTTATCACAATAACTTATTTCAGATTAAAATTGACTTATAACGCCAAAATTCGCTATAAAAAAATATGCAAATTTTCTATACACTTTAAGCAAATTAATATTTTAAAATTTAAAATGTAATTTGGAAACCTTCTTTGTTCACGCGATTACTCTAGCTTCACTGAAATAATGTTGCGAGTGTGCTTCACGAAAAAGGAACCCCTAGTAGAAAAACTGTAAAATTTTAACATAAATTTTGGTCTATAATCCGATAGGATTGAGAATAGAACGTAGGTCCTATGCGGTTACTTATAAACCATTGCGATTTTCATGATAAAAAACCAAGATGCCGTTGCCTACGTCTTTCCAAAGCAATCACAATAATAGTAAGACACAGTCTTCTCTTCCTCTTTTTCGGTCAAATTTCGACCATAAGGCCCTAGTCACTGCGTTCTCATAACAATATTACCTGAGCCCTATTCAGAAATACTTATTTCACATAAAGCTTACTGAATATATAAAAAAAGTGGAAATAACGGAGTTAAAGATTTGAAGCTGTTAAAATTTGATGGAAAAAAACAAGAAGAAACGAGAAAAAAAGATATAGTCGGTCAAGACCAACTATATGATATCCTACACCATTGTGTATAAGCATTAAAATTCGGTAAGGGAATTTATGTTAGACCTGAACCCAAAATATAAAAGCACACGTTCTAAATAATTATAAAATTGGGGGATTCACAAGGTATGCTATCATGTCGTATACTCCAAATATAAAAATACAGAATAATGGGTTGATAATAACATCTAAATTATTTTATGAACTATTGGGAGATTCTCGGAAGTTTATATTGTAGCTACGGTAAATTATGGACTGATTCTCATAAAATTTTGCAACATTGTATCTACTTATATAAAATCTATTTGAGTCGAATATTAACTTGATATTAATATTTGTATGGGATTTATGCACGTTAAAGTGATTTTGGGAAGAGCGGTTTATATGGGAGCTATGATCAATCGTAGACCGAGGTATGAAAATTTATACTTCTTTGCACCAAATTTCATTAAAATATTCTTATTTTAAGGCATTTTTAAGTGTTGAAACTCTATTGCGGGGGGACATTTGTATGGGGGATAGGTGAAATAATGGACCGATCACAACCAATTTCAATAGGCTTCGTCCTTTCATAGAATTATCTTCAAAATAGCGACCTGCACTTTGTATACAAGGTTTACATGGACAGCCAGACAGCTAGACGGACGGACGAAAATCGTTAGATCGATTTAAAAAGTGATTCATAGTCGACTGGTATACTTTAAGGTGGGTGTTGGATAACTTTTTCTATGTGTTACAAACATCAGCACAAACACATAATACCCCAAGAACCTGTGGTGGTGTAGGGTATAAAAACTTAGTGGAAAATGTGTTCCTTGATCGAAATACGAAATTAGTTTCCGATAGAATTTGAAAAGAAAACAATGACTATAGAAACTTGAAACCGAAACTGATTTTAAACAAGCATGAATGTTATATTCGGTTCGACCGAATTTATTAGGGTTTATCAAATCGAAATCAAAAGTCAAAATAGTCGAAAAGTCGAAATAAGTCGAAAATAGTCGGAAAGTATAAAAATGTTTAAAAAATTATCCTATTTATCAGCTTTTATTTATATACCATTAAACCGTGTAGTTAGTACATATTTTTGTGTGTAAATAGCACTCTCATTGGATAGATTTGTATGTTAATCAATCAATATATTTGTTTGCTTTGTATTCATTTTTATTTTTAAAGTTTTTATTAGACAATTAACAAAAAAATAGTCAATAGTCAAAAAAAGTCGAAAATAGTCGGAAAAAGTCGAAAAGTAGACTATTTCAAAATTAAAAAAAGTTGAAAAGTCGAAAAATCTACTATTTAATAATTGAAAAAGTCGAAAAATCGAAAAGTCGACTTTTTGTTCAAACTATAAAACCCTAGAATTTATATACCCACCATCAACTTTTTAAAATTTTACGTTAAAGGTAACGTGACCAGAAGGTTTTTGTCAAAAAGCGAACCCAAACGACTAAAAAGCGGGATCCTGAACAAAATTGTATGGAGAAAGCGGGATTTTGAAAAGTTTTGTAAAAACAAGAGGGAGCACCTTGTTTACGACCCAATTGAGACGTTACAAATTGAGAACTACTCATAAAAATGTTGGAACATCGAAATAAGTAAATATATCCCTACAAACTGAAACATTAAAAATTATAATTTAGACCTGCTTTTTTAATGTTTTCAAAATATTCCTAGGTTAATTTCAAGATTATATTTGAATACAGATTGATAAAAAAATTGGTACTTTTTGAATTTCATAGCAATAGATTTTCTTAAATAATTCTTGGACCCTTAACAAATGAACTTAAGTTGGCTGCCGTTACCGCTAAAAAAATAAAAAAAAAACCATTCAACTTTATTACCGTTACCACTAAAATATAGTTACTAAAATAATTGCAAATAAGGCTACTGCTAAAATATATAACGCTAATAAACTTATGGCTACCCCCAGCTCATCATTATAATATTTGACAACAAATTATATTTTATGGTTCTGAACCGATACTTCCAAATTTATGAAAAAAAGATACCTATAAAATACCATTACCGAAATAACTAAAAATACCGCTACCTCTAAAAAACCGTTAACAAAATAATCCGATAAACAGTTTATACAAAAATAAAAAGAGTATCCAACGCGAAACAAAGGCACGTTTATATGGTTTCAGGTAGTTATTAAAGCTACAATATGAAAACATGAATGTTAACCTTGAGATCAAACTTTATGTCAAAACAATTTTTTGAAATGGGACATTTTGGTAAATAAAATTGGATAAAACATTTATTTAAATAGCCCTCACACAAATGTTCTCACGAAATGATTTTTTTAAAATCTAAGATCTCTCTGAAAGAACAAAATTTCTTCCTCCAAAAATGTATTTCGTCCATTCCATGAAAGAACGCCCAAAAATTTACCAAGTGTCTTTCGATTTTTAAAAACTTTACATTTTTTAATGTAAAGATTTCAAACTTTTCAACTATGTTAAAAAATTAAAAATTTTTAATAGCATATTTAAAGAGAAATGCATTTGAAACATCCAATTGCATTAAAATGCATTTTTAAGAAATCTTTCTTATTTTTAAAGCTGACATATGTGAAAATCAAAGGCAGTTTAAATCATTAAAATTCACAAAGCCTAGAGATGTTGCTATTCAAAGTTACATACTTATTATTTTTTTGGTTTTTGAAATAAAATCGCGATTTTTTGCAATTTCACAAAACTGATATTGATAAAAGGCTTAATGGAGTTTGTGTATACAAATTATTATCGAAATTGAAAGCTATTAAGTTCTTTCATGGAATGGACGATTTATTTTTTATTCTAACATTCTTAAAATAATTAAAGTTTTAAAACTATTTGTGGAAAAAAAAATCTAAACTTTTTTGGTCAAAATATCTCAGACTTGAGATTTTTCATTCAACCTCCCAAAAGATACGCATTATTAAGCGTATCTTTTGGGCCGTTACCATATAGTTAAGCCAGGCACTAAATAGAATTTTTTTTGTAAGAAGAAAATCGGTATATTAAAAAAAAAAAAAAATTGTTTTTTACTGGCAAATTTCTTAAGGAGATGCAATTCAATATAAGTTCTAGCATGGTATTGAGAAATATAACTTACATATCAAACATTCAGCCTTAAGTATACCCCCTTTAGTTGGAGTATTCACCGAAAAAACACCTTATTGTAGCTGTTGGTACTAAAAAATTACTTTCATTACGATCACCAAAACTAATTGTGTTAGGAATCTACCTTTTGGAGTCTCAAACCATAATTATTAAAACTTTCTTTCTATTTTACCTGATGTTCCTATTTTATACTCATTATGATAAACTATCACATTTTGGTTCAAACTTTATCAGCATCGTCTTTGTCACTAATATCACTATAACTTTTAGGCCGTTCAATGAAAATCCTTCAGACATATTCATTATTGTCACTTTTAAGTTCTTCAGAGCTTCATTGACGGAAAAATTTCCGGAAAAACAAGTTAAAAAAAAAATGTTCTTTCTTGACAAAATCTTCAAAGGAATGCATTACGAAAAAAGTGTCCATGTTGTGCCTGCGCACCCATATGGTAGCGCAGATATATAGTCCATAAAAAACAGCATAAAAACATTTTATATATTTTATTGATTTATACCAATATAATATAAGGACTGCGCACGAAAAAATCCGTGCATGTTAATCTGCTTATAGAAACTAAACCAATGGACGAATTTTTTCAGTGACATTTTTATTAATGACTGTTATGTTCAAGTTCTTAACACAAAAGAGTAAAAGAAAAAGAATTATTCTAATTAAAGGTTTTATTGTGTTTCTGTCACTTTTTTGCTCGAATAAGTCCACTTATTTTTAAACTACGTTTCATTTTATGCTGATCTTTTAATGTCTTTTAAATTATTTTTTACTAGAGCTTAATACCTTTCAATTGCAACGAGTTTCGAACAATTTGATGGATTAGCCTCTTTCGGTACAAATTCTTACAATTTCTTTGTTACAACTCTATTGTTTTGTTGTTGTAATGAGAAGAAGCGCAAACAGGCCAGAAAATAGGGGATACACTGTATTTTCTTAGGAGAGAGAAAAGTCTTTTCTAAAGGCACTCATTCGCGTATATTTCTGTTAATGGAACCATTATTTAAGAATGATGTGCTTCATTCCCGCATATGCATATGACTTCACAAATCAAAAACTTTCTTTGATACACGAAATTTCTATTAGGATTTTTTTCTTACTTTATACGTCTTCAGGCTAGATTTCCTTTAAAAATTTCTGATAAAGACTCAAAGCAATTAACTTTTTGTGATACTTCTTCTAGAGATGAGGTGATTTTCTATCAAAATCCTTTTTATTTTGTCTGATTCCTACAGCCTGAAGTTATTATTTGTCTTCCATTACCAGATTACCATTTAGTGATCATGACTTTTTGTATAATATTATGATCCCAGAATCTTCCTTGCAATTATTTTATATGACAAATGTAAGATTTCATGAAAAATTTGAATTATGTGTTTAGGTGTTTTTGTTAAATTTCCATTTTAAGAAAAAACAATTTTGCTATTACCATGAAATTTAGCACATGGCTAGTGAGCATAATGGCAAATACAAACCAGTTAACAGAATTATTAAATTTTTACCACATTAAAAGTTAAAAGCCCAAGAGCATGCTCGGATTTTTTCGTGCGCAGTCCTTAGTACTTGCTGTTTTTATAAAAATCATAAAACTAATCTGAAAATGTACACAGTGCCAAAAAATTTATGAATGTATGAAAACTGAAAGAACAATCAGTGTGTTGGAATAATCCAAGAAATTCTGCATATACATCTAACTTACCTGTAGATGTGGTCAAAATGTAATGATATCGATAAAATTTTTTGGAAAAATAATTTTATTTTTAATGTAAATATTGAAAATAAAAATTTTAATTTTATTATTCTTGTCAAAACATAACATTGTTTTTGTTTTCATGCTGGTTTCAAAATTATTTAAAACCAATAAAACTAAATTTTAAAATCAAATATTTTTTTTATTAATTTCAAATTTAAAGCTGAATAACAGTTTAATGAAGAAATATGTATTCATATTTTTTTCTGTGTAAAGTTAAGTTTTATCATTATCATAGAGATTTATGCAGACCAGTGTAAATATTTAAAAACTCAAATCATTAGCAGGGTGCCACTACCTGCGACTCATCTAAATGACTTGATTTCATTTTAAATCAATTTCAAACATTTGTTAGAAAAACGTTTTATATTTAAGTAGTTTAAACTATTATTTCTCAAAATAGAAAAAAAAAACAACATGACAAAAAAATGCGTATTGTTAATTTAATGTAAAATGTTAACAAAAAACAACCAAATTACAGAAAAAAAAGAAATCTTAGCCTAACAAAGAAAATCGGTTTTGTCAAATGATAATTGTTTGTCTACAATAAAATATCTTATGGAAAGATCATCAGTACCACCACAGCAGCAAACTAACAAATACAATTGTGTTCCTTGAACCAAATGGATTTTTAAATGCACTTAAATAGTGTCTGCATGTTGAACATGTCAAACTAGCGAGTTGTATTGGTGTTGTTGATGCTATAGTTGTTGTCATTTAATGTTTAAATCAACTTCAATAAGAATTTTATATACAAAACGAGTGTCATGTGCATGTGACCAACATTTCAAATGAACAATTCGTAAACACGCACACAATCATGCCTACATTCAATTTGATTGATTACCGACAATTTGGACGGACAAAATGTACAACATTAATACATTCAATATGAATGTATAACTAAATGTGCATATTAACACAAAAAAAAAAAATCATATGAAAAACCTCCAGACAGACAATTGGATATTTAGATAACAACATTCATACATTTATTCATGCCATACATCCAGGCAATTTTTTCTTTCTTTCATTCACTCGTACCATCCATCCATTCAACAAGTTGAAAGCTTTTGTAATAGTATTTGAAAAATTATTTAATATTATTGTTGTTTGTCGGTGTCATTTGTAATTGTGTTCTGTTGAGATTGTTAATTTTTATTAGAAGGAGATACATGTTGTATTTGAAGGTGTAGTTATGTTGTTGGTGTGTTTGCAACATATTGGAATTTTGGTTATAAATTAATTGAAAATATGTTTGGACTCAAAAAGGTAAAAGTTTGCTTATTGAAAATTTTTAAATAATATAATAGAAACATCATAGAATCATGGATACTTTAAGGAATTTTTCTGATATTTATAACCAAGGTTTTAGTTCTTATCGATTTTTCAAAAAAAATTTGATTTTTGGAAAGTGATCACAAATTAAGGTCCTTTTCCTATTTAAAGGCCTATTTACCGAAAGAGGTTTTAGTTTTTATCTATTTTTCATACAAAATTTTGATTTTTGGATGGAAATATAGGTGATCACATATTAAGGTCCTTTTTCCATTTAAAGGCCTACTTACCGAAATAATTAAGGTTTTAGTTTTTATCGATTTTACAAAAAAAATTTTGATTTTTGGTAGGAAATGTAGTGATCATTATTTACCGAAATAATTGAGGTTTAAGTTTTTATCGATTTTTTATACAAAATTTTGATTTTTGGAAAGAAATACAAGTGATCACAAATTATGGTCCTTTGCCCATTTAAAGGCCTATTTACCGAAATAATTTAGGTTTTAGTTTTTATCGATTTTTTATACAAAATTTTGATTTTGGAAATAAATGCAAGTGATCACAAATTAAGGTCATTTTTTCATTTAAAAGCCTATTTAAGGAAATAGTTGAGGTTTTAGTTTTGATCGATTTTTCATATAAAATTTTGATTTTTGTAAGGAAATATAGGTGATCACTAATTAAGGTCCTTTTTCCATTTAAAGGCCTATTTACCGAAATAATTTAGGTTTTAGTTTTTATCGATTTTTTATACAAAATTTTGATTTTTGAAAGTAAATATAGGTGATCACAAGTTAAGGTCCTTTTTCCATTTAAGGGCCTATTTACCGAAATAATTTAGGTTTTAGTTTTTATCGATTTTTTATACAAAATTTTGATTTTTGAAAGTAAATATAGGTGATCACAAGTTAAGGTCCTTTTTCCATTTAAGGGCCTATTTACCGAAATAATTTAGGTTTTAGTTTTTATCGATTTTTTATACAAAATTTTGATTTTTGGAAGGAAATGTAGGTGATCACATATTAAGGTCCTTTGCCCATTTAAAGTCCTATTTACCGAAATAATTGAGGTTTCAGTTTTTATCGATTTTTTATACAAAATTTTATTTTTGGAAGGAAATATAGGTGATCACAAATAATTATAATTAAATGCAACTTTTTAGTGATATTTTAGAATTGGAATGATTAATATTTAATAGGTAATTGTGATTAATATTAAATTGGTAATTGTGCTAAATATTTTGGTCAATTAGCTCTATTTTCATTTCAAAAAATATACTTTCATAAAGTTATTGACATACTGACACTTAAATAGATAAATTTACATACATTTAATCATGCACACAATGAAATAAACAAATTTATTTTTTTTTGTATTTAAAAGTCTTTTTTTTTTTACCCTTTTGTTAAAAATAATACTTAAAATAAATACGATATAGAAATAAATATGTAAATAATTTTTATTACTCTATAGATATCAGCAGTTCTATAAACATATTACAGCTGTTTATTACACGTATGCAAATGGCTTAAGGCAAAATCGTCAGCTGTATACATTTACAGTCAGTCAGTAATTGAATGCCTGCCTACGCATTTCGATTATTATACACAACTTTGAGTACTTATTGGCCAGAGTTTAGGTGGATTATCAATCGTATTTTTACACTTACTTATTTAGATACTTTTCTGGTGTTATTTTGTGGATTTTTTGTTTTATATTTCCAATATGTATCTAAATATCTCTACTGTGTTACTGAATGTTGTAGCAGTTACTTAGGTGATCATAATACAATAATAAGTATTTACAATCTAAATAAATTTCAATAGTTTTGTATGTACTTATATTCGTTTATGCAATAAAATGTTAAATGCCAAATACTTTGCCATTAAATTTGATCGTAAATTGTTTTAGGTGTTTTTTTTTTTTTTTTGTGGTTTTCCTTTGTAGTTTTAAATGTTTGGAAGTAAGTTAAGTTTTTTAATAAGGTTGTGACAATTGATAATTTATTAATATTGTAATAAAATGCTAAATGGAGAGCTCTCAGTGTTTAGGCTATACTATGGACTGGACTATAGGCTGGATTATAGACTAAACAAGATATTAAATATAAGACAAGGTTTAGACTTGCTTCAATTAACAAACAATCTCCTACCGAATGAGGCATGATTTACTATGAAAAAATACTCGATGAATAAGGTAAATGAGGTAAAAACAGAAAATTAAAAAGTCCAATAATGAAAACTTAATTAACCCTAGTTTTGGAGATTTTGGCAGTGTGAGTTTAGACTAAAAGTACTTAGTATCCAATAACTGTAATGTTATGCATCTACGCTTGCATAATGCTACAAGCAAAGACCAACAGAAAAATAGAAGTCCACTTGTTAGAAACCCCGTTACAAAGAGAACGTCAAATCAAATACGGGCAAAAAAGAGGAAAAGGTGATTAAGCAGTTAAAATCCGTTTCAATATTAGGAGATTAAGTTCATTAAAATGTATTAGAGATATAGGCCACCTACATGTAAAAAAGTTCATAGTTCACTGTTCCTTCAAAAACTATTATTTGTGCCACTCAATCGTGTCATAAATTGTCGTAACAAATATAGTATTTAGATAAGAAGCATAGGAAAGCCTAAGTGTTCACTCTTCTTTTAGAGGAAAAGGCTACAAAGAGGCTCACACCAATAGTAAGCGTCCCAAAACCGAGGGTAAGTAGGTGACAGTAGCGAATAAATCAAAAAAGGATTTTGCAGACTTAGACCCAAAACATTGTTCATCAGATAAGGAAGAAGTCATATACGCAGATATTCTAAAAAATATTAAAACTATCCAGGAGAACTGAATAGGAAAATTGATTCATATTTCGAAGGACGGTAAAAATCTACAAGAATGAGATAATGATAGACCTTAAAGACATAGACGTTTTTGAAAAGACATTAGAGATTCCAGACATGGATGATATCTATGATATTTAATTACAGAAATAACTAGAAAGGTTTTATAAAAATAGTTTGGTTTATGTTTCACATAAGTGAGACTGTAGGGCTCACCATGTGTTGCAGATTCCTGTAACTCAGACAAAAATGGAAAGTCGATATATCTGAGTGATGCCAAAATTAAAAGTAGAAATACTAGGTAAACAGTACAATGACCTTGAAAAGAATATGAGAGACAAATTTTCAAATAACATATCGAAGTTGATCCAATCCATGACATGGCTAAGAAGAAGAAGACGAAATATCAAGAGGCCACAATTGATAGAAAGAGAAAATAGTAGCACTTAAAAAAGAGTGTCTAAAAATCAGCCGCATGCACCATAGTGTAAGATTAAGACTCGGCAAAAATATGTCTACAGAAAAATAGATCGCAGCAAAAAAATGAAATAACACCTAGTGAGTTTGAAGTTATTTAAATTCATATTGAAATGCATACTTTACTTAGCAAAAGGGCTTTCTCCTCTATATTTTATTTGGGAGTTATTTCATTAAATTTGGTACTTAATTTGTATACCCTACACCACCATAGATGGTTGGGGTATTATGTGTTTGTGCAAATTATGCAACGCAGAGAAAAAATCTTTCGACCCCACCTTAAAGTATACCGTTCGACTCAGAATCACTTTCTGAGTCGATTTAACCATATCCGTCCGTCGGTTTGGTTGGCTGACTGGCTTGCTGTCTATGTAAAGCTTGTGTGCAAATTACATGAAGATAATTTGATGAAATTTGGTACATATGATTTTTTTTTAGCACAAGGCCGAAGCCTATTGAATTTGGTCATGATCGGCCCATTACAAGTGTCCTCCCGGAATAGAGTTTTAACACTCGTAAATGCCCTAAAAATAGAAATATTTTAATTAAATTTGGCACTAATAAGTTTTATATAAGTATAAATCTGAGTGCCAAAGATGCATAATTGACGTAGCTCCCATATTAACCCTTTTTTCCGAAAATCACTTTAACGTGCATAAATCCCATAATAATATTAATATCAACTTAATATTTACACAAAAAGTATAAATGACGGTGCAAAATTTAATGAAGATCGGTCTATAGTTTACAATAGCTCCCATTTAAGACCCAATTTCGGAAATCACTCAAAAGCGCATAGATACATGTGAATATTAATATCGATATAACATTCTGTATTAGTATGTTTTTTTTTAAACTTTTATACAAGTATCGATCCACAATTGGCCCCTTCCCGAAGTTTGGTACACATAGATAATGGTGTAGTGTATCATATGGTCGGGCTTGACCGACTATCTCTTTTTTTCTCGTTTATTATTATAAAACTCCCAAATGTTGGGAATTATTTCATTTAGCCCTTCAGAAGTAATTTCATTTTTTTGATTTGGGAGTTTCTTGATTTTTTATTGGGAGTAATTTCATTAGGACCTATTCACAGTACCGAAAGCTGTAAGTACGACCAACAATTCATCAATGGAGCAGTTTGAAACGCATGGTGGAAAGCGTGTTGTAATATTTTGAACACAATGGAAATATCATACCAGGTAACATTCTCTGCTTATATTAAAAATGTTTTCAATTCTATTTCAAAAGCTAACTCAAATATTCAATTGAATTATTTAGCCATAATACATTTGATCCACTGGCAAGGAGAGATTTTAAAACATTTAGAGATCACAGAAAAAAAATATTTCCTTTCATTTTACTTCAAAATTTAATTAATACCCAGCAGTTTATTTAGTGGCAATTAACCGGCATTCAGACAGTTAGATTCATTGGTGTAAGTCACTTGCCGTTCTGCATCGATCACCAATGAACGAATTAGCAATTTCCACTTTACTGACTCTGTAGTAAGCAGGAAGAGGATATTCAGGGCTGTCATGGAATCCGATTGTTGTAGCAATTGCATTTGAAAATGACAGAAAAACTACTTCGGGATCATGAATTCCAATATTATCAGTTTTATGTTTGAATCACAATTAGTGTCGGTTTTAGGTGTCACAGAATTGAATTTTATCGTTTTTCCTATTGGAAACAAAACAAGCAGCTAACAGCTGTTGTTTTAGTAAAATTAAAGTAAATTCATGTTTATATTATAGAAATTGATATTTGTATTTACATATACGGAAACACTTAAAAATAAGACCCAAAACTCCGCAATTATAAGGTTTATGGCAAAATATGTAGTTCATTGCAATGTGCTTCACATTCCGATAAGCCAACTCTAGAATTCAATTGGAGGAACTGGACTGCAAGGTCGTTTCCAATTGATTTATTTTAAGATCATTCCCAGCAGTAAAGGAACTGAAAAAGAGCTGAAAAAGTCATAAATTTAACATTGTATTGTCATTGAAAGGAAGTACTTAGTGGTGAAAAAGAGCTGCAAATATCTTATAATAGCGTCAAGTATCATACGGAAAGTGTTTTTATTTAACCGATAAGAGGATTCGAATATTCAAAGTCGCTTTATATAGTATATAAAAGCACAGTATAAATAATGTAAGTAAGGAGTGAGATCGAAAAATTCTTAACAACAAATTCTTAACATACGGTTGATTTTAGAGTTTTCATTATTTTTTTAATCATTTGATAATTTAGCACAGATCACAGAAATATATAATTTTTAAGGTTTTAACAACTAATTATAAAATTGTGGACCATTTTTGATAAAACTTTCTTTGGAGATTTGATAGTTGCTTCAGTCACTTTTATGGAATAGTGTGCACATCTTCTGTTAAAATCTTCGATATTTTGGGACACCTTTTTTGTGCTCTTGAATTCACTTTTCACAAGAGCTCAATATCTCTTCACTGGTCTAAGCTATGGACAATTTTGAAAACTGATCTCTTGGTACTAAAACTATATTATTGATTTGATACCACTCCAGAGCTTTCTTACCGTAGTGACATGATACCAAATGGGTCCAAAAATATGTGGACACGTTGTGCTTTCTTAAGAAAAGAAGAAGTCGTTTTTGCAAATATTCCTTTATGCATATTTTGGTATTTATAGATCCGAATGTATCAAATGACTTTCCTGTTTACAATTCCCGACAGCCCAACAGGTGAATTGCCACAATCTCTAAAAATTATTCTCGTCACCTTTGAGCGTTTTTCTTCTAACAAGAAATGCTTTAACTAATTCATTGTAACCAGTAAAGTGGTTGTATGCGCACAAATGTTAATGTTCCATTACTCTACCGTAAATGTAAAAATGTAAACCGAATGCAAGTTGATGGTTACTCAAAAAACATAAAACATCAGTGATGTCTATTACACATATTTTAGTTTAAAAATCGTTAGATTTATTGGTTTGTATTTTAACGATTTGTATACAAAATGAAATTTGTGCTTTTATGACAAAAAGAAAAATTAATTATTGATGAAACTCTAGTTTTTTTTCTAGTTTTTTAGTGAAGAAATCAGCAAAACATATTGTCCAATTGATAAACTTTTTACAGCGATTTTTTACTCAGATTTATTATATTAAAAAAGGCTGTCAACACTGTTCTTACAGCTGTTACGTAAAAACGTAGAGCGACCTCATTTGATTAGGTTACTACGTTACATTTACGTACACATACACACATAACTTTCATAATCAAAACGTGTCAGCTGATTCGCTACATTTACGTTAGAGTAACGGAACCATTACGCTTTGTAGCCGTTGAGGTGAGGTACAAAAGGTCCACCTGGAAATGCTTTTTGTCACTTTATTGACCCTTCTGTAGTCGTATTAACATATTTTCTGTTTTTCATTTTTTACAGTTATTAGTAATTGATACAATAATTTTGGTGAGAGGTTCATATTTAAAAAAAAATTTTATTGAATGAATTATTTTGATGATTTTTTCTGAGAGTATATCGAATCGATAGATGTCTTCCTGGCACCAGTTTATTCACGATCAAGATCCTAACTTTTCGCAAATGGCAAAATACTTAACCTAACTCATCTTCAAGAAGTGGAATAAAAAAAGTTAAAAAGATTCATACAAAATACAAATAGTATATTGATGCATTCATTTGTATTAAAGCCCAACCAGTCAACTTTGCGACGCAGCGTAGAATGAAGAAAAGTAGCGTGAAACATTTTGTACAAACAGTCAACGAAATTAAACGTATCATATGTTTTTGAACATTCATTGTGTAAACAACACTGTTCTTTGTTTATTTTGTGAACAAAATTAACTACAGGGTTGTTAAAAACTCTCGCAGCTACGTAAAAATCCATTTTATGTAGATTTCTGCGATACGCTACCAATAATTTTTGTGTCAATAGCTACATACACACATCTGCATAAAGCAGGTTGGAACAGCTGATTACGATACAATGATTTTTTGTTGACTGGTTTAGCCTTTAAGCAGAACAACATGCCGATGCTTGCAGTTATTTAGACATTTTTGTTGAAATTCTTTTTTATCCTTTGATATACATAAGTCTGATAATTCTATAAATAAAATAAGCAATAAAATTAAAATACCCATTATTTATATTTATAATTATAATTAGGTGAAGACTTACTGATGGACAATGAACAAGAGATTTGTGTATATCGTATATCAATCGAATATTATCGTATGTAGGGTATCACATAATCAATTCCTTATCTCTCTAATTTCTTAAATGATGATTAAAATAATTTTGTTTATTTTTTACTTTATGTACCTACTACTTCTTATGTCATTTTAATTTTCTAAACATAATTGCTAAAAAACGATCATAATAATTATGCAAATAGCACACTAACTATAATAACTTTAAAACATCGTAAATTATGATGAAATTAAATTTAAAAAAAAGCCAAAGTAATTTTTATTGCTCACCTATGTGTGTTTGCAGGTTGACAAATAAATTTAATTGTCAATAAATTTGGTTTTAAATAAAAGTGAATGGAGTTTTTCTTAAAGTAAATGTATGTTACTGTCGTTACGTTTAATAAAATATTTATTAAAATCATCAAATTTAATTGAACTATTAAATTGGTTAGTATAATTTAATGAGGAAATAAATAGCTTGGAGTTGAAATTTATAGGCAGTATATTATTATTATTTTTTTTCAAAAATTAATTGTGATGTCTTACTTAATTTTAAAAGTTTTAAAAATTCTCATACTTATGTATGTATATATTATTATGCGTTTTTTACTACTTACTGAATTATTTTTACTGCCCAGTGAGGAAGACTGAGTAAAAGTCTTGTTTTTATTTAATAATAGTTTTTATACAATCGTATCTTTGATTCTGATACGTGATGTGTACATTATTAAATGAAACACTTCAATAACAGTAGCTTCAAGTTAATTTTTTTGTTTTTAGATTTATTGTCGGAAATACAATCACAAAATCTTAAAAATAAAAAATTTATTTAAACATAATTTTCATCGCATTATTATCAAGAAGATCATATGGCATTTGTACTCTCTTTGTGTATGTTGTATTATGCATTTCTTTTTTAAAGCCTCTTAGGGTATTTCTTATTAAATATTAAGTATGATACTCATACTGAAATCTGCAATATAATTGTAATTTTGAAAATATGTAAAAGTTTATACTTATGTGAATGTATACATTTTTATATAATTCTTAAATTGATATGTAGTTTTGAGCCGACACTTAAACCATTGGTAATCAAAATTGATTGGCATGAAGAAGTAACCAATCAACTGACTAACCACACTTTGAAAGTTACATGCAGTTTTTGAATTGAAAACATGTAAATGGAAAAAAAATCTCAAAAAGATGTACAAACATATGAAACATAAAATAAACCATATGATATCGAATTGCAGTTGTGGTAACCAAAAATCCTTAGGCCTTTTACGACTTTTAAATATTTTGAATTTAACTTTGACAGAAACTAATAAAATTTGAAGTATTTAATACATATGGGGTATTCACACAGTCGTCATAAAGTCATATATCATAAAATAATAACACGAAAGAATATGACTGCTGTGAGCAATCCTCATAAGTTAGTATGCTATTTCAAATTTGAGTCAGCTGATAAATGAAAAATACAATTATAAAAAATTACAAAATATTTTTAATGAAAATGCCAAAAGCAAATCAAAAATCTGAAATAATAACCGGTTTGTGCGAAAAATACATATTGGATATTGTTATGGCTGATTCAAGTAAATAAGATAAAATTAAAATTACCTGAATCTTCTAAAAAATCCATTTTTATAAAAATTATAAAATATTTTTTAAACATAAACATATGTTGTTGATGACTAAGCCGGCAATATTTTCTGACGGCGGTTATTTTAAATACATTCGGTGGCTGCTAGTCAGCTAAAGTATACAAACAAAATTTTCTTCCTTTTATTTTTTAAATGTCTCAATTTTTTTTTTGATTTAATTTTATAAAAGTTAATAACTTTTATAAATAAATTAATAAAATGTAATTAATGTTGAAGTTATAGAACTATGCACAAATTTATAGCATGTTTACGTATATATTGCGAATATTTAATGGCGGTAACTTCTAAATATTACCACCGGCTCGACGAAAAGTTTTTCCCTTTCGACTTAGATTTACACCGTTTAGTTATGACAAAACAATAAACACAATAAGGTCTTATTATTTTAGGACTTTTTTCTTTGAAGCACAACAACAACTTTTTAAAACTATCATAAAACTTTAGTATTTTATGACAATAAGATTTGATAGCACACCGTGTGAATACCCCAATAGTTTTTAAAATATTTACTGTGAAAATTGTTGACATAAAAGAAAAAGTGAAATATCTTTTTATTTTTTTTTTGTTGTAGTTAAGAAAAGTTCCAAAAGCTTTCTGTAAAAATAGTAATTTTTTAGAGGAATTTGAAAAGCTTTTAAAATTATTTATAATCTCTGTAATGATGAAAACGAAATATAACAATTTTATCCATTTTGCGGAATAAAAAAAATTTTACTTTTTTTTTCGCATGATGCACTAAAATTACAGTTTATGACCAAAATTATTGCAACCATTTTTTTCTTAATATTTTCTCATAAGAAGCTTTTTGACAATTGACATTTAACTCGTCACCAAAGTTTCAGTTGAGAACTAATGACAATTTGAAATTAAAATTTTCACATTAATGTAAAGTGAGCAATTAAAAACTCGCACAATATAACAGTCTGTTTTTTTTAGTAGCAGATCTATATAGCTTTATATTTTTAAACAAGTTTTATTATTTAAAATGTCTTCAAAAGTTCTTTCTCAAAACTGAAAGTTTTCGAAATAAAAAAGAAAATGAAGACAAAACAAGCGCGAATTATATTCGGCCCGGCCGAATCTATATACGCACCATTAACTTTTCCAAATTTTACGTTATATGGGAGAGGGTGGTAAAGTGGGCGGACCACGCCTCCTACGTCCTCCTACGTTGCTCCGTTCGAGCCCTATCGTGCTTTCAACAGACAGACGGACGGACATAGCTAGATCGACTCAGAATCTAACCAAGACCCAGAAAATATATACTTTGTGGGGTCTTAGATGATTCCTTTGACATGTTACACACGGAATGACAAAATCAATATACCCCCCATCTTTTTGATGGTGGGTATAAAAACTGATATATATATATATATATATATATATATATATATATATATATATATATATATATATATATATATATATATATATATATATATATATATATATATATATATATATATATATATATATATATATATATATATATATATATATATATATATATATATATATACATTAATTTCTTGCTGGCTTCTCTGAGTTCTGCCTCAGTCACTAAATGATATTGTTTGAGATTATGAGACTCATTAACGAAAATGTGTGGACTCCAACTACGTCAATCGGCTATGTGATGAGATTTGCGATTACGATATGAAGTCGCATAATAGGTGTGATGTGGTTTACAATCGCAAAATATTAAGCAATTTTAAATCGCTTGTACCAAAGTATCTATTTAGCTTAAACAAAATTTCAAAAGACAAAAATATGGCTATTTGTACTCCATATATATTCTCTATTTTCATTTAGAGAAAAACTAAAAATATTAAAAAAATTAAGTAAAAATACAAAATTTGATCGATTATTCCTTTCTTTTTTCTTTTCTCATACATTAGGAATTTAATAGTAACAAACATCGGCGCAAAAGTATGAACTAGAGTTACGGAAAATTTAGCCCATACATTTTTTTGTTTATTAACCGATTTTGCCCATTTTCAATACCAAAATAACATTATATGAGAAAAATATTGAAGCCAAAATTTATCCCCCTTGCTAGTCTGCCCTGAAACTTATTCTGCTTTCAATAGACAGCCAGAAAGACGGACATACCTAAATCGACTCAGATTCTTACAAGGACCCAGAATATAAACTTTAAGGGGTCTTAGACGAATATTTCGACATGTTATATAAGGAATGACAAACCCAATATACCTCTTTAGTATAAGCATAGGAAGAATGGAAATAACTAAATAAACTCCATAGAAATATGACTACAAATTTACTTAAAAATACTTATTTGATAAATAATTAATGAATTAAAATTTTACATTTTTAATATTTTCCACTTTATCTCAAAATTTTCATTTTTACCCAAATTTGAGAAAAAGACGAGAATTATTATTTTTAATATTTTTATGCAAAAAGCTAGATAATATTCTATTCTATATAACAGTTCCATTCGAGGAGGGTTTAAGAAATTATTGGTTGGTAATTTATTATAATCAGATTAAAGTATGCTTTACATTACCCCAGTTTCCCCTTCATATTTAAAAGAAAGAATGTAAGAAAAATGTAATCGCATGAAAGCATGTTTTAGTATACATTTTGAAATTTTGCTGAAACTTAAAATTTTTGTCGAATATTTGTTGAAATTTCGAATTCTTTTGGTGAAATTTCGGATTTTTGCCGAATTTTATATTTTTTTTTTCTGAAATTTTTAGGTTTTTGGGGAAATTTTGGATTTTTGAATCTTTTTCAAAAGCTTTCATTCTCTGTAAAAGTTTTTGTAAATATTTTATATTAGTCTTAAAAATTGCGAATTTTTTGAAATTTTAAATTTTTGGAAATTTTAAAGTCCTTGACATCCTAAAGTAAAAGCCAGTATACATTTTAATAATGGATGATCTCTAATTTTATTTGTGTAACGATTTTTTTTTTTTGACGTGTGAGAGTGATTTTTGCTGTTATATATTTGGTGATAAATAAAAAAGAGGAACAATTTTTAAAAGTATTTGAGCAGCATCATTTAAATAATAAATATTATTATATGGCAGGGATTCTTAGCTTTCATTTGATACCCATATTAGATTAATAAAATATGCATAAATATTTTATAATTTTTCCAAAAGCGTATTCTTTGAAACCTTAAAGTCCTCTTAAAAAGAAATTTTATATTTTGGAGAAAAACTAAGCACGCAGTTTTACTATGTATGATCTTTTGTTTCATGCATATGTATATCGATTTTTTTATGTGTGTATGTAGTAAGATTTGTTATTTCGAGTTCAAAGGCTAAAAATATAGTTAAAAACTAAGTTTTGTATCCAAAAAGTTTTTTATTTACTATAATTTTCATTTACAAATTCCATTTAAAAATATTAAATATTAAAAAATATAAAATAAAAATTTTCATTAATCTTGCAATATTTCGAATATAACATTCATTTAATTTAGAAATTATGGAGAAGTATATAGTCTATAGCCAAATTATGTATCCAAAATGTTTTCTATTTACTAAAATTTTCATTTTAATTTTCGAACTCCAATTCAAAATTCCATTATCAATTTAATTTATGTTTTTTTTTTTTATCCCAAGCTTAACATTCACTATTTAACATCATCAATAAATCACTTTAAATCAATTACAATTACACCATGTAGCATTAATCAAAAATACAAAATAAAAAATAAAAAATCTATGAAAATTTCAAAAAAAATATTTAAGCAAAATAACAAAATTGAAAAGGTCAATAGTTTTTCTATTAACCTCATGTTTTCATCACTAATGGCCAAGCGAAATAATGCCGCCTTTTTTTCTTCTACCAAGCTGTCTGGGTCAAACATGAACTGTCAAAATGTTAACAGATTTTTTTTCATTCTTTTATTATTTTTGCGGCTGTTGTTTTTATTTAAAAGATCGATAGTCTAACGATAAATTTTATAAATAAAAATTTAAAAATAATCTTATAGTAATAAATCGCATCATTCTCTTAAACAAATTTCCCATTGTTTTATGCGAATGTAGACTTAAAATAATGCAATAACAACAAGCACATTCACATTCCATTCAAACAAGCAACCCAAAACATAGACATGGACTTTTAGCCACTCAGTTAGTTAGATAAGACAGGAAAATAACAAATTCATAGAGTTCAAACAAATGAGTATGAGTGTCTAACAATAAACACCAAATATGGCTGCAGGATGAACCCATTATCAACTAACGATGATCAAAAAAATTCTAGTACATAACGAAAACTAAGATCATCACATTTTGGGGTTTTGTATTGAAAAAATAATAATAAAATAAAAGATTTGATGCGCTTGAATTGAATAGCTTTACACAGTTAGTAATGGTTTGATTTTTATATAACTCCTCCTTCTTCTATTGTTCAGAGCGGTCAATGATGACCACTCAAAAATTTAACAACAGCGTTTTTTTTTTCGGAGTTTAGTAACGGAGTAACCACAGACGACTTAAATGGCAAGTGAAAAAGACTATAATTTAAAAATGTTCAAGTAGGAATATGGAATGATAGTTGGCTTTACTAAAGTGTACTGGGCAGACTAAATTTGAGAAATATTTTATTTTAACTGTAATAAGCTAGAGTGACCATATTTTGATGAAATGTATATAAAAAGGAACACTTTTTACTGAAAACTAGAGTTAACGTTTTGTATTGAAGTTTGTTTAAAATTTGTCTATAAAAAACTTACTTCAAAAAAATTCCATAGCAAAATTGTGGAAAAGGCTTTGGAAATATGAGGAAAATCAAAAAATTTTAAGAAAAAATGTTTTAATATTTTTTTCTTCTGACACTAACGTTGATTTGGGGTTACTAACGTTAATCATTTTTATCAATGCGCGCAAAAGCTGTGAAGGTTTCAATTTAAAACTTAAAAAAAAAAAATCTTAAAAATAGAGCTTAAGTTTTATCAAAGTCAAAACAACGCGACACTATAGAACTAGAATAGTATTGAAATTTTCAATATTTATTGAAATGCACTGAAAAGAAAAATTTTTAATTTTATTTTTTGCACAATTTCATAATTATAAAAAATACAATATTGTTTCAAAATTTTGAAAAATTATGAGTAATAAAAAACATATCTTGAAATCATTAGCTGAAAAAATTAAGTGAATATCGGTTTTAGATTGGAAAATATAGTCGTTTAAACATTAGTACTCATGATAATTTTCCTTACAAAAAGCGCGATTTTCATTGTTTCCTCTTTTTCCTAATCTTTAAAATTATTAAAATTCCGTTTCTGTATTTAAAATATTTTCAGTTTGTAAAATTTTATGTTGAAATGAAAAAAATTTGATATTGAAAAACAAAAATATCAAAGTTTATTTTCTATAAAAATTTTCAAAGTATTACAAACATTTTGATATCAATTTGGCCCTCATAATGCTCTTCCATGACTGTCTTCCTAACATCAACAAGACATACAGCAAACTGTAAGTAATCACTTTATCTTTCAAATTCTGCTCCCTAAACTTAAATACACTGAAGGGCTCAAATTTACTATTAAAAAAATTTCAAAAATCGTAAATTTTTGGTTTCCGTTTTTATCACCTCATAACTCTTCAACGGATAGTAAACCGGAATTTTATTATACAGCAAATGAAATTCCTATGTCTTGTCTTTCGATTGGTTAATGGTTTAAGTCAATAAGTTCAAATTGTCAGTGCAAAACTGAAATGAATCCAAAAACCGTCGAAAGTTTCAACTCAGTTTTTTACGATTTTTAGTTTTAAATGCTTATATTTCCGTGAGTTTCACCTGCAGAATCGTTTCAATAAAATTGATTCTGACATTTTCCATATTAATCCATGGTTTCTGTTTATGCTAAGTAAATGTTAATATCATTTTTGATGATTATTTTCTTACAATGTTTACACCCTACATGCCTATTATGCGTTTGTGCTGATGTTTGTAACACCCAAAAATATTGGTCTCAGACCTACCTTCATTTGTACCAATCGGCTTTAAGTCGATTTAACGATGTCCGTCTGTCCGTCCATGTAAAACTAGTATTCAAAATACAGGTCGGAATTTTGGTTTCTTATAGTCCAAGGACAAAGCGTGTCCTTGGATCGGTGAAGTAATGATCGGACCATTATTTCACCTAGCCCCCATACAAAAAACCACCCAGAAAAGGGGTTTAACGAAAATAAATCCCTTAAATATAGTAATAATTTTTGCACATCTAAGTTCCATATACGTTTAAATCTGTGTGCCGAGTTTCATGAATATCGGTCCATAATTAACTATAGTACTGGTTCACAATTCCACAGGTCTAGAAAAAGACCCCTCCCCGAATTCTGATGCGCACAATGGTATTGTCGGCCTTGACCGACTATATCTTTATTTCTCGTTCTTAATGGGTTAATAGTTATTTCCAAAAATAAAAAATATTAATTTTTTCTTTAAAAAATGTAGTTTTCTGAATTTAAAAAAGTGCAACCGGTTTTTTCAAAATATCAACTATTGGAACTATTCGAAAACCGGTTTCTCCAAAAAGTCGAATAATCGATCATCCTACTGAAGACGTAAGCAGATGAAAAATTATATCATAATCACTTTCTGTAATAGACCTGGAGCTTATAACAAGAGAAAACTTTACAGAATATATTTAGAATTTCGCTTAAAATCGTTATTGATCTTAATGAGATATGGTCACCTTAAAATCATTATTTTTGTTTAACTAATCTTTTGATTATGCCAGACAAAACAGCGACTTTTTTTCTATTCGATTTGTAACTAATCTTTGACATTAGTTGAAAAAAAAAGCCTTGATTTTAAAATTATTACTTTGGCATAAAGATGAAGTATTTATTGTTGTTATGGTGGACATTAAATTGAAGATTTTTATCTATGATTGAAAGAAAAAAACACAAAACCATCAAGAATAACAAGAAAATAAAAGATAGTAATTTTTTAAACGCTACGACATAATCACTTTTATATGAAACCGTAAAAAAGTCATTTATTTCATTGGCCTTTTGGATGCACTACATTAAATAAAGAGATGTGGGTTATTATGTTAAAAGTTTAGTAACGGTTTAAAAAATATTAGAGAAGATAAATAGTACATAAATTATTTGGGGGAATAAAAAAATGTTTAAGAAATTTTAATTACAAATTTTAGTGCTTTGTCTTTTAACCTTATAATGTGTGTGTGTGTGTACTCTAACAAGCTGAACCAATATTTTATAGAATAATAAATGCTGGCAGGAATTTCCATTAACAACATTAACCTTCACTAAAATAAACTACTGAATATAGCGTGCCACATAAACGTAACTCTTTCATTATATATATATATATATATTTTTTTTTTCACAAATAAATAAAGTTGTAAATCTTATTGGCAATAATTTATAACATTTTCATACAATCAACAATTTTACCTCACACATAGTTTTGCCAACATTAAAAAAAAACTATGTACTTTTTCTTTACGTATCTGTAAAATTGTTTTGGTCAAAACACTTAACAATTATCATACATCTTAAAGTGTTTTTTGTTTTGTATTTTTTCCCGAGTTCTGTGTGTTTCGCAAATATTTTAACCTTACAAATGCTATACAGTATAAAAGATCTTTTATTTATGATTGTTAAACACTCATATTTTCAATGAATAATTTCAGCAATACGATTCAGTTTCATTGTTGGAGGTCTGTCTAGTTGGAAATTTCGTGGTGGCAAAATAACCAGCGCTAAGGTAAATGGTAGGTAGGATGGACGGACAGACAGACAGACAGACAGACAGACAGTCTTTAAGGTACATGTTTTTGATAAAGTTATGAACATTTAGTAAATTGATTTTTATGCTTTGGATTCTAGGTTTTTAGTTTTATTACCACTCATACTCGTTTAGACAATTGTCCCTGGAGGATATTTCACAAAATTGTATAAGTGTTGCAAAATATGTTGCCATAATTTGAGGAAACTCAACTAAATATGAGTCGAGTATTTAGTTTAGGATACATTGAAATGTTGATGATAACTTATGATAAATATATATTAAAGTGTAATTTATTTGGTATAATCATTTTTTTTTTTTGGAAATTTAACTGTCTTAATAATCAAAATTTTGATAAAATAAAATATAGACTGATGTTCATTATGAGAGTTGGTATTATGATTGAAATTTAAAAATTCATATATTAAGTGTTCACTAAATTATGAATCTAATAGCACAGGTAAATTAATAAAAGTGGAAAATATATTGTGGTTTTTACTTATTCCAATCAACATAAAGATTTTTAATTTTATTGTGTAACGTCATAAGACATAATGAGCAAAAAAAGTATGCTTTGTAATTGTCTTGATAAGAAATACAATAAATTTGTTAACTATGTTTTCACAAAAAAAAAAAAAAAAAAAAAATTGCAAAAGTTAATATGTATAAAAGTTTTAAGTTAACACACAATTAAAAATATCAACAATTTTATTTATTAACATGATTTTAAATTGTTATATTTACAATTTTACCTTGAAAAATAAAAAAAAAATTTCAAAAAATTAAAATTGTTTTTAGAAATTTGTCTGAAAAATAAAAAAGAAAGAAATAAATTTAGCAATAGTACAGATAAAAAAATAATTAAACTACTGTGAGCGTCAAGAAAAAGTAAACAGCAAGTATTCTTAAAAGTTATTTTATATTTAGATTAAAAATGCTATATAGAAAAGATTAATGCACATTTGTTTGGTAACTAACTAAATATGGATTTCATAAGAAAAAAATTATAAAACAGTAGCACAATAAAAAATAATGTACTTTTTGTGAATAAATATGTTTTTTACGCGTCAAAAAAAAAAAAAAAAAAAAAAAAAAGTAAGCAGTTTTATAATTAAATGCAAAAAAATTGATTTTAATACTTTGTATATTTTCTATTTGACTTTATTGTGTTTCTTAATATCCTAGGCAATGAGTCGACAAGTTTTTTGGCGAAATTCGGTGATATTTTGGATTACTCTTTCTGTAATGCCAGCTAGATATGATCACTTCAAATAATGGTACTTTTTCCAATTTTTTGCCAATATGTTCCAACAGATGCCCGATTGGATTAAAGTCTGGGGATTTCAGAGCATTACAAATATGTTTGGGAGTACGATAAAGCAACCATTCCCTCACAATTTTGGAAAAATGCGTGGAATCTTTGTCATTTTGGAATAAGCATCTATGCTTATCGATATTATGTTTAAAACTATTTATATTATCTTCTATTTCATTATCGATTCTATAAATATGAAATTACTGATTCCTGAAGCCTCCAGACGTTTTCAGACCACACTTGTGACATTGACGCCTTCATTCCATCTTTGCAATATTTGTCGTTTTTTTTTTTTGGTGCCAAATATTAAAATTTACTCTTGTCATTGAGTAAAACGGTTTCCTGGAACGTTTAACACTAATTTTTATACTTTTGGGCGAGATTCAAACATTCAGTTTGGCTGGCTTAGGATATGTAGGGTTCTTACGTGGTGTTCTCACGCAAAGAAAAAATATGGTTCCTGTGATCATAAACTAAGAGCAACACACTATGATTGTAATATATGATTCCAGGTTACAATAAGTATATTTGTACGTAATCATTATTATGATTCCAATTTAAAATTTGTTAGTAAGGTTCATGACCTTATTAATAAATTTTAGTAAGTTTTATAACCTTTTCTTAAGTATTGCTTTAAATTTCATCATGTTTTTATCATTTAATAATTCCATGTTATCATATATATAAACTAATTTCATCATATATATAAAATAATTTAATCATATATATAATTCCATTTAATCATATATATAATTCCATTTAATCATATATATAATTCCATTTTATCATATATATAAATCCATTCTATCATATATATGAACTAATTCCATCATAAGTATAATACTATTTTATCATATATATAATCCCATGTTATCATATATATAATTCCATTTTATCATATATATGAACAAATTTCATTATATATATAATCCCATTTTATCATATATATGATCCCATATTTTCATATTTATATTCATTTGTACCACTATATGTGGTACAATCATCATACTGAATAAAAACAAAACTTGTCAATTTATATTTGTTCATATATAAACTAAATGAGAATTATAACTACTGGACTGATACACAAAAATGTATATTCAAAAGGCATTAAAAATGGCTTAATGGTTGTAGAATTAACTAAATTTGTAAAATGAAATGAATGGTTAAGTAATTAACTAAATAGTTGTAGAATTCACTAAATGATTGGATTTATTCATAAATATGATTTCATACAAACATATTTAAATACATATTATAATTCAGTGAACCATATTAAAATTTTGATTGTGGGTAATCATTAAATGATTAAACAGAATCATAAACGTTGCTATCATGAACACAGTATATTTAAATCAATGAAAAACGGCTATATAATCATTGAATAGTTGTGGTTATCATGCTCTAACCATGTTTTATTTCTGCGTGCTTCTATGGAAGCCTTTTTTGTGTAGTGTTCCTAAAATGGTACTAGCCTTAAAATAATAAGCGGAAATTAACGTTATCTTTTCAGCTTTTTTTTAGGTACTAGAAGAAGGACTTTCTTTGAATTCGCAAACTATAGCTTTTTTCTTTGTGTCTGTAAATGATTTGACCATCTTGCCAGAGGAAAATGATCTGCATTATGATGTTTGTTATATTTATATATTATTCCACAATAATTCCTTGAAACAATTTTTGCAATTTCACGCAAGGATTCTTCCTTTATCATATAAATCTAATATAATTTTCGAGTTTAAACTGAATTTTGTTTTTCTATTGTTAATCAATCACTTTTTTACTTCGTTTTAAAGCAAGAAACACATTTAAGATTATAATTTGGTCCTTCCCTGAAAACTCAACTAAAAAAAATATAAGATATTCTCCCACTTTTACAATTTACTGACCTTTTTATAAAAGAAAAGTGCAACTGTTTACTTTTTTTTTGACGCGTAAAAATTGGTATATTTTCTTAAAAATTCAATTATATCGTTATTATTTTCGCAAATTGTTTTTATGAGTTTAATTCCTACCTAATTACCAAATAATTTTGGCATATTACTTTTTATTTTTTCAACAGTTTATCTATGAAAACGTGGGCCATGAATAATTACATTACTATCTGTAGAACTGTCTACTATATTGGAGTGATTGAGTCCTAGCCATTCAATGAAACTATTGCTGAAGAAGATCGATTAAATGAAAAATTTGTGATCACAATCAAGACAGATTCAAAAGAAAAATTCATCTCTTAAAAATATCAATAAATTTATATACATACTTTTAAGTATTAGCGTTACGTTGTAAATCTTATCCTTAAGTTTTTTTTTTTTTTTTTTTTTTTTTTTTATAAAAATTATATCAAGGAAACTACATATTTTCACTATTAAAGGGTCCAGAATCCATTATTTGTTCATAATATATTTTCCAATACATGAACAATATAGGAGGTTTTTGACAATATAAATGTTTAATATGACAAACCCATTGTTAAAAAATAAGAGCTGATTTACATTGGGGATTTTCGCTGGGAAAAATTGCTACAACTTTTGCCTTTGTAGGCAAGAGGTGTGGAGAAGCAAGCGGGGTATGAAAAATTGCACGTCTTCGCAAAGCTAAAAATTTCATGAAATTTTTTCAAATTAATTTTTAATTTTTCTGAATTGATGTTTTTTGTCAAACATTTTTTAAAAATTTCACAATACAAATTTATATGTGTAAATGTAGAAAGGATTTCGATGCAACTTAAAAATAAAAAAACGTAAAAACACTGCGATAATCCCCAATGTAAATATGATCTAACTACATAGAAAAAAGTCACCAATTAACAAATATATATGAAAATAATTCATTCAATTATAAACTTGTTTAAATTTTCACCTCTCACCAAAATGATTATATCAATTACTAAAAACTGTAAAAAATACAAAACAGAAAAAATTCCCAATTAATAAATTAAATCAATCATGTAGTTGATTAGATGAATTAAAAATGTATATAGGATATAAAAGTATAGATAAATTTTATTTTTATTTAATTTTTGCTTGAATAAATTTATTAAATTTCGATGCAAAATGAAACAACTATTAATTGAAAAAAAGACTGAAATAATTTTTTCTGTGTAGGTAATTGTTAAAAATATTTTTATTTAATACTATAAATTCGTTGTTGAAAAAATTTTTAACTTTTAACAATTTCAAGCAACAAATATTTTTTTAAATTTACAAAAACTGTTGTTGGTGCATTTTAATTAAAAAAATAATTGTATTGACAAATTTAGAATTTAATAAAATAATTGACTTGTCGTAATTTTTTCTGCGTTTATAGAGCAGAAATAAAGTTTAAGAACGATAATGTCAATTAGATTGCTATCTTGTCCGATTTAAAATATACAATTTAAATATATATCATTTACGAGAAAGAAAAATTAAATATTATAACAAATATTAGACCTTTGGCAAATTGTGAACCAATAATTTTACTAAGTGTGAAATAAAATATACAAATACAGAATAATGCGTTGATACTAACATCTGCATTATTTTATGCACTTTAGGAAGATTCTCGGAAGTGGGTGTGGGAGCTATGGTAAATTATGAGCCATTCTCATAAAATTTGCTACTATTTTTATACCCACCATGAAAAAGATGGGGGGTATATTGATTTTGTCATTCCGTGTATAACGTGTTGAAGGAATCATCTAAGACCCCACAAAGTATATATATTCTGGGTCCTGGTTAGATTCTGAGTCGATCTAGCTATGTCCGTCCGTCTGTCCGTCTGTCCGTCTGTTGAAAGCAGGATAGCGCTCGAACGGAGCAACGTAGGGAGACGAAGTTTGGCACAAATATTTGTCTTATATAAGGTTTATTTGGGATTGAAAATGGGCAAAATCGGTTCACAACCAAAAAAGTTATGGGCTAAAGACTAGAAACACAGGGTGTCCGTTTTATACTTTTCTGCTGATATTTCTGCAACAAAAACATGTACGATTGCGAAATTTTGTACATATAGTTTGGGGATCGATATCAACTCGGAAGCCAAAAATGGGCGTGGTC
Source organism: Protophormia terraenovae (assembly GCA_951394005.1). Classification (NCBI taxonomy): domain Eukaryota; kingdom Metazoa; phylum Arthropoda; class Insecta; order Diptera; family Calliphoridae; genus Protophormia; species Protophormia terraenovae. Next base: position 88,541,251 of record OX596075.1, read on the forward strand.
CGCCCACTTTACCGCCCACCTCCCATATAAGGTGAAAATCAATGAAATTTTGTTCAAATAGTTCAAGGACTAATTCAAACTCGGAAACAAAAAATGGGCGTGGCCCGCCCACTATACTGCCCACTTTACCGCCCACTTTACCTCCTTCTCTCATATAACTTAAAATGTGAAAAAGTTGATGGTGGGTATATAGATTCGGCCGGGCCGAATATTTGCGCTTGTTTCTATTTATATAACACTAACTTGTGTCGACTATTAACTTGATACTAAAATTTGTATGGAATTTATGTACGTTATTTTCGAAAAGAGGTTTATATTGGAGCTATGGTCAATTATGGACCGTTTTTTATGATTATGAATGAATTTGCTACACAGATGTATAATAATGTAAGATAATATACAGCATACGTATTACCCTCTAAACTACTTCATGATTTTCCTATCGGATTTTTTGACATACTGATGAAATACGTAATATTTTACTTTCGAAAAATCTTAATACTAACTATTATCGTCTGAAAGTATCTTTGCTGATGTACAGACAGCCGGACGGTCTGTGGTTAAGGCTAAAAATATATAAATTCAAAAAGTATTTATTTGATGAACTAATTACAAAATAAAAACAAAATTATAAATAATGGCCTCTACTTCTTTCTTCAATTAAGCGGTAGTCTTGACGATTTTGCCCTAATGTGTGTTGTAAAAAATTTTTAGTTTATTTTTTTCATGCCCACAAAAACTACAAATATATTATAAAAAAAAAAAAATAATTTTATTAAATACTTATGTAGAAAAAAATCTAACGGCCTGTCCCACAATGTCGATCGAAAAATTCGTTTGACAAATGTATGGGAAATAATAACAAAATTTTAAATTTATTTGTTGTTTTTCATATAAATTGTCGACACGAATTTTTCGTTCGACATCGTGGGACAGGACATAAAACATGCTCATAAAAAGCTAAAATAAGCTCTTTAAAAACATATAATTTATGAAATTTTTAAGCAAGATATACTTTTTTTAATTAAAGTGGTTTGTTATATATGGGCCATTATCAAAAATGTTTGATTTTAGCCCTTAACAATTGCACATAAAAATCCTTTTGTATACATATAAAGTGACTCGAATGCAGGTAGAATCAGTTCGCGTTAATAATTTCCTGTGGGGGGCGCGAAAGATATTGCGGTTTTAAGTTGAACATATAAAAAATTTTACAAACTAGGAGTTTATTTATAATTTTGGTCAAAATTACACGAAATATCAAAACCTACTGAGTATTCATACACTGAATGCAAATATATTTTGTTAGAGTTTATTACAAAGAAATGATATTTCATATGGTGATCCTTTTTTAACAGAAGTAAATTTTTTTTTGTTCCATAACCTACACCATTGTAGGTTATGAGCGTTAATGGACCGACAACCGATTTAAATTAAAATTGCGACCTGTACTTTGTTCACAAAGTTTATATGGACAGCCAGACGGACGGACATCGTTAAGTTGACTCAGGAAGTGATTCTGAGTCAAACGGTATACTCCAAGTGGGGGTCCTATGATTTTTGTTGGGTATAAAAATTTTTAATATTCTTTTGATGTCTTACAAAAAACAAACAAAAAAAACTTTTTGTGCTACGTGAGTGAGTATCAGCAATATTGAATTATAACAGTTAAAATATTAATCATACGTTATATAATGGATATTTTTTTCTACAAAAATAATTATATGTGTAAGTAAATTATTTTCTCAAAAAAATATTAACATATTAACTCATGAACATATAAAAAAAAATATATATATTATTCTAAGAAAATCTAACTTCTACGCAAAATCGAGTATGAAGTGTCGAAGGTCTCATTTAGCAAAACGAAACTAAAATTTTGTTTTAAAATTTTCTATTCGAAACAAAATTCAAATTAATTTGTTGTTTTCAATGTAAATAGTCGAAACGAATTTTCGACTTTTTTTTTCGAATTTTACAAAATCAAGCCCTTAATAAATTTAAAAACAAACTAAAACCAGTTTACAACAGTCAAGGTTGTATAAATTATCACTTTCATTATCTTAAAGTTACAAATGCATTTTTACAGATATATATATGTATCTACAAGACCGGCTACTTCCCTCAATATACTTTTAAATAAACTATAAATTTATTTGAAATAAATTAATAATGATATAATAAATTTTCAATAGTCAAGGGCTCAAGCTCTTATCTAATTGAATTAAAGAAAAAAAAATATAACAAATTGTTTGCAAATACATATAATATTTAATATGTTCAAAGCAGTAATTAAATAATACTTGCACTCGTATTTCAAATAACCTGATATTAGACGATTTGCATAAATTTATTATTACATAAATTTCAAACAAATATACAATTCTTTTATTTATTCAATACTCACACTTAGACAAAACGATCAACAACAAGAGTCAGTTTGTTAAGTAATTGAAAATATTTAAGAATTTATAAAATATTATAAAAAAAACAAGTCAAATTGAATTTTACGATCGACGTGTGATAAATTATTTCATGTAATTTACATAAATACTATTTTTTATTCTTTTCCTTCCTTCTCTTGGTTTTTTGTTTTGTTTTATACTGATGAATGCATTAATTAAAGTCAAGTTGTGGTTTCGCCGCAAATAAATACATAGTGAGAAAGAAAACTATTCATTTTGGAACATTAAAAAACAAAAACAATTACAATTTATTTGTATTTTCCACTTGATTCATGGATGTTGATGAGTGAAATAATAATCAAACTTACTTGGATACATTTGAATTAGAAATATGGAACAGAACAGATTAAAACGTGATGGTGTGTTGTGATTGTGGTGGCGGTAGGTGGTGAGGCAATTGGTTTGATATCAATCAATCAGTAACAAATATTCATTGGTTACAATTTATTATTGTTATTTTTAAATACACTAGATACACTTAGCTATGAAATAGTTTTGCATTTAGATGGTGAGTACTCGTATACTCGTATTGTATGTTATACCCTACTTCTAAAATTCTAAAAATAATAAGTTACTTAAGGGTTTGTAAAGAAGTAAAACTCAAAATTGAATTGTCCCAAATATAACTAAAGGCACCAGTTAATAAAAATCACATGAGACCATGTCAAAGTTATGACTGAAAGTCAAAGGGAAAATTAAAAACAAAACATTTGATTATAAAAAACATACGATTTTAGCATAAATGAAAAAGTTTAAAGACCTGCGATTTAAGATGAGATGAAGGCCTAAAAACTCACAATTAAAAGTTAAGGAGATTTTGGTAAATATCATTTCCGATTGGGTAAATTTAAAGCCGAAAACTAAAGTTCTAAGAACACTAAAAAAAAATCGAAGATTAAAGTTAAAATATGACTTTATATAGCTAAAACAGTAAACAGGCCCATAGATAGAGTAAAAAACCAAAGATTGTCTAAATAAAGTTCACATATAGTTTAAATACGAATAAGAATATACAGGCATACGATTAAGGTTTTAATACGACTTTTTATAGAATCAATATTATTGTTAAGATTAGTTTATTTTTGTAAGTAACGACAAACGATTCAAAATAAAACGAGAGAAGAAGATATAGTCGGTCAAGCCCGACTATATGATACCCTACACCATTTCGATTTATATAATTTTACTTTTACTTATATACAACTTACTTGTGTTAAATATTAACATAATACTAACATTTGTATGGGATTTATGCACGTTAGTAATTTTCGGGAGAGGAGTTTATATGGGAGCTATGGTCAGTTATGAACCGATCTTCATGAAATTTGGCAGACAGATTTTTGCTGATATAAAACTTATTTGTACTAAATTTCATTAAAATATTCTTATTTTTAAGGCATCTATAAGTGTTAAAACTGTATTCCGGGAGGACATTTGTATGGGAGATAGGTGAAATAATGGGCCGGTCATAACCAAATTCAATAGGCTTCGTCCTTGTGTTGAAAAAAGCATATGTATCAAATTTCATCAAATTACCTTCAAAATTGCTTTTTTTGTCACTTTTTTTAATATATCTCTTAAACTATTGAGCGGATAAAAATTTGAGTAAAGCGATTTAAAGCTAATTTTATTCCGCATATCTTGGTATATCATTTATATAAATCGTGCATTCCGTTCTCAAGTAATACTGAAATATAATCGAGTAATCGGCATATTTAGGGAACAATATTAGACACGCCCATAAAAAAAATCACGACCTAATGGAAAAAAATGAAGGCAGATTCGAGTTTAGCATGCGGAATTCCATATCGTCTACATATTTTGTTTTTGAAGGAGCTCGAAAAAAAAAATTTTTTGTCGACCAGTGTAATTCACCAATAGCCTTGTTAGTTATATAGAATTGATTTTTGTAAACATTAAAACAAAATTTATATTTTCTTGAATTTATTTCTTTATGTCAAGAATTTTTAATTTTGAAAAATTTTACAAACTTTTTATCAGACACAAAATTTATTTTGTACACAAGCCAGTAAAATTAAATGCACAATACCATTTTTTGCATATAACTAGCTTATTGTGCGTCGTACGTATTTTGATGTTAATACAACATTTATAGATAATAAAATTTCCTACAAATTTCCTTTAGTACATTTTTATGCTTCTTTATTGGTTTAAGAGTTATACCGTATTTTATGTTTGTTTTAGCATTTTACATAAACTCAAATTATAGAGTGTACGTATAAAGTGGCCCAATGGATTTGTTGACAATAAGCTATTCTGTCTGCTTACGACGTGGGTTTGAATCCACCGGAGAATTGTGTGTACGATTACCTGCGATATTTTTACTATGTAAAAATTTTATTATAATTTGAAACTGAATTGTCAAAACGAAATTTTCGTTTGACATAGAAAAACAAGTACATAATTAATGTATTTTCAAGTTTTACCCACTCTTAAAATATATAATTTTTATAATATAAATGAAAAGATTTATCAGTAATTTATCAGTAAAAGATTTATAGTAACATTTCCAAAAATCTGATCTTATGTAATTGATTACATATCAAGTTAAAAGTAAGTAGTTACTAATCTACTTTCATGTAATGCAGAAAGTATGTTATTATCATTGAAAAGTAACTACATCCGTAACTACATACCATTACCAATTTTTTGCTGGGCTTTAGCTTTCACATAAGGCTCCCCATTTACGATAATTTTTCAAAAAGCATATTTGCATAAATTGTATATGGATGCTAGTATAAAGATCAAATTTATTATAAATTTATGTAGATATAAAAAAGTGCTATCATAAATATTTAAATAGATCATTTGTAATTTGTTAGTGTTTTAATTGCCTTTAATTTTATTTAATAGTCTAAAATTAATATTAAAATCAAATGGGGTAATTCCATTTTAAATTTAAAAAACTTTACTTCTCTGAAAGGATACCGATATAGCTTCCTACAAATAAATTATAAAAAAAATTTGAGATGGAAATTTTAAGATAAACGTCTTTAAGATAATTTTAAGAAAAAAAAAAAAAAAAAAATGTGTTCAAAAAAATAATTGGTCTTATATGGGAGCTATGGAAAATTATGAACCGATCTTCATAAAATTTTTCAATGTCATTTATACTTATAAAAATGTTATTTCTGTTGAATATTAAGTTGATACAAAAATGTTTATGGGATTTATGAACGTTAAAGTGATTTTCGAAAGAAGTGTTGTTATGGGAGCTATGGTCAAATTTTATTAAAATATTTTTAAGGTATTTATGAGTGTTAAAACTCTATTCCAGGAGGACATATGTAAGGAGGCCAGGTGAAATAAAAGGCCGATCATGACAAAATGACCAATAGGCTTCGTCGTTTTGCAGAAAAAATCATATGTACAAAATTTCATCCAATTATCTTCAAAATTGTGACCTGGTTAAATCGACTCAGTAAGTGATTCTGAGTCGAACGGTATACTTTAAGGTAGGGACAATTTTGGACATTTAAAAAATCTGTTAATCGCTCTTAAAGATCTAGAGTTACCACAGTTCACAAAATAAAAATTAATAAAATTAATTTTACATGATTATGAATCCTCCTCTATATATCCACTGAATTTTATACAAATCCGTAATCAAGGTTCAAAATTTTTTAAATTTAAAATGAAATTACTCAAGGTAAAAAAAATACAAAAATTCCAAACATGGTGTTAATTAAATTAATCAAAAGGTGAATTGAAATATAATTAATATTTGAATTAAATCAACCAATGAGACGATTGAATGAGTTAACATGTTAATATAAACATATATTGTCTTTTTATTAATATTTGTATTTTTTTAACTTCTTGAAAAGTTTGCCATTATTTTTCATTAAAATTTTCTCCTTTAATTATATTGTAAGAGATAAAGTACATAAAAAGTGAAGACCAAGAAATCAACTTTGACATTTAGTATAAATAACACAGTTTTATAAAAAAAAAAAAAAAAACAAAAAAAAAAAAAGCAACCGGTTAACCGATTTTTTGCAGAAGTTAATATTTATATCATAAGACTACATATCTTTAAAAAAATCAATAATTCTTATAATCAAGTTAAAATTTATTAAATACAATCGTAAAGCCTGACAATGTCAGGAAAAATAATATAATAATGAAAATATGCACAAACAAATCCGAAAATTAAAAGAAAAAATATGAACAATATTTAGACACCTTCCTCTCCCTAATCGAAGTCAATTATTTGAAGCCGCTCAAATTTATTGGAATTATATTGATTAAAGTTTTAAATTCGTAAACCTTTCAAAATAAATCGTCGTAAATGCGCTCCCTGGCCGAAATACAGGATTTGGAAAGCAAACAATAAGTATAGTTCTTAGACTTTTTGGTCCCTGATAGAAACATCGGGCACTGTTAGAATTTGTAGAACGAATAGTTCTATAAGTATGCCTATTTTTAGTTTCTTACGTCGTCTGGGAGCTTCAGAAAGCTCTGGAGAGGAAACAATGCTTAAGAAAGATATATATAAATCCATATATATAGATCCACGTATTTTCGCTCCCTGATAGAAATTCCAAAATCTGGCTCCGTTAGGATTTGTAGGACGAATAGGGTTATAAGTAAGCCGAATTTTAATTTTTAACGTCTTCTGGGAGCTTTAGAAAGCTCTGGAAAGAGAAAAAATTCTTAGAAAAAGACACATAAATGCACTTATATCTGCTCCCTGATAAAAATTTCAAAATATGTCTCCATTAGTATTTGTTGGACGAAAAGTTTCATAATTAAGCAACATTTTAATTTTCTACGTCGTTTGGGAGCTTCAGAAAGCTATGCAATGCTAAGCAAATTATATATCCAGATGAGTAGAAAATAATTATGTTTCAAAATTGTTGAAAAAATCATCTAAATTTTAGTTAACATAAACAGAATCCATGGCTTAATATGGAAGCCTGTCTCAATTGAAACGATTCTGCAGGTGAAACTTTTTTAACACAACACCTTTAAAAAATAAGGAAATATTGGATAAAAAAAAATGAAATAGGGTGTAAAAATATTACAGATATTACAATAGATTAAAAAATTCATACAAGATAATTATTAATTAATTATTTGTTTAATATTACACAGAAAAAAGTAAAAATGGACTTCAATTACGAAATTTGTAATATTAATTAATTTTTAATTGATTTTGCTCCAATTATCAAAATGATAATATTAATAACTAGAATAATTGATATTATTATTACTTCTTTTCCTTAATGAGCTGAAAATTTTTGAAAATTTACTTAAATTTATTTTATTTCTGTACTTTTACAGACAAATATTTAATTTTTCTTTATATTTTATTAACAGCTGTCAATTTATTTAAAATACAAAACTGAAAACCAATTAGAAAATTAATTATAGTAATAAATCATATAATTAAATTCCAACATAAAGTTAATTAATAATTTTATTAAAAAATTATTTGAAATAATTTTTTCTGTGTACAGAATAAATTCCAATTTAGACTTAAACTATATTTTTAAAACATAAGAAATCAGTCTTTATGAATATTTAAAAAATTATTCCTAAATTTCGACTCAAATATCACTATTTAGTACATGTTTTCTGAAATTAAATGCTATTTTTAAAGCCGGTTTTTTGTGTTTAAAAAAACCGGTCTATTCGACATTCGAAAAATGAACATTTTGAAAAAACCGACAGCACATTGACTGAAAAAACCGGTTTTAAAATCGGTTGGAAAACCGCGTCGATCACCTTACATTATACCCACCATCAACTTTTTTTAATTTTACGTTATATGGGAGGTGGGCGGTAAAATGGGCGAACCACACCCATTTTTTGTTTCCGAATTTACATTGGTCCTTGAACTAAGGACTGCGCACGAAAATATCCGTGCATGCTCTTGGACTTATAACTTTTGATGTAGTGAAAAATTAATAATTCTGTTAACTGATTTGTATAAGCCATTATGCTCACTTGCCACGTGCTAAGTTTCATGGTAATAGCAAAATTGGCATTTCTTAAAATGGAAGTTTAACAAAAAACACCTAAACACATAATTCAAATCTTGCATTGGTCATATAATACAAGGAAGTCATGATCACTGAATGGTAACCTGGTAATGGAAGACAAATAGTATCTTCAGGCTGTAGGACTCAGGCAAAATTGAAAGGATTTTGAGAGAAAATCCCCTCATCTCTGGAAGAAAAGTGTCAGAAAAAGTTAATTGCTTTGAATCTTTATCAGAAAATTTTAAAGGAAGTCTAGGCTAAAGACATATAAAGTAAGAAAAAAAAAAAAGATCATATAAGAAACGCAAGCAAGAATTTGGAGGTAAAAAATAACATGAAATTAGCTAGATCAAATCAGAATCTAACCAGGACCCAGAAAATATAACCTGTGTGGGATCTTAAATGATTCCTTTCGACATGTTATACACGGAATGATGATTCGGAAAAGCCAAAAACTATAATTTTTATTCTTCAATCATAAAGATAAATTTGTTTTAAATAAAAAAATAATGTACATGTCAAATCAATAAAAAATGTTTATTTTATTCACAAATTAATTACATAAAAAATTCATAAAATCATTTTTTTTTTATTTGAACAAATTCACTTTATGATAAAAAAATAAGCAATTGAGCTTTTGCTTAAGATTTAGTACTTATTAATACCGTATATCCGAATTGACTAAAAAACCACCTGCAGCAGAATCAGAGTCTTTATGTGTTATTTAAAATATTTATTCTTAAGTTTGGAACATGACAAACACAATGATAAATTTAATATTATGATTCTCTGTTAAAAAAATCAATTCAAATAAACTAACTACTCGTACATGAACAATTAAATTAGTACAACATAGAAAATTTATTTAGATTTCAAACACATAAAATTCTGTTGTGTATACAAGTAGATAGAGAAAAACCCCAAGATAGAGATCATTCTAATGACCATAATAAAGTGTGAAGATTGTACAATATTTGAGTCAAATGAGCTTGAAATCACATTGACTGTTTGATGGTTGGCTCACAATTTACGAGTGATTTTATTTTTATTGATGATTTGTTTTAGTTTTTTTCAATTTTTTTTCAAAGTTTAATTACAGCATTTAAACTTTTAGCTACAAAAAATAAATAAATTTCAAAACAACTTAAAAACTGGGTAGGGTGGGATATTTTTTCTCTCCTACAAAAACATATTGTAATACCATGCTGGACCAAACGGGGTGCGGTAGAATACAAAGTGTGCTCATGTATATAAGTATGAATTTGAATTGAAAAGTTAACAAAAGAAAAAAAATAAAATCAAAATTAAATATTATTTTATATTCCAAGTTCTAGTGCATTTCCGATTAAATCAATTGAATTTTATTGTTATTTATTTAAAATGTATTTTATTACTCATAGAACTAAGTAGTTTGGTGTGTCCGTCTTTTGGTTGGTCGATTGCTTGCTTGATTGGTTGGCTGGTTGGTTGTTTGATTGTTTGGTTTGCATGGTTGGTTTGTTATTAATGGTGGTGTTTATAGTATATTTCAAATTGTTGATTTTTTTTTTTCATGCACGTATTTAGTTGATGTGGTTTTTACTTCCATAAACTTATTTGCTTATGACAAGAAAAATATACAAAAACATTTGTGTATAACTATAAGTATTTTTAAATCAAATGTCATTTTAATTTACAAATTATTTTTTAATATCTGACCAAACAATGATTCGCTTTAAATTATGGCCCTTTACATGGTCTTAAAGTGGGTTCAGCTAATTAAAATTTATTAGAATTTATATATAAGGCAAATACATGAAATGTTAGTAATTATTATTTTACAATTAAAATGAAGGGCATGAAAATCATTTAATTTGTGCATAACACAAGAATATTTTTGCTGAAGCTAATAGTATTAAAAAGAAAGTATATTAAAATGAAACAATGATAACACAGGTTTTTTCAGTCAGTTCTGATGCAGGTTATTATGAAATAAAAGGCCTATGAACCATTTACATGGTTGCACCATATTACGTTGGGGTAAAATGTGTCAATAGTGGCATCAGTAGTTATTGTACACCAATCGACTCAAAATTGATTTCATTCGATTTAGTAGAAATTAGTATTAGTTATCATGTTTTTATACCCACCATCAAAAAGATGGGGGTATATTGATTTTATCATTCCATGTGTAACATGTCGAAGGAATCATTTAAGACCCCACAAAGTATATATTTTCTGGGTCCTGGTTGAATTCTGTGTCGATCTAGCTATGTCCGTCCGTCTGTCCGCCTGTTGAAAGGATTGAGCTCGAACGGGGCAACGTAGGGAGACGAAATTTGGCACAAATATTTATCTTATAGAAGGTTTATTTTGTATTGAAAATGGGCAAAATCGGTTAATAAACAAAAAAGTTATGGACTAAAAACTAGAAACACAGGGTGTCCGTTTTATACTTTTCTGCTGATATTTCTTCAATAAAAGCACGTACGCCAACGAAATTTTGTACGTATACTTGGTGGATCGACATAAACTCGGAAACCAAAAATGGGCGTGATCCGCCCACTTTACCGCCCACCTCCCATATATGGTGAAAATCAACGAAATCAAATAGTTCAAGGACCAATGTAAAGTCGGAAACAAAAAATGGGCGTAGTCCGCCCACTTTACTGCCTACTTTGATGTTGGGTATATAGATTCGGCCGGGCCGAATATATTCGCGCTTGTTTTGATTTAAAATAGAAGATATTGAACTCCAAATTTGGTCTGGCCAGACAAGATAGTAATTCTAGGGTTAAACCGACAGTTTTTATATAAACCAAAAATAATGCTTTATGTATACATTGAGCTGAAGGCATAAGTTGTCATTGCACAGTGGTTTCAAAACGCTTTTTTTAGAAATAATTCAGTAACTAAAGAACCGTTAGAGGTATCTCAATAAAATTTCACATGGTCGGAGCTGAGGAGCAGGGGGGATGTGGGTGGCCCTCCAAAGTTGCCATCTCGGGTATGTAATTTTTTTAAAAAATCGCCAAAAATTAATTTATGATATGACAGAAAAGAAATTTTATATATAAATAGTCCTTGTAAATCTCTACAAAAAAAAAAAAAAAAAACGCTTACATGTGTAGGTTATCTCTTTTAGTTTAAGAGATTTTCGGGTCGAAACAAATTTTTACCTCATTTTTATCCTCGCCTTTTTTAGTTTTTCAAAGTTGGTGGGCTTAATTTTGCCCCTAGAATTTTTCTAAAATATTTGTCAGATTCCCTACAAAATTCTATATAATATAACTGCAAGAATCATATAATTATATGAATCCTTTAAAAAGTTATATGAATCTAAATTTGGAACTTTAAAAAAAATTTAAATTTGTTGGGTTTTTTTCCAAAAAGGTGGCAGTATTTATTCAGTGAAAAAATTAGTTTTTTGTTCTGAGCTTTATAATTTTTTTAATGTTTTCAAAAGAAATCTTAATGTAAATGCGTGCAAAGTAAATTCGGAGGAGTTAGGGACAATGGTCTGTTCACGAGCCCTATCCAAATTTAGTAAATTTTGATATTTAGCTTTTTCTTTTTTTGTTATGTTCTCAAATCGCAAAGCTGGGGTCGACTTAAAATTATTTTATTTTTTTTAGCTCTATATGTAAGGTGTACACCCGAAAAGTATTTTCTGACGGAGGCCCCTTATAACGAGAGGGTGACCATTTCAATGAAAAAAGTCAATTTTTGAAGGAAGCTTTCCCCGAACTGGAATTTTGGGTATTTTGGAGTAAGAGAATGGGAATCTTTTTAATTTTTTTTCTTTTAAGGACAAATTTTTTTATATTATACTAAAACTTTATTATGATAGCTTAATTAATGTAGATTTTATTTAAGTTCAAATATTTTTTTTTTTTTTTTTTTAAATAACACTAAATACAAAAAATTTTCGTTTTTTGATTAATTTAATGAAAAAATTTAGTTAAAATATTTTATTATTTACATATTATTATTTTTCAAGTAATATCCTTTCCAATGATACCAAATATTTGTATAAATCCTTTACACAATAGTTTAAATACTTACTGAAACTTGACCCTCCTTCAGCGAAATGTGCACATTTTCTTTAATTTCCATAGTAAATGTGTGCTGCAGCATTCTATATACATAAGTGCATAGCAGTTTCAACGTGTTTTTTTAAATAATTTTGTGCAACTTTTGAACCGTTAAATATATTTCAATGAAATTTCACATAGTTATTACTAAGGTAGTTTCCAACTATTTTGGGGGAGCACAAGTTTCTAGGTGGTCTTGGGGCAGGTGGGAGGACCTCCGAAATGGGTCACCTCGGATATGATATAAGAAATAATTAAAAGGGTTTACCAATTTCGGAGGTTCTCCTCCTGTACACATACCAGTTAAAAACTTCTAATCTTTCAAAATATTTTGGAAAATAACTTAGTAATAACTATTTTAAATTTCATTGAAATATTTTGAACGGTTCAAAAGTTAAACGAAATTATTTAAAAAAACACGTTGAAACATATATACATAAGAGCACAGCCATTTCAATATGTTTTTTTAAATAACATTGTTTAACTTTTGAACCGTTCTAGGGGAAAAATTAAGACCGCCAAGTTTAAAAAACCAAAAAAAGGCGAGGCTAAAAATGAGGTAAAAATTTGTTTCGACCCGACTATCTATATATAAAATTTCTTTTCTGTCATATCATAAATTAATTTTTGGCGATTTTTTTTTAAAAATGACATACCCGAGATGGGCAACTTTGGAGGGCCACCCCCTTCCCTCTGTACTCCTCCAAATCAACTCGAAAACGCCTCAGCTCTGACCATGTGAAATTTTATTGAGATACCTTTAACAGTTCTTTAGTTACTGAATTATTTCCAAAAAAAAAAAAAAAAAAAACGTTTTGGAACCACTGTGCATTGCCCAGTTAAAATTAGATTATAATTTTTAATCATAAGCGTAATAAATAAATAAATAATTCTTTATAATTTTATTTTTACGATTTTTGCTACCTACCGTTTTATTATTAAAAATATTTCATAATTGTTGTCAAAATATTTCTCAATTATTTTTCTTACTTATTGCCAGCTTTTAATCGATTGCACACAAAAAAATTCGCACATTATTGCAAGACAGTCAGTCAGTGGTTTAATATAAACTTTTTTTGTCTTAATAAAAATTACACACCTTCGCGTTTGACTATAAAAAATTAAAATTAAATTTGCATTGCTTAAAGCAACTATAAAACACTATTGCAGTTTTACATAAAATCAGCAGCAACTGCAATAATAACAAAAGGAGTCTTCGATTATGATGAAACATTAATTATTTTGGTACTGACTGTATTTGTTTATCAATGATTGTCATACTACTGCCAACACCAGACACTACCATTGCCACCTTCAGTAAAAATGGTACCTACATTAAATATTAAGGGTATAATTAAATGGCTATTATGTTTGTAACGCTTTAGAAAATATTCTTATTATAGCTAAGAAAAAAATTTTTAAATTCCAATTAGTAAATTAATTATTTTATACTTTAAAGTCATGCATAGAATAATGACCTCATATTTTAAAGTAATGTATACAAAAAGGGTGATTTGTTTAATTAATATAGTTTTTGTTAATAAGTATAATCATGACTATTAATATTATAAGACCCACAGCACACCCATAGTTATCTATTTTATACTCACACTATAGTTGCAGAAGTTATCTTTATTTTACTTTAACGTACTGCTCTCCGAATGCATCTCTGCCAATTGTAACATTCTTACCTACTTTTGTTTTTTAAATCGTAGCCAACAGGCGTTGTATATAATTTCGTTACAATTCGAAAAGAAAAATAAACAGCTAGAAGAGCTATTTTTCTTAAGCTAAAATTACAAAATTTCCCACGACAAATATTCGTAAATGCTTTAAAGTTTGAGGCAATTTTTCTGTGACGTTATAAGGTAATCACCTTTAGTTTGGCGCTGTTTTTTTTTCTTCACTCCTTTGAAGAACATTAAATTAACCAATGCTCATAATAATAATAAAAAAAAAAAAAAAAAAAAACAGCAGCTGGCTGCCAATTCAGTCAGGTTTCGATTTTGCTGTTATTTTTAAGTAAATAAACAAAAAACTTAGAAAAAAATTCAAAACGTTACTCTATACTTTATTGTACTAAGATTGCACTTAGAGGATGGTCCAGCTCATGAATATTGATTTAATTGAAAGTCTGTGGGTAAAGAATAATCATTAACATTTTACAGGTGGCTCCAAATAAACACATTAATGGAAGTGAAGATCATAATATTATATGTAAATATTTTAGTTAAAAAGTTTGGATTATAAATTTGAAATAAGTGGATAAATGTGGACCCTTTTTTTTATAAAAAGAGTTTGAGTATAGGCGAATGTTAATAGGATGAAGATCGGCATGTCAAAAAGACACCTCTCAACGTAGACTCCCAGTTTCTTCTATGTAAAATAAAAAGTGTTTAATGAAGAATACTTAACAACTCTAACTATAAATGTAATAATTGCCAAAAAAAAGTATAAAATATAAAGAGAATCTAAATTGTTGGCGAGTTCCGACGACCGGGTTCGTTTATGAAAAAGGAAACTAACTTTTATAAGTTGTCCCTCTTTTAGCGGTACATACATCGATCTGACTTTTCTTAAAAATAAAATCTCGGTTTATCATTTAGTTAACTTAGATTTTTAGAATCTTATTTTCAATACAAAACGGTGAATTGCTCAACTAATCAAATTACGCGATAAATATACCTGAATAGAGTGATAATGAAAGGTTTGCCGAACTTTTTATCATCGAATAAAATACCAGCCGGAATGTAAGGTGTAGAAGTTTTTAATTACAAAACAAGGAAGAATCTAGCAATTTTTATAGTGATATGCACAGTGGGGCAGATTTGAAATTTGTTGGAAATAAATCTGTAACTTCTGATTCGCTGGTTGGATTTGAAATTTGGTATAGACATAGCTGAGGGGTGTACAATGTTAAGTTTGGAAGGGGATCGTACAGACTAAAGAGGCTAAAAGTTGGGTACCTCTGACATACAAATTTAATCGCTTGCCAAATTTTTATTTCTCTCTTAACTCTTATAGTTTTTGAGTTATTTGCATTTGAATTTTTAAGTACCTCAATTTTGCATGTTCTTGGTCCAGTTTTTTCATTTGTTTTTTTCTTTAGCTAATTAAAGAACAAAATTATCTATTGCATGAGAAAAATTTGAAGTCGATATCTTTACCGAGTCCAAAAATAAACGATTTTGAATTTAAAAAAAATTGCAAAAATTAAAAGTATCTACACTATTTTTTCTCTAAAATAAAATTTTCTTTAACAACATATAATAATTTTATATTTTTCTCAAAGGTATCTTCACAGAGAAGACTTCAAGATAAAAAAACAAGTCCAATAACTCAAATGGTCAATGTACACACCCTCCCGAATTCGTCCAATTTTATATGAAAGTTTCAACTTTAGTCTATATTTTCTCAAATCCCAAAACACGAATCGGCAAACGGAATGCAGTTTAAGAATCTGTAATATGTTGTTAAAAGTTTTCAATAAAAATCTACGGGACTTCGGAAAAATGTGGATTTTATAGCCGAAAATGTGAAAAATACATTTTTGTGATTTTCAGCGTTTTTTTTGCGAATTGTGGGATTTCTTTTACAAAAATCTTAAAGTTTTTTTCACTTTTTCATTTTATACAATAAAGCCAACATTCACTGAAAATTTCGTTAAGATATCTTTAATAACAAAGATTTTATTACAGATAAAATATTTATAGTTTCTCAAAAAACCACTTTTTTACAAAACTTTTATTTTAATTTCAAAAATCAGAAAAAGTCTAAACTTGATTTTTTTCATCTAAATTACATTGCTTAGCTGACATAATTCTTCATTATACAGAAAAATATTGAAATCAATATCTTTTACAGAACCGAAACTATGCCACTTTATTAAGTCACGGAAAATTTCAAAAACATTGTACTATTGTGGATGTGAAAAAGCCATAACAACATAAATAATTTGTTCCTGTAGTCAATTTTCGATTGTATGTTTGTGCAAAAATACACAAAAAGTGGAATTTTCCGTGATTTAATAAACTGCTATGCCTATACCAAATTTCATGCAAATCCAACCAGCCGATCAAAAGTTACAGATTTATTTCCAAAAAATTTCGATTCTGCCCCACTGTAGGTTTCAGTATTTGATAAAAAAATATCTCGTCGGGTTAGGTATATAGTATTTAGTGATACAATTACCATAACTCAGAAGTATTGATACAATAACTCGATTCATAGATAAAAAAAATCTCGAAACCATCGAAAAATTAAGCTGCAAATATTTTCTATGATAACTTCATAGTTATTGAAATTAAAAAAATATTTTTTTCAGTCCTATAAACTTTATTTTAAGTAATGAGAAATAATTGATAACAGTTGGTTTTATAAAAATAGTTTAGTGTATAAAAATATCCTTGATATCTAAGGCTCCCCCTGGAGCCTGATCCAATGGATTCACTTAGAACATACCAATCTCTCACAAATTACTTACTTGATGTAGATTTATCACAGAACATATAGTTAGTTCACTGCACATTGGGGTAAAAGGGGTTGAAAATGGCGATTAATTCAGGGAGAGGTGATATCAAAATTTTAATGATCACGTTTTATTTTTTTACTGTATATTAGGTAAAAAAATCAGTTTTAGAATTTTAAGATTTTTTTTTTTTTTGGTAGCATGATAATGTCCGTCCATCTTTACATTAGAGGTAAATGGGTCGAAAATTATGCATAATTCAGGTGATATCAACACTATAATAATCACATTTAATTTTCCTATTTATAAGTAAGTAAAAAAATGCATTTTCAGAATTATGAGATGTCTTTTGGCTGAATGGTAATGTCCGTCCGTCTATACATTTGGGTTAAATGGTTTGAAAATGGCGCTTAATTCACGAAAAGGTGGTATCCGAATTATGATGATCATGTTCTATTTTTTCTATTTATTAGTTAGTAAAAAAATGCATTTTTAGAATTCTAAAATACCTTTTGGAAGAATGGCAATGTCTTTCTGGCTTAATTCTGGGAAAGGTGGTTTCAATACTTATTTAGATTTAGTTTTTATATTAGTCAATAAGTAAAAGAATAATATACTTTGGAATTTTAAGACTTTTTTTTTTTTAATTCTAATATTTGTCCTTCCGTCCGTCTTTTTATTCATTTTTGAAATTTGGCAATTCAAAACCGTTTATTTTTTGACTCAATAAAGATATCGACTTAAAATTTCCTTTAATCGGTAGACAATTTTGTTCTTTAATAAACTGCAGAAAATATGTTGAAAATGTTGGGATATATATGAAAAAGACTTGACCAGCATCTTGTAAAGTTGAGATTGTTGAAATTTCAAATGAATATATGTATCTCGAAGAATATATGGGAGATATAGTACATGCAAGCATGTTTTCTAAAAGATTTATTAATGACTTTAAGGTGATATAAAAATCTTGGAAATTGGGTAAGGAATAAAAATTCGCTAGTGTTTAAATATTTTCTATGACATTAGTGCCCTATTTTGAAACACCATTGTTTCACTCCTGAAGCGTATATCTTGTAAATCCAACTAGTCGATTAGAAGCTACAGATTTATTTCGATTCTGACACACTGTTTAATGTTTGATAAAGCAAAGAAAATGTCTGCACTTAAGCGGTTTTTTGTACTAGAGTTTTTTCGAAAAAAAAAAAAAATATATTTCTCAAATTGGGCTATATATGCGCACCATTTTTTTTCATTATATTAAAGTGGACAATATATACTATTTTTCAGAAAATTTTCAGAACAAACATCCTATAACATTTTAAGTTGCATTCCATGAAATTTTAAATTTAGGAAAATTTTCAAAAAAATAACAAAAATATTAGGAGAAAATAAAATTTACAAATACTTACTTTAAAAGACGTTTTATTTAAAATAAATGCACTGAAAATTTATAAAAATTTAATTTTTTACTCTTTTTCTAAAATGTTAAAAAATTTTAACTTTGGCAGCTCCAAATAAGAAAACAACACAACCTAGCTCGAAGATTTTAATTGATATTGATACACAATTTTATCTATTTTTATTCGCTATCCAACTTTATTACAAAAATTTTAATTTAAAAGTTCAATTAGTCGCCAATTTTGACACATTTAACACCAACGTGCACTGTATAGATTCGTAGTAAAAATTATTTTAAATTATTTTTTAATAAAATTTTAACTAACTTTATATTAGATTTTTTTTATTTATTTTTTAATATAATTAATTTTGTATTTGGTTTACAATTTTTTAAAATAAATTGACAGCTCTTAATAAAATATATAGAAAAATTAAAAATATGTCTATAAAAATATAGAAATAAACTAAATTTAAATCAATTTCAAAAATTTTCAGTTATATCTATTAAAAAAAAGCAGTAATAATAAAATCAATTATTCTAGTTTTAATTTTTTGATTACCTACTTCAGATCTTGATCGTTTTTTTACCTCTACTCAATTTCAGATACTTCCACATTTTACCAGGGATTACTTTACTCTAATATGTAGATTCCTCAGTATAGTTTGGTGTCTACGCCTTTTTGTTTACACCAAAAAATTATACAAATAAACATTATATAACAGACGCCAATATTTACTTGGTAGTCACGACAAAACTGCAATGTTTGGGGAAAACAGAGAAAACAAACTCTATTTACAGATTCAGGTGTTTTTATTTGGCCAAAAACGAAAAATATATGAAGAACATCAATCGATTCTTAATCTACTACGTGTGTTTAAATTCCACTTTAAGTGTGGCAATAATTTTGCCCTCTACTAATAAATATTATACTTGCTTAGTTGTGGCAGTGGCGTTTTTATTTTTTGTTTTTTGATAGTAAGTTGCCATTACTTAAATCTTTACCACTTCAATTGCTGTATTTGGTTAAAATTTATAAAATAAGAACGATAGACAGGCATAAAAATAATGATACTGCAATAAAATTTAATTGTAAATTTCTAAGGTTAAAAGTTAATTTCAAATCTAACGACTGTATGGTATTATCGATTTGTGTCTTTAAAACTAATTGCAGTGTATTTTATTTAGAAGATGGTGTAATGAAAGTATGTATATGAGAATTTTATTTTTAATGGTAATAGTGTTCTATATTTACACAATTGGTTTTGTAGAGTTGAGTATTCTATGTTATTTAAATAGGGGTTGTTTTGAAATTCAACATTTTATTGTGGTGAATAACTTAAGGGTTTTTGAATTAACAAGAGGGTAGTAAATTATTTTAATAAATTTAAATGGCTACAGATGGCATTAAAAACTTTAGGTAAATACTGAGACGAATTATATACACTATATAAAGTAATTCCTTAAATGAATAAAGAGGCTGATGTTAATTTGATATACAATTGAGTATATAAAAAAATAGTAAAATATACTAGAGTAATGGCCTTACTATATGCAAAATACTAGACACGACCATAAAAACAAATCCAGACTTGATAGAATAAAATTGAAAGCAGATTCGTGTTTAGCATATCGAGATACATCATATCCAACTATTCGTCTTTGGGGAAGATTTTGTTGTCGACCAGTGTTGTTTTGGTAAAAAGACAATGTCTATTGAAATTGGTTATATTCGGATCATTATTTCATCTAGCTCCCATACAAATGTCCTCCCGGAAAAGGGGTTTAATGCGCATAAAATCCTATAATATACAAATATTTGAGTGAAACTCGGCACACATAAGTTTTATATAATTATAAATATGTATGCCAAACTTAACGAAGAAAGGTCCATAATTAATTATAGTTCCCACATAAACCTCTCAGCCGATAATCACTTTATAGATCCTATAAAAACATTAGTATTATGATTATATTTGACACAAATATACAAGGAGAAAATATAGGGAGAAATTTTATGAGTATTGGTCCATAATGCTAATTATATATAAGACACACTTTCGGAAAACATGCTATAGTGCATATATGGTTGTTTAGGTTTCAACAAAACCGAAATGGATAAGACACCACGAATACTGATGAAGTAGGCACAGCAAATAAGTATTCCATTCTGCTGGTGTATAATTATAGTCCAAAAACTCTGCTTTAGTACCGCCAAACAGAGACAACAAGGCAATTTACGATTGCAAAATTATTTAATGGTAGTATCAACATAATATTATGACATATATATTTAAAGGGGCGTGAAATATGGGCATGCTATATCTTAAAATAAATTATAAATTAATATCAATTAAAACCTTTAAGCTAGGTTGTGTTGTTTGCTCATAAGGAGCTGTCAAAGTTAAAAATTTTTTTACATTTTTGAAGGAGTAAAAAATTCTATTTTCATCAATTTTTTAAAGTAAAAATTTAAAATGGAACCATCAACTTCAGGTATTGAAGTTTACTTTTCTTAAAGTATTTGTAAATTATATTTTGTTGTAATATTTTTGTTATTATACCCACCATCAAAAAGATGAGGGGTATATTGATTTTGTCATTCCGTGTGTAATATGTCGAAGGAATCATCTAAGACCCCACAAAGTATATATTTTCTGGGTCCTGGTTAGATTCTGAGTCGATCTAGCTATGTCCGTACGTCTGTCCGTCTGTCTGTTGAAAGCAGGATAGGGTTCGAACGGGCCAACGTAGGGAGACGAAATTTGGCACAAATATTTATATAAGGTTTGTTTGGTATTGAAAAGGGAAAATCGGTTGATAAAAAAAAAGTTATGGGCAAAAAACTAGAAACACAGGGTGTCCGTTTCATACTTTTTTGCTTATATTTCTTCAATAAAAGCATGTACCACAACGAAATTTTGCACGTATAGTTCGGGGGTCAATATAAACTCGGAAACAAAAAATGGGCGTGGTCCACCTTTTTTACCGCCCACCTCCCATATAAGGTGAAATTGTGTTCAAATAGTTTAAGGACCAATGTAAACTCGGAAACAAAAAATGGGCGTGGTCCGCCCACTTTACCGCCCCCTCCCATATAACGTAAAATTTGAAAAAGTTGATGGTGGGAATATAGATTCGGCCGGGCCAAATATAACATTCGCGCTTGTTTTTTTTTAATTTTCCTAAAATACACTAATTTTCAACTTTCATGGAATGCAACTTAAAATGTTACAGGATGTTTGTTCTGAAAATTTTCTGAAAAATAATATATATTGTCCACTTTAATATTATGAAAAAAAATCGTGTGCATATATAGGCCGATTTGAGAAAATAATTTTTTTCGAAAAACCTCCAGTAGATTTCATACAAAAACGTGTAGGGTATCATATGGTCAAGACCGACCATATGATACCATTATGTATGACCATAAAATTTCGGGAAGGGGACTTATATTAGACTAACACTTTTACTAAATGTAAAATAAAATATACAAATACAGATTAATGCGTTGATACCTAACATCTACTTGATTTTATGCACTTTTTATGCGATTCTCGGAAGGGTTTTATATGGGAGCTATGGTAAATTATGGACCGATTCTAATAAAATTTGGCAATGTTGTTTCTACTTATATAAAACTTATTTGTGTCGAATATTAACTTTATACTAACATTAGTATGGGATTTATGCACGTTAAAGTGATTTTCGGAACAGGTGTTTATATGGGAGCTATGGTTAATTGTAAACCGATCTTCATAAAATTTGGTACAAAGATTGATACTTATAAAAACCTTCTATGCACTGAATTTCATTAAAATATTCTTAATTTTAAGGAATTTTTGAGTGTTGAAACTCAATTCCGGGGGGACATTTGTATAGGGGCTAGGTGAAATAATGGACCGATCATAACAAATTTCAATAGGCTTCTTCCCGGTATTATAAAAGTCTCATGTGCCAAATTTCATTAAATTATCTTCAAAATTGTGACCTGTACTTTGTGCAAAAGGTTTACATGGACAGCCAGCCAGCAGTCCAGCCAGGGTGGGTGTTGGATAACTTTTTCTATGCATTACAAACATCAGCACAAACGCATAATACCCCAACCACCTATGGTGGTGTAGGATATAAACAGCTTAAGTGCCGAAATTTTTTTCTTTATCAAACTTTAAACAGTGGGGCAGAATAGAAATAAATGTGCAACTTCTAATCGGATGGTTCGATTTTCATGAAACTTCACATAGGCGTAGCAGAGGACAGAAAAAATTTAAGTTTAGAACAAGTTTAGATCCCATATATACTTCAGAAGCGTAGCTATGGGGGTTAGAAATAGAGTACTAATGTCATAGAAAATTTTTAAACACTAGCGAATTTTTTTCCTTACCTCATTTCCAAGATTTTTGTATCACCTTAAAGTTTTTAATAAATCTTTTAGAAAACATGCTTGCATATACTATTTCTCTTACATATTCTTTGAGATATATTCATTTGAAACTTCAACAATCTCAACTTTGCAAGATGTTGGTCAAATCTTTTGCATATATATCTCAACATTTTCAACCGATTTTATGCAGTTTATTAAAAAACAAAATTGTCCATAGAATAAAAAAAATTTAAAGTTGATATCTTTATTGATTCAAAAAAATAAACGAGTTTGAAAAATTAATAAACAGACGGACGGAAGGACAGACATTAAAATTCTTAAAAGAAAGTTAAAATTCCAACCACCTATGGTGGTGTAGGGTATAATGAACACTATACTTCGTTACTTTCCAGTTACGAATTTAATGCCGTTAGAATTAGTATTTCGACCACTGTGAAGCGCTCCAAGTACAGGGTGTGTATTTTGACCGAATTTTACTTTTTTTATATTAAACTTCTAGGCTATATTTTTTAAAGTCCCTAAGCATGAATCTCTAAACAGAATGCAGTTTGGAAATTTATAGAGTATATTTTTAAGAGTTTTCAATCATAATCTAAAAAGACATGTGGAAAATGTGGATTTTATAGGCAAAAATGTGAAAAACATTTTTTTGAGATTTTGTGGTGATATTTTTTTTACTAAAACTGAAAATTTTCTAATGATTGCATTAAGTATTCGTGCGATACCGGCAAAACAATTTCCCCGATATTATTTTAGTGTTGACCTGTGTATTTTTCGTCTCCTTTTTTTTTAAATTCACTATGCAATTCTAAATAAAAATACAAATTATTACAATTTATGTAACGCAATCTATAATTACAAATTATAGCAATATTCAATAGAGAGCAGTAAATCAATGGTTAAACAATTTGATTCATTATTTGTAAAACCATTGAAGAAAACACTTTAACTTTGACAAAATGAAGTTATATCAATTGCTAAAATTATTAAAATATACTATTATTTTATTTGGTAAACTAATAACTGCTGAAAGTAACTATTCACTTCAATATTTAATTGAAGAATTTCAAAATAACTTTGAAATAGAATGGATATCAGTGATTTATAATAAAAAAACTCAAGAAATAGAACATATTGTGAAATACATACAAATACCGAAAATAATAGTGACAGAAAATACGAAAGCAAATAGAGTTCGTAATAAATTGTCAAACAAATTGGTAACATTGGCATTTGTCAAAGAACAGGAAGTAGTGGAAGTAAATAAATTAGTACAATATTTTCTAAAATCCAAACATTTTACTCATATTTTATGGATTTATCCCAATGCCAGTATGAAGGATTTATGGAAATTATCAAAGATCAGTTGGAAATTTGGCAACACTAAAGTTTTGTATTATGTACAAGGAAACATATATACCTATGAACCTTTACCAGATTTAAAAGTACGAAGATTAAACGACTTTCAGCAATATGTGGAAAGAAGAGATATTATCGATTTTCAAAAATATCCTTTGGTTTTTCCAATTATATCAAATTCACCACGCTGTTATCGCTATAAAGACTCTAATGGAAATATTATCAACACAGGCTATATGTTTAATATTATGCGCATATTTATGAATCATTATAATTTTAAATTTGTCGAATATCCTTATAATTACGAAACATACAGTCGTATTGGTCTCTATAAGTGTTTAAAGAACAAATCTTTTGATTTTGTTCTGGATAATTTATATCGTCATCCCAAGTTGGCCTTTAGTGATGTCATATGGAATAATAAGCTTTATCTAATAGTACCATATCCCAAACCATTAGCAAAAGATCGGTATTTTCGTTACAGCATTAAATTCCCCATGTTAATATGTACCATGGTTTTGTTAGTCAGTATGTCAGCTTTATTTATGATACAACTAAAACCTCGTCAAAGAGATGTGAGTCGAACTTTATTATATGTTTTTGCTACGCTCATCTATCAATTCCATTTTTCCTTAAAACAATGACAAATATTGAAATATTTTTTTACATGTTTGCTGTTTTTTTACTCATTACTGAGCACCACCTTGTTTTGGTCCAACATTTCAAATTTAATTGTCTTGAATATCTATGAGGAAAAATTGCATAATTTCCAAGATGTTATCAATTCACCCTATGAAATTCTAATAAGCCAATCTGATTTTGATTATATGAAGCAATTGGAGTTACTTCCTCCAATTCTTAAAAATGCTAAAATCGCTAATAATAAAATAGTTAAACAACATATGTTTCAAATGAATACTTCATACATCTATAAAGCTTTAGAGGATAAGGCCAATTATATGCTATTTCAACAAAGTCATTTAAAAGTTCCCTTAATGTATAAAATGGAAGTTGCTCTTTACAGTATACCCATGTACTTGCCTTTACGCCATAATTTGCCATATATACAACTTTTTAATCGCTACTTAAAGTATTTAGTGGATTCGGGTTTAATGCGGAAATTGTTGGAAGATGCCAATTGGGATGGTATATATAGTGGATATATAAGATTTTTTATGGACCCTATAGATGATGGTTACTTGTTTCAATATGAGGAAATTTCTGCACTTTTAAAATTTTATTCGATAATGAATGTATTTTCTTTTATAATATTTTTGATAGAAATAAGTTATAACAGGTATATTTCAAAGAAGATTTGATATATTAATAAGACAAACAATTTTACGAAATACACATTTAAAAATGCTTAGCTTGTTTAATAAAATTTAATATTGTTAAATAATAATCAGGTATGTGATGAAAACCGATCGTTTTCGAATCGAATCGGTTTGAAAAGATGTGATAAATTTCAAACGATTTCAAAATTATTTTTTCAACAATGATCTATTTTTATTAAGAATATACAGCTCATGTGAAAAATAACAATTAATTTTAGAGAAATATAAAAAATTATGTGATAAAATCTAATAGAAAGTGATTTAAATATAATTTTTATCAATAACAAAAACGAAAATATAAGTACATCACATATTTTTTCGATTTAAAATCGATTTGTTTTCGAAATCGTTTTCCATCACATACCTGAATATTCGATTTATTTATTTAAAATTACTAGTATATATGGGCAATTCTTCAAAATCGTTTACTTTTGGTAAAAAAAAAAAAAAAAAATGATTTTTTTTTAATGGCACATCAACACTATTTTGTACCAATATTAACTGGTTTTAATGAAACATAAATCTGTTTTAGTGAATAAAATTTAGCGAACAGCGTCGAAAGTTATAAAAAATTTCCAAAATTCTATTTTCAGCAATATTTTTAAATATTTCACACGAGTGTAACCCACATCAATATGTCTAAATAACAAATTAAATGTGATACGATATAGTTGATGACGCCGAAGATAACCGCGATCATATTGATTTTTTAACATTTTATGAAAAAATTATCTAAAATTTTTGATTTTAGCCCTTTAAAAAAATATTAATTTTTTTTTGATGGCACATTAAAATCTTTTTGTATACATGAATGTAAATGACTCGAATGCATGTATATTTAGTTCGCGTTAACCTTACAGTACATACCCGGGTACCATTTTTAACTTTAAAGTGCTCGCATTTCTTTATTAATAAATATATAGCCACGAAACTTCAGATCGTCGTGATTAAGGTGTTTATACAGCATAAAAACTGAAAAAAAATCTAAATTTTGTTAACTTGGTTATATGTAAAATGACTTTAAAGTTGATACCTACGGGAGTCAATACCCATGGTACCTTGGTACCCCCATATAATTTCTGTATTTTGCACTACAATAAATATTTTTTTTACTATTTATTATTGAAAATCTTATTTTTATTGTCCTTTGATTAATATAAAGTTAAAATTTTACTAATTTTTTAAAACTACCCAGCTGAAAATATTATGTATGGATCATATATAAATGAATATATGAAGTATCATATATGTTTGGATCCGAAAATTGAGGGTATATGGAGATACATGACCATATATATTTACCCATATATAGATATATGTATATTAAAACATTATTGTGAATGATTATTAAAATATTTTTATTTTTTATTATAAATTTTATTAAAAATTAGAAAGAACACATACAATGAATACTTAATTTTCATTTATATAAAAAGTATTGTATAAACACCTGAGCAATCCATTGAACATTTGATAAACGCTGAGAAGGAGTGTATCTGCAAAGAGTTTTCGTTCGTTAATAACTTTATTAAAATAAAGGTATCAATAAAACAAATAGGTATATGTAATCGAGTACTTGTCGTATTTATAGATTTTAGAAAAGTGTTCCAGCACAAACAATTTTTTAAACCTTCAAAGCTGACTAGTACTTGAACTTATCAAACGTTACTATAAGATATAACTAACTTTTATGAAAACAAGATTTAAAATCACTAATACAAGGAGGAACACTTTCTGTTAACATTTTTCACAAATGTTATTTTAGTTTCTTAAATGTATGCCCTAGGTATTGATCTACGTGACTTAATTTATCAGATCTACATTCTGTAAAGAGAAAGGAAAAATAAGACAATATTCATCAAAATGTGTAGCTTACGCACTTACCTTCTCTAAAATCCAATGATTAACTAAGAGACATCTTAAAATACTGAGGTTGTTACAAACTATAGAGGTTAGATTTCATTTTGAAACTTTCCTAAATCTGCTTTGTAACATCTTAATAAAATATAAAAATATCAAACATGTGTGGATATTGGTAAAATCTTTTTCCATAAATACCTTATTTTGAATTTAATTGTTGATCGGGGGACTGCCTTATATCAGTTGAAAATCAAAAAATTTAAACGAAATCATTTTATAAAATTTTGAAATAATATTTTTGTTTTATTTTTTTAATGTCAATTTCTTGTTTATATTAAATTCACATTTTTCTTTATCGTAGACACCAACCAATTTATTTGGTATTCAAACCTATGTATGTTGTAACGGTTAAATAATCAAACTAGTTAACGATATATGTATAGTGATAACATATTAGTTAGAAGTCATCTAAGGGTTTGAGTAAACAAGTTTAATAAAAAATATTAAACAATTTATCAATTTTAAGTCCGTCATCGGATGAGTTTGTTTGGTCTAGGTTATATTATTATTTCATATATGTATTCATATATGGAGAATTATTTCATATATGACATCATATATAAATACAAATTCTCATATATATTCCCATATATGGTTATATTTTTTATATATGGGATTATATATGAAATCATATATGGCAAATATTACCATATATTACAGTATACTTCTTCATATATGGTGCCATATATATACATATATTTTCATACATATACTTTATTTTTCGATAGGGGCAGGGGGAATGGTAGCCTGTAAAGTAAATTTTTATTATCACATACCTTTAAACCTGTTATAAATAATGTCCTGAGACTTTGTGGTAATAAATTTTACAAGAAAAATTTAAAAATTTTACAAGAATATCTTTCTCATCAATCACCAAACTCAAAATGTAAATGAGACAGATATATCAAAAATATTAAATAACGTATATCTTAGGAACTATTACAATGAAAGTTTTCAAATTTTTTTTGGGAATAACATTCTCAACAACCTTTATAAGTTTAGATTTAAATACAATGGGTAGGACCAGGGGAAATGGTACCCCCCATACAAAGCAAATATTCTTAATGGTATATCTAAAGAACTTTTATAGTGAGAGCTCTAAAATTTTGTGGGAACAACTTTTTTATCATATTGCATGGATGAAATGAAAATAAGATATAGGACATAGGACACATAATGACAAAAATTATTTTCGCATATCTGAAAAAGTGATGTACTAAAGTCTTAAAAATTTGTATAAATAATTTTCATATAAAATTTTAATTGGTCGGATAGCTCCCATATAAAGTAAATATTAGTTATCGCATCAAAAGGGGTAGCGAAGCTCGCCTGGATAAGCTGGTATACTATAAAATAAAGTTTTTAATAAGTTATGATAACAGATATAGATTGGTATACATTTTGACCAAATTAAATTATCGCTTTGGATGTGACTCGACTTTTTATGAACTATTAATTTACGTTCATAGAATTTCTCATCTGGCACAACAAAAAGGATAATGTTTCTTTACGTCGCACATTGAGGTAAAAGAGGTCGAAAATGACGTTTAAATCACGGAAAGGTGATATCAATATTTTAATGATCACGTTTTATTTTTACTAATTATTAGTTAAAAAATTGATTTTTAGAATTTTAAGATTTTTTTTGCAGTGCGGTAAGGTCTGTCCGACCGTCTATACATTAGAGTTAAATGGGTCGAAAAAAATGCATAATTCAGAGAAGGGTGATATCAACACCCTTCTCTGAATGCATGTAAAAAATGCATTTTTAGAATTATAAGACGTTTTTTGGCTGAATGGTAATGTCCCTCCTTCCGTCTATACATTTGGGTTAAATGGGATAAAAATGACGCTTAATTCAGGAAGAGGTCATATCCAAATTTTGATTGCCAGCGTGGCAATGTCCGTTCGGCCGTCTATACATTTGGATGATATCAAAATTTTAATACCTTAATTTGGTTTTCATATTAATCGAGAAGTAGAAAAAAATATTTTTCGAATTTTAAGATTTTTTTGAAAGAATTACAGTGCACTCGCAAAAACGTGAACGACTCAGAAATGTGAACAAATTTTTTTACACAGACTATTCTAAAACGTGAATAAAAAATGAAAGCTCAAAAACGTGAAAAATTTTTTTTTTTAATTTTTGGTGTTTAAGAATTGGAAAAACTCCGACTAAGAATGAAATGTTTTTATTTCTAATCCTACCTGTTTTTGTTCGTTAAAACAAAAAAGTTTTATATTTATGTATACAGATCGTGCACAATCTTGAAAATCTGGTAAGGAAAAAAAAATACGCTAGTGGTTAAACCTTTTCAAAGACATTAGTAGCGTATATTGGATTCTGCTTCTAAACTCAAAATCTCACTGTCCCTTGCTGTGCCTTTGTAGAAGTTACAGATTTATTCCTATTCTTCCCCACTGTTTAATGTTTGATGAAGCAAAGAAAAAGTCTGCACTTAAGCTGGAGTTTTTTTTTTGAAAAAAAAAAAAAAAAAAAAAATTAATTATTTTCTTAAATCGGGCTAAATATGCGCACGATTTTTTTCATAATATTAAAGTGGACAATATATACTATTTTTCAGAAAATTTTCAGAACAAACATCCTGTAACATTTTAAGTTGCATTCCATGAAAATTGAAAATTAGTGTATTTTAGGACAATTTTCAAAAAAATAACAAAAATACTAGGAAAAAATATAATTTACAAATACTTGAAGAATAGTATACTTAAATATCTGATGTTTATGGTTTTGTTTAAAATTTTTACCTTTAAAGATCTTTTATTTAAAATATATACACTGAAAGCTGATGAAAATTGATTTTTTACTATTTAAAAAAAATTTAAAAAAATTTAACTTCGACAGCTCCTTAGAAGAAAACAACACATCCTAACTTAAAGATTTTAATTGATATTGATACATAATTTTGTCTATTTTTATTCCATACCCAACATTATTAAAATGTTTTGACACATTTTACCCCAACTTGCGTCGCGTCTATATTAAAGAAATTTTTATCAAAACAAACGTAAAATTTTTGTCCGATTTGCAAATTATTTTGTATCTGTGTCAATTAGAGGGGAAAACAATAATCAAAATGACTTATTTTATTAAGCAACGTCAAGACAAAGTTGTCAGTACTAGAGCTCTGATAATTTTGTTTTTACGCTGCTATAATACTGAACAATTCTGTTTACATTAGACAAATTTTTATACTGATAATAATTGTACGTACTATCTTATATAAATAACTGTTTAATAATAATATTCTATTGGGGGTATATAAAGTATCGTTTGGGAAAACTATTATTCTGGAGCTCCATTTTTTTATTGAATATTTTAAATTTTATTTTCTGCTTATCATTTTATTTTATATACGTATAAAATTTGTTAGTGGAATTAATGTCCAGGAATTTCTCTATCCTACGATATATTGCCCCTTATTCTAATTATCGTTGTCGACACAAAACAAAGACGTCTTGTATCTTCTAAGAAATGACGACGTCGATATTGTATTGAAACAACTCAAATTTGGTGACGACTAGAAGATTTTAAGAGAATAAAATATAAAAAATTAAAAAAATTTATAAATAAATGAAGTTTATTTGAAATATTTATTGAAAATATTTATAATTATTACTAGAAAAGTGAAAAGTTAATAAAATTTAATTAAAACGAAACATATAAGGAGAGAGATCGAAAAAATCTTAACACACATTTTGCTTCATAACTTTTTTCGGAATCAATATTCAAAATTTTTTTTTGATCTAGTTATCATGGAAAAATACTTCAGTTATTATTTTTAATAACACCATATTAATTTGTCCTTATTATATCAAAATAAGTGACGAAAAAGATTTACGTCCTACAAGTTATTAAAAAATTTAAAAAAATCCAAATAGGTCTTACAAATAATTGGCCACAGAATTAAATGTCGTCCGTAAAACCGTTTCTAATGCTACTAAACAGTATCAGTAGAATTTTACTATTGATGTGAAACCTAGTTCGGTAAGAAAAAAGGACCACATGATATTGGGAAGGCCAGAAAATTGAAGGCATAATGAAAGGAACTCCAAACACATCTGGTAGAAAATCAGCTCAGTTTTCTCAGTGTTTCGACTATTTTGTGCGAAAATTTAAAGCTAATGGGAAAGTGGATAACATATAAAGTTAAAAAAATTCCAAACTGGAATTCTGCAAAAAAAAAATTACAAGCCAAAAATAGGACTCGGAATTTAAAACCAAATTTCATACAAAAATACTCAAGCTGTATAATTGACTAAGAACCGTAGGTGCTGGCAGAATCTTCGCAGCTTGTGTCTCAAAAATTTTTATTGCTAATGCTCGAAGCAATGTTGGAGATAAGTTTAAGACCCAAAAGCAGCAAAAATTTCTTAAAAAATTCATGGTATGACACGCGTTTTGCAGTTGCGGCAAAACAGGAAAGTCATTTAATACATTCGGATCTATAAATACAAAAATATGCATAAAGGAATATTTGCAAAAAAGAATTCTTCTTTTCTTAAGAAAGCACAACATGTCCACATATTTTTGGACCCATTTGGTATCATGTCACTACGGTAAGAAAGCTCTGGAGTGGTACCAAATCAATAACATAGTTTTAGTACCAAGAGAGGTCAATTTTCAAAATTGTCCATAGCTTAGACCAGTGGAGAGATATTGAGCTCTTGTGAGAAGTGATTAATACCGAAGATTTTAACAGAAGATGTGCACACTGTTCCAAAAAAGTGACTGAAGTAACTATCAAATCTCCAAAGAAAGGGTTTTCAAAAATGATCCACAATTTTATAATTAGTGGTTAGAAGCATAAAAATTATATTTTTCTGTGATCTGTGCTAAATTATCAAATGATTAAAAAAATAATGAAAACTCTAAGTTTCCAAGTTATTGAATATTATGTATGTTAAGAATTTTTCGATCTCACTCCTTATGTTTGTAAATTATAAAATTCACTTTCTAAAAATAACAAGAAAACAATTTAAAACCAAATATAGAAAATCCTTTAAATCACAAGACTGGTTAATTCTCAGTATGATTGTAGAATGCAAACTTTATCCATTGGAAACAAACTGTCACTTTCAATGCCTCCGGAGCCCAAGACAAATTTTGGAAATCACTTACTGCTGCAATCTCTTGATCTAAAATACTTAATGTTACTACAAATAAGTTTTAAAGATCTTTTAAAATAGCTCTTTTTTAATATTAGGCTGATACTATACGGTTTTTAAATTACTTTTGCTTGCAGTACGTGTTTGAAACTTATTTGTGCTCTGGTATTAGATTTTTATCTGAAACTTTTTGCCATATTAGATTTTGTAGTTTTTATTCACTTAATCTGAAATAAAAAGTATTTTTAATTGAAATTTAATATTTGACTGGAAAATTTATTTTTAAATTTTCGACAATAAAACAATTATTTTTGGAAATAATTCTGTAACTTTAGAACTTTAAGGTGGTTTTACACTATAATACTTTGTATTAATACCAGAGTTTCATTTTCTATAATACATATCAAAAAATGTATTATGGAAAGTATTATTAAATGTCATATTTTTTATTTTCTTTATTAAAATATTTTTTAAAAAATTAAAAACGAAAAATTTAACTAAACTGAATACAAATCAAAGTGCAAGTGATAAGGTTTGCGGAAATTTGCTTTAAGAGATGAAGTAACGTTTTAAAAATTTCAAGATTTCAACATACAAAGTATTGAAGGTATTTATACCATAATACATTTGAAAATATTTTTGGTATTAATACAAAGTATTATAGTGTAAAACCCCCTTTAGTAACTTGGATGTATTTGAATGAAATTTCACATCGGCAATTCTGAGGTATGTGGCAATTGATTTGAAGGATTGATTGCGCCCGCCAAGTTAAAAAAAACATGTCCAAAAATGGGTCAAAATTTTACTTTGGTCCAAATATGTCTAAAAGTAAAAGAGATAACCCACACATGTAAGCGTATTTTTTGTAGAGAATTATAAGGACTATTTGTGTTTCAATCAAATCATAAATGAAATTTTGGCGATTTTTTAAAAAAAGTTCATACCCGAGGTATGAACTTTGGAGGTCCACCCGTCGTCCTCCAGACCCGCTACTAACCTGTCCTCCTCCAAATTGCCATACACCTCAGGATTACCCATGTGAAATTTCATTCAAATACATCCAGCAGTTCTAAAGTTACAGAATTATTTCCAAAAAATTCCGTTTTGGGACCACTATGTGATGTGTGTTTTGTTTGTTAAAATAATCGATAAACAGTCGACATCGTTTCAATTCTGTTAGAGAATACCAAATAAGAGACGAAGTGATGTTGATGTCGACACGAAGTGATGTTGACTCAAAAACGACATTGACGTCGACGACGACAACTGGAATAAGGGTGATCATGTGTCTTCGTTTCTTAATTAGGACTAGTGTTTATAAAAAAACAGACTTTTCAAGAAACCGGTTTGACGGTTAACCGAAAAATGGGTAAAATTAAAAAAACCGGTTTTTCGGTTAACCGTCTACTTAAAAACCGGTTAAACCGGTTAACCGACATTTTAATAATTGCTCTAATTTGAAGCTTAATAAAAATATTTTTGGTTAAATAAAGTGTTTTTCAACTTATTGGTTTAACCATGTACTAAATAATAAACACTGTTCTTTATAAATAGCGACTGATTTACGTCGAAAGTTTATAATACTTTTTTCAGCCTTTAGAGTCGTTTTAATATAATTTATAAAAACAATTTTTTTGGCATCTTTTTGCACAGCTTTTGAAGCTTTATAATGATCTAAAATTATTCTATAAAGTATTTTTAATATATATATATTTTTTTTTTTTTTTTTTCAATTTTTCTAATTTAAAGATAAAATTAAATTATAGAAATGTTAAAGCATCTCAACAAAAAGGAAGCTTCTGATGTTGGATAATGTACTTTATATTATGATTTATATTCACCGCTTTTGAAGTTTTTCTCTTAAAGAAATGTTTATATAATTTTTATAAAAAAATGTAGTTAATAAAAATATCTGTATAAAATTGGTAAAATAATTAAAATTTTTTCTGCTAAAAAGAGATTTGTTTTTAATTTTTAAAAGAATTATTAATCATTTAAAAGTACATTTTCTTTACTTATTTAGTTCTACTTTTGAAGTCTTTATTTTTTCCTATTATCCTATATAAAATCGTATTTTTCTCTTAAGCTGTACATTAGTTCATTCGTATGAAATTAAAGTTTTTGTAAATGGGATGTTTAAGTATCTATCTGATTTTATTGTAAATACAGTTTTAAAATATATTTAACTTCCAACAAGTAAATATATCACCTGACTACTTGTTAACTGAAACAGCAAGCATTTTTAGTAGTTTGAAAATATTTTCTTATATTTTAAATTCAGAAAAAAGTAACAAAAGAGGTAAATTTAGTGATATTTTTAGCAAATTTTTAAAACCGGTTAACCGACACCAAAAAACCGGATAAACCGGTTAACTGAAATTGAATGTTTCAAATTAACCGGTTCGCAAATAACCGAAATTTTAAGAAAAACTCGGTTAACCGGTTAACCGGTTTATAAACACTAATCAGAACACGCACAATATCAGTGTTTTTTAGTAAAACAAAAATTTTTAGATGGCCTTTACAAAATTTCTTCTGTAGGTATCCGCGTCCACGTTTGAATTCCTCATACGTAAGTTGTAGACAAAAATCGCATGAAATTTTTTTATTTCAAAATTAAATTTGTCTGAGAAAATAATCCTTCAAAAACTTCATATTTTACGATTCCGGTTTCAGATTTAACGTGAGTTGTGTAATTTTGCCGTTTCGTAAAATAAAAAAGGCACCCCTCATATCACTTTTTTTTTTGCAGTCTTTATACACTACACCACCAAAGGTGGCTGGGGTATTATGCTTTTGTGCTGATGTTTATAGCGCACAGAAAAAATATCCCAACACTCACCTTAAAGTATACCAATCGACTCAGAATCACTTTCTGAGTTAATTTAACGATGACCGTCCGTCTGGCTGGCTGGACGACAGGCTAGTTGTCTGTCCATGTAAACCTTGTGCACAAAACACAATAAATACGCAATTTTGAAGATAATTTGATGAAATTTGGCACATATGTTTATTTTGGCATAACGACAAACGCTCTCGAAATTGGTCATGATCGATCCATTATTTAAACTCGCCCCCCATACAAATGTTCTCCCGGAATAGAGTCGAACACTTGTAGATGCCTTAAAATTTTTCAATGATATTTAGCAAAAATAACTCTTATATAAGCACAAATCCGTTTGCCAAATTTCATGAAGATCGATCCATAATTGACCATAGCTCCCATATAAACCCCTCTCCCTAAAATCACTTTAGCATTATTCCACAGAAATGTTAGTATTATGTTAATATTTAACACAAATAAGGTTTATATAAGTAAAAACAAAATTATGTGGATCGGAATGGTGTAGGATATCTTATGGTCGGTCTTGACCGACTATACTTTTCTCGTTTTTAATTGAATTTTTTTATTGCTACCAACATTACATACATATTATGCTGAATTTGAATTCAATTGTTGCTTTCGAATTGGCTAAGTTTAAATTAGTTAGGATACAAACCCTTTATATCAACTATTTTTTCAGTTGCAAGAACCTTTATTAATTATACAATTATATCTACAACAAACATTTCAGTAATGATATCTTTTTGTTGTGATTTAAATTCGTTTGCAGGTTTTACTTGCTTAATTTAAACCATATTTTTGGAGATATTCGAAAATACGGTTTTCGTGAACGAAGTAATTAAACCGAAATATTTTGGAAATTAGTTTAGAACATATTCAGGTATGTGATGAAAACCGATCGTTTTTAAAACGAATCGGTTTGAAAAAATGTGATGAATTTCAATCGATTTCAAAAATCATTTTTCAACAATGATCTATTAAAGATATACAGTTCATGTGAAAAATAACAATTAGTTTTAGGGAAATATAAAAAAAATTATTTAATAAAATTTAATACAGTGCACGAAAAAACCTAAGCATACAGAGTAAAAGTTTTCATATTTTGCTACCTATAAATGTAATAAAGATATGAATTATATTTTTAAACACTGCAATTTAAGTGCATTAAGGGGTTTATGTAAAATGTAAGAAACTGTCCGGCAGGTTGACAGCGTTCAGAGAATGTGGCTGGATTTTCTGTCAAATATCTGAAAACTTAGTCGAAATAAAGTTTATCATATTTATAGGTCCAAACAATTACGAAGGCTACTGAAAGAACAGTTTTGAAAAAAAAAAAAAAAAATCTAAAATTTTTAATAAGGCTATTATGGAAATAAAAAGAATTACTACTAAAAGAGAAGTACCGCCTCGTCAAATATTAACTATTTTTAAACTGATAGTATCTTTGAGTCGTAGTCATAAATTTAAAAGTCATATCCCAACATAAAGTATGCGAAATGGGATACTAAAATTTAAATCTTTGCCCTCTCACAAAGTTCGCCGAAAATCAAAAATTTTGGGCCAAAATTGGGGGAAGTTATTTTTAGTGACAATAAAATGTTTAATTTGTATTACTGGATGGTTCTTTCGTGTATTGATACAAAATAAACGGCGGGATGAGAAAATCAGATACTTACCAAATTACTGGAAGGATTTATTATAGAATATTATGCAAATAGTTACAACAAATTATTGCTAAAGGGTTTTATATGTTAGGTTAGGTTGTGTGGGCAGCTCGCAAAGATTTAGCGAGTTCACTCGGAGGCCAGATGTGGCCCAATGTGGTTCCCTGGATAAAAGAAAAACCCACCATTACTGATTGTCTCTCGTAGGTGCCTCGAGTACACGATTTCTACTAAACCACTGTGTACTCTGGATAAAACCTAAAAGATTGCCTAAAGATACATCTCTCAAATCGTCAAGATTCTGAAAGGATCGCTTGCCAATATGATTGAGTCTGCGCTCCTGCAGTGCCGGACAATCACATAAAAGATGCTCTATAGTTTCTAACTCCTCCTCATCTAAACAACTTCTACAGAGATCAGTCCGGGAAAAGCCTATGTATTCGGACCTACGTCCTATTATACAGTGTCCCGTAATGATGCCTATTAGAAGTGAAATCATCTTTCTACTAAGAGTCAAAAGTGTCTTAGTTCTTTGTATATCAATTGAGGGCCAAAGGGTTCTAGATATCCTGCAAGTGGTTATGGTGGACCATATACGGGACCTTTCCTTAAGCGCCCAATCTTCTATCAGATTCGACAGTTCAACAAGAGGAATATCGACTTCTGTTAGGGCCTCTCTTGCGTTCATTGACGAACCAGCTCTTGCACACTCACCCGCCTTTTCGTTGCCAAGAATGCCTTCGTGCCCTGGAACCCACCTTGCGTGCGCAACTGGGAAAGAGAAGGATTGCATTCAAGTATACATTTCGATCACACCACATACGAATTCAGAGCCTTAATCACGGCCTGACTATCTACAAAGAAGTCAACAGTAAGGGCTTCTGAAATAAGTTCTCTGATTCGTCTAGCAGCTACAGTTATAGCATATATCTCAGCCTGGAATACTGTACAAGTATCCGGTAATCTCAGAGATATTGAAAGTCCTAGGTCTTCGGAGAAAACTCCTGATCCGGTTCCAGTATTTGTTTTCGACCCGTCAGTGAAGACTGAGATTGCACCCTCCTGAAAAACAGAATTTGCCGCCCAGCTTTCCCTGTCAGGGATGCTGATCCTAAAGGATTTATCGAAATCCATCCTAGGGATGATATAGTCCGTTCGGACACTCAGATTGCTCCCGCCTACCACTTGTAAGATTCTGCCATACGATCATGCCTAAGTTCGCCAGACTCCCTGAGTCTAAGAGCAGACTTGGCCGAGACATATTTGATATAGACATCAAGTGGAGCTAAGTCAAGCATAATCTCTAAGCTAGCTTGCGGAGTCGAATTCATCGCTCCAGTAATTGCAAGACAAGCTAGTCTCTGTACCCTGCCCAGAATGGAGAGACAAGCTAGTCTCTGTACCCTGCCCAGAATGGAGAGATAGGTCCTTGTATTGACAGCACTCCACCAGACAAGTGCTCCATAGGTAAGAATTGGTCTAATTACCGCTGTGTACATACAGTGTACGATGTAAGACTTGAGTCCCCATCTCTTACCAAAAGTCTTCTTACATGCATAGAAGGCACATAAAGCCTTATGCATCCTGCTCTCAACATTACGTCTCCACGAGAGCTTTGAATCCAAAATAACTCCAAGGTATTTTGCCTCTCTGGAGAGGACCAGATAAGTACCGTCCAGCCTAGGAAGCCTAAATGCTGGAATCTTATACTTCCTGGTGAAGAGTACCAATTCGGTCTTTGATGGGTTTACTCCCAGACCGTTTGCACATCATGTAGTGCTGTTTCCACCGACCTACCTTTTTGGTAGGCGTTTTGTGCCATACAAAAGTTGATTGATGAGAGATTACTCCTGACATATGCATCCACAAGTCTTTCCAGAGTTTTCAGTAAAAACGATGACAGACTTATGGGTCAGTAATCCTTTGCGGTGCTATGATTTATTTTTCCCGCTTTGGGGATAAATACCACTGCCACCTCTCTCCATCCTCTTGGTATATAGCCTGTTACTAGACTACCCTTGAAGATTAAACTCAGCCACGGTATAATGGCAGGGATCGCATACTGCAATAAAGCGGAAAAAATGCCATCCGGCCTTGCTGACTTGTAGGGTTCGAAGGACCTCAACGCCCACTTTATCCTTTCAGTGTCAACTATAGAATCTACCAGGGCACTAGGCCGAAACTCGGTTGCTGCAAGGAGCTCTACTTCAGAGTCCTCATCATCATTCCTGCAGCCCGGAAAGTGCGTTACCATGAGCAGTTCCAAAGTTTCCGTACTACTTTCGGTAAAGAGACCGTCTTGGCTGAGAACCAGACGGTAAAGAGACCGTCTGGTTCTCAGCCGAGAGGCTTCCGTGGTGCTTTCCAAGTCCCCGCAGAAGCTTTCCCAAGATTCCCTTTTCGCCCTTCTGATCTCTTTTTTAAATTCATTGAAACTACGACGATAATTGTCCCAGTCCAATGAGCTCTTCTCTATCTTCGCTCTGTTAAAGAGTGTTCTACACTTCCTTCTAAGCTTCATTAGCCTAGGTGTCCACCAAGGTTGACGGAGTTTCCTAGCACTGTGCCGCTCCCTACAAGTAGAATGATAGGCATCGATTAGAAACCTAGACAGAAAAGATGCCGAGTCTTCCAGATCCTGAACACTGGCCAACGTTTGCGTCTCCGGCATATTCTGAATCAGGTTCTTGAAACTACTCCAATCTGTTCTTTTAGGGTTTCTGAACGACGTATCTCTTTCCGTAGTAAGATCTATCATGAAAATAATCCTATTGTGATCAGAGAGAGAGAGTTCTCCAAGGAGACTCTCCAATCAGTAATCCTAATTGAGTCAGTATTTCCTACCA
Source organism: Protophormia terraenovae (assembly GCA_951394005.1). Lineage (NCBI taxonomy): Eukaryota > Metazoa > Arthropoda > Insecta > Diptera > Calliphoridae > Protophormia > Protophormia terraenovae. The sequence continues at coordinate 88,581,146 of OX596075.1, forward strand.
ATGTTATATCAATAACCTGCTCCCTAATCCTATTGAAAAACGTTGGTCTATTACCCTTATTACAAATATTTAAATTTGAAGATAAGATATAGTTCAATAATGACTCACCTCTCGTGTTGATATCTGTGCTCCCCCACAGAGTTTGAGGTACAGAAAATTATGATGAACGTCCCTTTTCTTATAAAAAGGATTATAGGGACTTGGTCCATACATTTCAGCGAGATATCGCCACATCAAATATTAAAAGTCAACAAAAAAAATTAGTTTGCGGAAAAAACTGTTCTAATAGGACATGAGCCAGTTTTTCATAGACCTGAATTATTCCGAGAGTATGCGAGGAATTATATGCCAAACAGTTTTTGCTGAAAGGAGCCACTTTAACACTATAAAGGCCCTAAAAAAATGCCTGGATATTAATAATTCAATGTTGACGTATACTTTGCCTACAGACTTCTTTATCAATGCCGTTACGATTGGAATATGTTATAAGGAATGCAATTAGCCATAAAAACTGTTAAACTGCTATAACATTGTATATAATTTTAAATAAAGCATGCTAATATAATTTGTATGCTTAGGTTATTTCGTTTTGTAATTTCAGTGTCAAAATATGTAACTGCAAACAGTTCAAAATAGAATGTGGAACATAATTTTTGGATATAGAAAAAATAAAGTGGTTTTTCTTATATTTTTATTGTATATGCTTAGGTTATTTCGCGCACTGTAGAAAGCGATTTAAATATAATTTGTATCAATAACAAAAACGAAAATATAAGTACGTCACACATTTTTTCGATTTAAAATCGATTTGTTTTCGAAATCGTTTTCCATCACATACCTGATTAATTATTAATTTTTGGGGTGTACATCTGCAAAATTTTTTGTCTCCATGCTAATCAATGCAATTTAATATACATACGTATATTTCATAGAAATATACACTACGCTTAATACAAGAATCGGTCCGCAATTGGCCACAGGTCCTTCCAAAATTTTTGATGTACATATACTATGGTGTATGGCCAGACCGATTATATTACTTGTTTAAAACTGTATTTTATTTTATTTTATTTTATTTTATTTAACTTTATATTTCAATCAAATATTACAAAGTAAATTACTTTTTTACATACTTAAAATATATCAACTCCAATATAAGTATACTTAAGGATAAAAACAATCCAACTCCATAAAAACACAATGGTGTATAGAAATATTCAAAACTAAGATATAGAACACCAGTCTCCTCAGGGTCCTTTAAAAATTGAATTTCACCACTTAGTATACCATCAAAATTTGTTTCTAATACAAATTTGTAAAGAACACCCGATTCCATTATGTATTTCAAATAACGATTGAAAAGTTCAAGATAAGGTAAATCTTTGCGAACGGTAAAATATTCAGGTTTGCTGTAAAGAACATCATTGATTTTATACATACGTGGTACTTTAAGAAACTTTTGCTGAAATAATAAAAAATTAACTTTATCTCCTAATGCCATTAGTAAATTTGAGTTATTTAAGCTACGATGAGCTTTATAGAGTTCGACATCATCAACCATTTTAGCTTTTTTTAGTATTATGTCTGGTATATTCGAAAGGTGTTGCAAATAATTATAATCACTTTCACTTAAAAGCAATTGAAAGTTAGTACGTTTCAAATCCTCAAAGGTTTCAATTTTGGATTCATAAACAATTTCCACCAATAAACTAGACAATTTGGCCATATATAAATTAGTTAAAACGAAGCCAATAATATAAATAAGGAAATAAGTCAATTTCTGTATGTTGGTTTTTATTTTAAAATTAAGCTGATCCTGGTAGAGGAATATGGCCAGAACATACAGTGTTGCTTTGCTAAAATCCACTTCATTTAAATTGTGTTGCATATGATATATAAATGTTACAGCTAGAGCACAAAATATTAGCAGCATAAACGTATATATTATGGTATTTGGGGTAAAAGGATATTGAAAATATTTAGCTTTTGATATGGGAGCGGGATAAGGAGCCATAATAAATGATTTTGAAATCCAGAAAATATTACTGCTCTGACCATTTTCACCATCAAATGTATACAAGGTTGTAGGTATGATATCAAGAGATTTATTTTTTATACCCTGCCTGAGAGCTTCAACATTAAATGAGCCATAGTCAATGGGAAATTCCTTTAGCTGAAAATTGTAATGATCTATAAATATTTTGATCATTTTATATAGATAACCTGTATTAATAACTTGACCATAACGATTTATATAACGATAACATCGTGGCGGCCATAATATGATAGGTACTGTCAGGGGATATTTCTGAAAATCTGTTATATCTCTTCTTTCGACATAGTCTTGCAAGTGTAAAATTGGATGTATTTTAACATAAGGAATAGGATCGTAAGTGTATAACTTGCTCTGCACATAATATAAAACTTTAGTGTAGCCCCAACTCCAGTTGCTAGATGATAGTTTTCGTAAATCCAATTCCCTGGCTTCAGGATAAATCCATAAAATATGTTTAGATTGTAAAAGTTGCAGAAATGGTTGTACTATTTCTAAGAACTTATTCAAAGTCGAATGTTTTATAAATACTATAGTCATCATTTGATGACAATGCACTGTATTAATTATAGTGTTATATTGTTTTGTTATTAATATTATAGGTATTTTTAAAGATTTAAAAATATCTTCCATTTCTTCTTGATAATCCAAAGCAATTACTGCATTCCATTCTAAATTGAGTTTTTCATTTAATGTATTAATTACACTTATAAGATGCTGCTGTTCAAAACGAGTTTCAGCAAAATTTATATTTCCATGCAAAATTATTGAAATTGCTAATAAAACAATGTAATTATTGAATTTCATTTTTATTTCCGCTTTTAATGCTTAATTCTTGTTTTCCGTATATGCAATGATTTAGTATTTTTGATTGTAATAAACATTTAGTTCAGACATTTGAAATATTAAGGAGTTATTTTATATAAATCAATACTTTGTTTAAAAAATTATAAGTAGTTATTATTTATAAATAAGCGGTTTGGGAATGCTATGAAATGTGGAAATTAAAATTAATTTGTTACACATTAAGTTAAAAAATAGGAAAGTATGTGATACAGTATAAACTCGATAATTCCAATCCGCACTATCGGGATTTTTGTCCTGCATCACTTTTGTCAAACAAAAATTTTAAAAGCTATTTATTGTTTGTCTAATAATAATCCATATATTAAGTTTTCTAAATATTTTTAGTTTATCTTAAAAACAAATTGTTTATACTCTTTTTTTACTGAAATAAATTTGGAACAATACTTAACTGAAAATATGTAAATTTAACTACAATCGACTCTTAAGTACATCATATTTCTCATCGTATTTTTAAAGCTTTACAAAAATCGAAATA